>CAXKVI010000007.1:1006313-1398888 GCA_964058755.1 Campiglossa producta | reverse complement strand
CCTCCGCTTTCTGGTTCACTTCCCAGAAAAAAAATTATTCTATGTATGAAACTAAGCAGAATTCTACCTCCATACGAATTGGTCAGTCTCTGACCTACTTCTCGGAAGATATATTATCGCCAGCTACACGCCAAATACCAAGCACATTGAGTCATAAACATAATTGTTTAGAATGTATTAGGCTCTGGTCCACTTCCCGGAAGAAAAATCATCCCATACTTTGATCTAAGCATAACGCTACCTACATATCAAATTTCAAGTAAATTCAACTATTTTCACGATAGTTTAGAATAAGTCAGCCCTGGGTCCACTTTCCGGAAGAAAAATCATCCTATACTTTGACATAAGCATAACGTTACCTGCATACGAAATTTCAAGTAAATGCAACCATTTTTACGATAGTTTAGAATAAGTCAGCCCTGGGTCCACTTTCCGGAAGAAAATTTTTTCTATATATTAATCTTACCATATAGCTACCTACATATCAAGTTTCAAGCAATTCGAGCCATAAATACGATTGTTTAGAACAGATCGGTCCCTGGTCCACTTCCCGGAAGAAAAATCATCCTATACTTTAACCTAAGCATAACGCTACCTACGTACAAAATTTCAAGTAAATCCAGCCATTTATACGATATTTTCGAATAGGGAGGTCCCGGGTCCACCTACCATAAAAAAAATTTACAGAAACACTCTCCAGGCTCCTACTAATCTATCCCCAAATCGGCCGAGTAGTTTTGGAGTCCATAAGCCACATATATACATACATACATACATCCAATTTTATATATATAGACTAGTATATACCCGCGACCTCTGCGGCAGCCACTTGAACCTAACCTAATCTAGTATATACCCGCGGCCTTGCCCGCCCCTGCGAAGTACCCTTTCAACATTTTAGATAAAAATTCTGTCGTCGAAGTTCACCAAGTTAGGTAGATTGGTCAAATAAAAAACTGTTGGAAGACCAATTATTTGTCTATGTTCCTAGAGTTTTGAAAAAATAGTATGTATTGAAAAACGGTTTACAAAAATTTTATTTAATATACATATTGAAATCGATTGAAAGTGAGGTTTCCAAAGTTAAATATTGCTTTGGCTTTAAGTATGGATATAAATGTCTCAGAAAGCATTTATCGAATAGTTCATCTAAACTTCAAACTTTGATATTTATATAATACTAGTAATACCCGGCGTGCGTTGCTACGCCGAAGAGGTACACGCCAAATATCAAGCACATGGAATCATAAATATGATTTTGTAGAATATATCGAGCTCTACATACTAAATTTCAAGTAAATCTTATCCATTATACGATAGTTTACAATAAGTAAGTCCTGGGTCCACTTTCCGGAAGAAAAAGTATCCTCTATTTCAATCTAAGCATATAGCTACCTACCTACCAAGTTTCAAGCAGATCCAGCCGTAAATACGATTAATTAGAACAGGTGGGTCCCTGGTCCACTTCCCGGAAGAAAAATCATCCAATACCTTAACCTAAGCATAACGCTACCTACATACCAAATTTCAAGTAAATCCAATCCATTATACGATAGTTTAGAATAAGTAAGTCCTGGGTCCACTTTCCGGAAGAAAAAGTATCCTCTATTTCAATCTAAGCATATAGCTACCTGCATACCAAGTTTCAAGCAAATCGAGCCATAAATACGATAGTTTAGGACAGGTGGGTCCGTGGTCCACTTCCCGGTAGAAAAATCATCTAATACCTTGACCTAAGCATAACGCTACCTACAAACTAAATTTCAAGTAAATCCAGCCATTTATACGATATTTTCGAATAGGGCGGTCCCGGGTCCACTTCCCATAAAAAAAAATTTACAAAAACACTCTCCAGGCTCCTACTAATCTATCCCCAAAATTTCAACAAAATCGGCCGAGTAGTTTTGGAGTCCATAAGCCACATACATACATACATACATACATACATACATACATATGTACATACATACATACATCCAATTTTGTATATATAGATTATTGAATACTGAAGCATTTATCAAGGGTATTTAAAATTTTCAAAATTCCCATCAATGGGGAAAGGTAGATTGATTAAATAATTTGAGGTTTTTGGGCGATATCGTTTTGACCGATAACTTAGTTATCGATATATATATTGAAATACATATATCGAACTCCAAATGAAACCTGGGGTCATGTTGTTGTTGTTGTAACGAAGTGCTCTTTCGTTTGATACCCATATTGTCGGGCAATTTTAAGGAATTTGAGCCATCTCGTTTTCACCGGTAACTCAGTTATCGAAAAATTTATCGAAATATATTGAAATCCAATTGATACCCATATTGTAGGGCAATTTTAAAGTTTTTCGGCAATTACATTTTCACCGATAACTTAGTTATCGATAAATTTTTCGAAATATATCGAAGTCCAAGTGAAACCTGCAGCCTTTTCTTTTCGTTTGTTACACATATTGTAGGACAATTTTAAACTTTTTGGGCAATCACATCTTCACCGATAACTCAGTTATCGATAAATTTATCGAAATATATCGAAGTCCAATTGAAACCTTGGGCCATCCCCTTTCGTTTAGTACCCATATTGTAGGGCAATTTTAAGGTGTTTGGGCAATCACATTTTCACCGATAACTCAGTTATCGATCAATTTATCGAAAAATATCGAAGTCCAAATGAAACCTGGGGCCATTCCCCTTCGTTTGATACTCATATTGTAGGGTAATTTTAAGGTTTTTGTTCAATAACATTTTCACCGATAACTCAGTTATCGATAAATTTATCGAAATATATTGAAGTCCAAATGAAACCTGGGGCCATTCCCTTTCGTTTGATACTCATATTGTAGGGTAATTTTAAGGTTCTTATTAAATAACATTTTAACCGATAACTCAGTTATCGATTAATTTATCGAAATAAATTGAGGTCCAAAAGAAACCTGGGGCCATTCCCTTTCGTTTGATACCCATATTGTAGGGCAATTTTAAGGTTCTTATTGAATAACATTTTAACCGATAACTCAGTTATCGATTAATTTATCGAAATATATTGAGGTCCAAAAGAAACCTGGGGCCATTCCCTTTCGTTTAATACCCATATTGTAGGGCAATTTTAAGTTTTGTTCAATAACATTTTCACCGATAACTCAGTTATCGATAAATTTATCGAAATATATCGAAGTCCAAATGAAACCCGGGGTCATCCCCTTTCGTTTGATACCCATATTGTAGGGAAAATTTAAGGTTTTTGAGCAACCAAATTTTCACCGATAACTCAGTTATCCCGTATTTTATCGAAATATATTGAGGTCCAAATGAAACCTGGGGTCTTTCCCTTTCGTTTGATACCCATATTGTAGGGAAAATTTAAGGGTTTTGAGCAACCACCTTTTCACCGATAACTCAGTTATCCATTAATTTATCGAAATATATTTAGGTCCAAATGAAACCTGGGGCCATTCCCTTTCGATTGATACCCATATTGTAGGGCAATTTTAAGGTTTTTATTGAATAACATTTTAACCGATAACTCAGTTATCCATTAATTTATCGAAATATATTGAAGTCCAAATGAAACCTGGGGTCATCCCATTTCGTTTGATACCCATATTGTAGGGAAAATTTAAGGTTTTTGAGCAACCACATTTTACCGATAACTCAGTTATCCATTATTTTATCGAAATATATTGAGGTCCAAATGAAACCTGGGGTCATTCCCTTTCGTTTGATACCCATATTGTAGGGAAAATTTAAGGGTTTTGAGCAACCACATTTTCACCGATAACTCAGTTAGCCATTAATTTATCGAAATATATTGAGGTCCAAATGAAACCTGGGGCCATTCCCTTTCGTTTGATACCCATATTGTATGGCAATTTTAAGGTTCTTATTGAATAACATTTTAACCGATAAATCAGTTATCGATAAATTTATCGATATATATCGAGGTCCAAATGAAACCTGGGGCCATTCCCTTTCGTTTGATACCCATATTGTAGGGTAATTTTAAGGTTTTTGTTCAATACCATTTTCACCGATAAATCAGTTATCGAAAAATTTATCGAAATATATTGAAGTCCAAATGAAACCTGGAGTCATCCCCTTTCGTTTGATACCCATCTTGTAGGGAAAATTTAAGGTTTTTGAGCAACCACATTTTCACCGATAATTCAGTTATCGATTAATTTATCGAAATATATTGAGGTCTAAATGAAACCTGGGGCCATTACCTTTCGTTTGATTCCCATATTGTAAGGTAATTTTAAGGTTTTTGTTCAATAACATTTTCACCGATAACTCAGTTATCGATAAATTTATCGAAATATATCGAAGTCCAAATGAAACCTGGGGTCATCCCCTTTCGTTTGATACCCATATTGTAGGGAAAATTTAAGGTTTCTGGGCAATCTCATTTCGACTGATAACTCAGTTATCGATAAATTTATCGAAATATATCGAAGCCCAAATGAGACCTGGCACCTTCCAGTTTCGTTTGATACCCATATTGTTCCAAGTTTCTACACCTGTATGCGAAATATCATAAGTTTAGGTCAAGTGTACTCAGAGTTATTTGCAAAAACCAAAAAATCGAAAAGTATCGGACCCTAGCATGGCCGGACCCCCCAAAATTAAAAAAAAAAAATAGTCTATACCTCCTTCTAGACTATTAGCTGTCCGCCTAACAAATTTCAACAAAATCCGTCTTGCCATTCTCACGTTATTGGGGAACAGAAGTAAACGTCTGGACATCCAAACATCCAAATATCCAAACATCGCTACATTCACATTTATAATATTAGTAAGATATTAGTAAGATTATTGAATACTGAAGCATTTATCAAGGGTATTTAAAATTCCCATCAATGGGGAAAGGTAGATTGATTAAATTATTTTGGGTTTTTGGGCGATAACGTTTTGACCGATAACTCAGTTATCGATAAATATATCGAAATACATATATCGAAGTCCAAATGAAACATGGGGCCTTCCCTTTTCGTTTGATACCCATATTGTTGGCCAAGTTTAAGGCTTTTGAGCCATCTCGTTTTCACCTATAACTCAATTATCGATAAATTTATCGAAATATATTGAAGTCCAAATGAAAACTGGGGCCATCCCCTTCGTTTGATACCCATATTGTAGGGCAATTTTAAGGATTTTTCACCAATAACTCAGTTATCAATAAATTTATCGAAATATATTAAAGTCCAGGTGAAACCTGCCATCCCCTTTCTTTTCATACCCATATTGTGGGGTAAATTTAAAGTTTTTGGGCAATCACATTTTCACCGATGGAAGTCCAAATGAAACCTGGGGTCATGCTCTTTCGTTTGATACCCATATTGTCGGGCAATTTTAAGGCTTTTGAGCCATCTCGTTTTCACCGATAACTTAGTTATCGATAAATTTATCGAAATATATCGAAGTCCAACTGAAACCTGCAGCCTTTCCTTTTCGTATGTTACACATTTTGTAGGGCAATTTTAAAGTTTTTGGGCAATCACATCTTCACCGATAACTCAGTTATCGATACATTTATCGAAATATATCGAAGTCCAAATGAAACCTGGTATTGTAGGGCAATTTTAAGGGTTTTGGGCAATCACATTTTCACCGATAACTCAGTTATCGATAAATTTATCGAAATATATCGAAGTCCAATTGAAAGTTGGGGCCATCCCCTTCCGTTTAGTACCCATATTGTAGGGCAATTTTCAGGTTTTTGGGCAATCGCATTTTCACCGATAACTAAGTTATCGATCAATTTATCGAAAAATATCGAAGTCCAAATGAACCCTGGTGCCATTCCCCTTCGTTTGATACTCATATTGTAGGGTAATTTGAAGGTTTTTGTTCAATAACATTTTCACCGATAACTCAGTTATCGATAAATTTATCGAAATATATTAAAGTCCAAATGAAACCTGGGGTCATCCCCTTTCGGTTGATACCCATATTGTAGGGAAAATTTAAGGTTTTTGAGCAACCACATTTTCACCTAGAACTCCGTTATCCCTTAATTTATCGAAATATATTGAGGTCCAACCACATTTTCACCGAGAACTCCGTTATCCCTTAATTTATCGAAATATATTGAGGTCCAAATGAAACGCCCTTCCCTTTCGTTTGATACCCATATAGTAGGGTAATTTTAAGGTTTTTGTTCAATAACATTTTCACCGATAACTCAGTTATCGATAAATTTATCGAAATATATTGAAGTCCAAATGAAACCTGGGGCCATCCCCTTTCGTTTGATGCCCATATTGTAGGGAAAATTTAAGGTTTTTGAGCAACCACATTTTCACCGATAACTCAGTTATTCATTAATTTATCGAAATATATTGAGGTCCAAATGAAACCTGGAGCCATTCCCTTTCGTTTGATACCCATATTGTAGGGCAATTTTAAGGTTCTTATTCGGAAACGGTCAAAATTCTAAAATTAAAATTCTGAAGTCAAAATTCCGGAATCAAAATTCTGCGTCGACAAAATTCTGGAAATCGGAATTCCGCACTTCCTTCGCCTTTTTTGGCTGTATTTCAAAATTCTGGTTTTTCATAATTCCGGAATTTACGTTTTCCAGAATTAATTCTGGAAATTTTTTCCCCAAAATTTGAGCAAAATCGAGTATTTTAATAAATTGTGTTTATATTTAAGAAATATACATTGACTTTGATTTTTTGGTCATAAGACAGAAAACCAGCGGAACAATTTGTATTTCTACTCAGCCGTGTATTGGAAATAGCTGCCTCATCATCGTTGGAACAACGTCAAATTTACCGTCCATAATCCAGCAGTCGCTCTCATTTAACAACTGCAGCGAAGATTTTGTTCCAAAAATAAGAATGCATTCGCCATAACTTTAATAACTTTCTTACTTAAAATAAATAGTTGACCTTCCAAAACATAAAGTGATAATAAAGGAATGTCTATTTTTTTCAACACAAGTTGGCTCTTTAAAACATTTTAAACTGTTCCGTTGTCTTCTAATTTTTAACTTAAGGGCACCTCTTGATGGCAGATAATGGCCAATGTGTTTTTCTGTCATAGATACCGAACGCTGTATTATTTGGCTAGGCTGCAGAAAACTCAAGCGAAACCATATTTTTAAAATGATTATTTGGATCTGCAACCGATTTTTTATGCGCACATTTTGTTATCAACACGCATTTTTAATCATTAATTACAGAATTTTGAATTTCAGAATTTTGGTTTCCAGAATTTTGCAGTTTAGAATTTCGTTATCCAGAATTTTGGATTCCAGAATATTGACTTCCATAATTTTGATTTCCGGTGTTTCGACTTCCGGAATTATGAATGCAGAATTTCCAAAAAAGCAGAATTTTGACCCCAACCCGTTCTTATTCAATAATATTTTACCGATAACTCAGTTATCGATTAATTTATCGAAATATATCGAGGTCCAAATGAAACCTGAGGCCATTCCTTTTCGTTTGATGCCCATATTGTAGGGTAATTTTAATGTTTTTGTTCAATAACATTTTCACCGATAACTCAGTTATCGATAAATTTATCGAAATATATCAAAGTCCAAATGAAACCTGGGGTCATCCCCTTTCGTTTGATACCCATATTGTAGGGAAAATTTAAGGTCTCTGGGCAATCTCATTTCGACTGATAACTCAGTTATCGATAAATTTATCGAAATATTTCGAAGCCCAAATGAGACCTGGCACCTTCCAGTTTCGTTTGTTTAATTTATCGAAATATATCGAAGTTCAAAAGAAACTTGTGGCCATCCCCTTTTGTTTAATACCCATGTTGTGGAAATTTGAAGGTTTTTTGGGCAATCACATTTTCACCGGTAGCTCGAAGTCCAAATGAAACTGGGGCCATCCCTTTTCGTTTGATACCCATATTATTGGCCAATTTTAAGGCTTTTGAGCCATCTCGTTTTCACCGATAACTCAGTTATCGATAAATATATCGAAATATATTGAAGTCCAAATGAAAACTGGGGCCATCACCTTTCGATTGATACCCATATTGTAGAGCAATTTTAAGTTTTTTGGGCAATCACATTTTCACCGATAACTCAGTTATCGATTAATTTATCGAAATATATCGAAGTTCAAACGAAACTTGTGGCCATCCCCTTTTGTTTAATACCCATGTTGTGGAAAATTTGAAGGTTTTTTGGGCAATCACATTTTCACCGGTAGCTCAGTTATCGATAAATTTATCGAAATATGTCGAAGTCCACATGAAACCTGCTGTCATGCCCTTTCGTTTGATACCCATATTGTGGGCAATTTTAAGGTTTTTGGGCAATCACATTTCCACCAATAACCCAGCTATCGGTGAATTTATCGAAATATATCGAAGTCCAAATGAAACCTGGGACCATCCCCTTTCGTTTAGTACCCATATTGTCGGGCAATTTTAAGGTTTTTGGGCAATCACATTTTCAACGATAACTCAGTTATCGATCAATTTATTGAAAAATATCGAAGTCCAAATGAAACCTGGGGCCATGCCCTTTCGTTTCATACCCATATTGTAGGTCAATTTTAAGGTTTTTATTCAATAACATTTTCAGCGATAACTCAGTTATTGATTAATTTATCGAAATATATCGAGGTCCAAATGAAACCTGGGGCCATTCCCTTTCGTTTGATACCCATATTGTAGGGAATATTTAAAGTTTTTGAGCAACCACATTTTCATCGATAACTCAGTTATCGATTAATTTATCGAAATATATTGAGGTCCAAATGAAACCTGGGGCCATTCCCTTTCGTTTGATACCCCTATTGTAAGGTAATTTTAAGGTTTTTGTTCACTAACATTTTCACCGATAACTCAGTTATCGATAAATTTATCGAAATATATTGAGCTTAAAATGAAACCTGGGGCCATTCCCTTTCGTTTTATACCACTATTGTAAGGTAATTTTAAGGTTTTTATTCAATAACATTTTCACCGATAACTCAGTTATCGATTAATTTATCGAAAAATATCGAAGTCCAAATGAAACCTGGGGCCATGCCCTTTCGTTTGATACCCATATTGTAGAGCAATTTTAAGGTTTTTATTCAATAACATTTTCACCGATAACTCAGTTATCGATTAATTTATCGAAAAATATCGAAGTCCAAATGAGACCTGCCACCTTCCAGTTTCGTTTGATACCCATATTGTTCGAAGTTTCTACACCTGTATGCGAAATATCATAAGTTTAGGTCAAGTGTATTCAGATTTACATGGAAAAACAAAAAAATCGAAAAGTAACGGTCCCTAGCATGGCCGGACCCCCCAAAATTAAACAAAAAAATAGCCTATACCTCCTTCCAGACTATTAGCTGTCTGCCTACCAAATTTCAACAAAATCCGTCTTGCAATTCTCACGTTATTGAGGAACAGAAGTAAACGTCTGGACATCCAAACATCCAAATATCGAAACATCGCTACATTCACATTTATAATATTAGTAAGATAGTAAGATTATTGAATACTGAAACATTTACCAAGGGTATTTAAAATTTTCAAAATTCCCATCAATGGGGAAAGGTAGATTGATTAAATAATTTGAGGTTTTTCGGCGATTACGTTTTGACCGATAACTCAGTTATCGATAAATATATCGAAATACATATATCGAAGTCCAAGTGAAACCTGGGGCCATCCATTTTCTTTTGATACCCATATTGTTGACCAATTTTAAGGCTTTTGAGCCATCTCGTTTTCACCGATAACTCAGTTATCGATAAATATATCGAAATATATTGAATTCCAAATGAAAACTGGGGCCATCCCCTTTAGTTTTATACCCATATTGTAGGGCAATTTTAAGGATTTTTCACCGATAACTCAGATGTCGATTAATTTATCGAAATATATTAAATTCCAGATGAAACCTTTCTTTGATACCCATATTGTGAGGAAATTTTAAGGTTTTTTGGTGTCGATAAATTTATCGAAATATATCGCTGTCCACATGAAACCTGGTGCCATGCGCTTTCGTTTGATACCCATATTGTAGGGCAATTTTAAGGTTTTTATTCAATAACATTTTCACCGATAACTCAGTTATCGATTAATTTATCGAAAAATATCGAACTCCAAATGAAACCTGGGGCCATGCCCTTTCATTTGATACCCATATTGTAGGGCAATTTTAAGGTTTTTATTCAATATCATTTTCACCGATAACTCAGTTATCGATTAATTTATCGAAATATATCGAGGTCCAAATGAAACCTAGGGCCATTCCCTTTCGTTTGATACCCATATTGTAGGGAATATTTAAAGTTTTTGAGCAACCACATTTTCATCGATAACTCAGTTATCGATTAATTTATCGAAATATATTGAGGTCCAAATGAAACCTGGGGCCATTCCCTTTCGTTTGATACCCCTATTGTAAGGTAATTTTAAGACTTTTGTGCACTAACATTTTCACCGATAACTCAGTTATCGATAAATTTATCGAAATATATTGAGCTTCAAATGAAACCTGGGGCCATTCCCTTTCGTTTTATACCCCTATTGTAAGGTAATTTTAAGGTTTTTATTCAATAACATTTTCACCGATAACTCAGTTATCGATTAATTTATCGAAAAATATCGAAGTCCAAATGAAACCTGGGGCCATGCCCTTTCGTTTGATACCCATATTGTAGAGCAATTTTAAGGTTTTTATTCAATAACATTTTCACCGATAACTCAGTTATCGATTAATTTATCGAAAAATATCGAAGTCCAAATGAGACCTGCCACCTTCCAGTTTCGTTTGATACCCATATTGTTCGAAGTTTCTACACCTGTATGCGAAATATCATAAGTTTAGGTCAAGTGTATTCAGATTTACATGGAAAAACAAAAAAATCGAAAAGTAACGGTCCCTAGCATGGCCGGACACCCCAAAATTAAAAAAAACAAGTAAGGAAAGCTGTCTTCGGCTGTGCCGAAGGCAATATACCTTTAATGAATAAGCGTCACGATTTTCACTGTTCGATCCCCAGTACAGCCTGTTTCAATTTAACTATATTTACTATACACATTACACATCTTTGTTATAATTTAAAAAGAACTTACAAACTAATGGGATCCGAGTTATCGGAACAATCGATTGTATGGAGGCTATATATTATACGTGTTCAATTGTACTGACTTACACTATACACATTACATATGTAGAAAGTACTAAAGGTGCAATATTTTACATTACTAACTTTTTAATTGGCGGTAGTTATGGCCCAAATTTCTTATACCGGAACAATCGATTGTATGGGAGGTATACATATGTCATATTGACTCGATCTTATCGATTTTCACTCTACACACAACATAAATAGAACGTACTCAAGTTGCAAAATTGTATGTTCCTAACTTTTTAAATGCGGAAGTATTGGCCAATAAACCTTATATCGGAACAACCGGTTGTATGGGGCTATATGTTATATTTACCCGATCTTCTTGATTTTCCTCTACACACTACATAAATAGAAAGTACTCGAGTTGCAAAATTTTACGTTCCTAACTTTTTAATTGCGGAAGTTTTGGCCAAAAAACCTTATATCTGAACAATCGGTTTGTATGGGGCTATATGTTACATTTGCCCAATCTTGTTGATTTTCACTCCATACACTACATAAATAGAAAGTACTCGAGTTGCAAAATTTTACGTTCCTAACTTTATAATTGCGGAAGTTTTGGCCAAAAAACCTTATATCTGAACAATCGGTTGTATGGGGCTATATGTTACATTTTCCCGATCTTGTTGATTTTCACTCCATACACTACATAAATAGAAAGTACTCGAGTTGCAAAATTTTACGTTCCTAACTTTTTAATTGCGGAAGTTTTGTCCAAAAAACCTTATATCTGAACAATCGGTTGTATGGGGGCTATATGTTACATTTGCCCAATCTTTTTGATTTTCACTCCATACACTACATAAATAGAAAGTACTCGAGTTGCAAAATTTTACGTTCCTAACTTTTTAATTGCAGAAGTTTTGGCCAAAAAACCTTATATCTGAACAATCGGTTGTATGGGGGCTATATGTTACATTTGCCCGATCTTGTTGATTTTCACTCCATACACTACATAAATAGAAAGTACTCGAGTTGCAAAATTTTACGTTACTAACTTTTTAATTGCGGAAGTTTTGGCCAAAAAACCTTATATCTGAACAATCGGTTGTATGGGGGCTATATGTTACATTTGGCCGATCTTGTTGATTTTCACTATATACACTACATAAATAGAAAGTACTCGAGTTGCAAAATTTTACGTTCCTAACTCTTTAATTGCAGAAGTTTTGGCCAAAAATTCTTATATCTGAACAATCGGTTGTATGGGGGCTATATGTTACATTTGCCCGATCTCGTTGATTTTCACTATATACACTATATAAATAGAAATTACTCGAGTTGCAAAATTTTACGTTCCTAACTGTTTAATTGCGGAAGTTTTGGCCAAAAAACCTTATATCTGAACAATCGGTTGTATGGGGGCTATATGTTATACTGGTCCGATCTTGTCAGTTCCGACAACTGATTCCTATATTACAAAATGGTGGCCACATACAAAATTTCAGCCAGATATCTCAAAAATTGAGGGACTAGTTTGCGTTCAAACAGACAGACGGACAGACGGACAGACGGACATGGCTAAATCAACTCATCTCGTCATCCTGATCATTTCGGTATACTTATTGATGGGTCTATCTCTTCTTCTTCTCATATTTACAAACATCGGACCAAAGTTATAATACCATTTCATGTTCATGAAAGGTATAAAAATAGACTATACCTCCTTCTAGACTATTAGCTGTCTGCCTACCAAATTTCAACAGAATCCGTCTTGCCATTCTCACGTTATTGAGGAACAGAAGTAAACGTCTGGGCATCCAAACATCCAAATATCATTACATTCACATTTATAATATTAGTAAGGGCCACTTGCATAAAAGCCGATAACGCCTAATCGGTGATTAACTTGACAGCTAACCATACAAAATACGTCAATTAACCTCCGGTTAGTCGTTATCAGCTTTTATGCAAGCGGCCCTAAGATTAGTAAGATTATTGAATACTGAAGCATTTATCAAGGGTATTTAAAATTTTCAAAATTCCCATCAATGGGGAAAGCTAGATTGATTAAATAATTTAAGGTTTTTGGGCGATCACGTTTTGACCGATAACTCAGTTATCGATAAATATATCGAAATATATCGGATATCGAAATATATCGAAGTCCAAATGAAACCTGGGGTCATGCTCTTTCGTTTGATACCCATATTGTCGGGCATTTTAAGGCTTTTGAGCCATCTCGTTTTCACCGGTAACTCAGTTATCGAAAAATGTATCGAAGTATATTGAAATCCAAATGATACCCAAATTGTAGGGCAATTTTAAGGTTTTTGGGCAATTACATTTTCACCGATAACTTAGTTATCGATCAATTTATCGAAATATATCGAAGTCCAAATGAAACCTGCAGCCTTTCCTTTTCGTTTGTTACACATATTGTAGGGCAATTTTAAAGTTTTTGGGCAATCACATCTTCACCGTTAACTCAGTTATCGATAAATTTTTCGAAATATATCGAAGTCCAAATGAAAACTGGTCTCATGCCCTTTCGTTTTATACCCATATTGTAGGGCAATTTTAAGGTTTTTGGGCAATCACATTTTCACCGATAACTCAGTTATCGATAAATATATCGAAATACATATATCGAAGTCCAAATGAAACCTGGGGCCATCCCTTTTCGTTTGATACCCATATTGTTGGCCAATTTTAAGGCTTTTGAGCCATCTCCTTTTCACCGATAACTCAATTATCAATAAATTTATCGAAATATATTAAAGTCCAGATGAAACCTGTGGCCATCCCCTTTCTTTTGATACCCATATTGTGGAGAAATTTTAAAGTTTTTGGGAAATCACATTTTCACCGATAACTCAGTTATCGATTATTTATCGAAATATATCGAGGTCGAAATGAAACTTCCCTTTCGTTTGATACCCATATTGTAGGGTTATTTTTAAGGGTTTTGTTCAATAACATTTTCACCGATAACTCAGTTTTCGATAAATTTGTCGAAATATATTGAAATCCAAATGAAACCTGGGGTCATCCCCTTTCAGTTGATACCCATATTGTAGGGAAAATTTAAGGTTTTTGAGCAACCACATTTTCACCGATAACTCAGTTATCGATTAATTTATCGATATATATTGAGGTCCAAATGAAACTTGGGGCCATTCCCTTTCGTTTGATACCCATATTGTAAGGTAATTTTAAGGTTTTTGTTCAAAAACATTTTCACCGATAACTCAGTTATCGATAAATTTATCGAAATATATTGAAGTCCAAGTGAAACCTGGGGTCATCCCCTTTCGTTTGATGCCCATATTGTAGGGAAAATTTAAGGTTTCTGGGCAATCTCATTTCGACTGATAACTCAGTTATCGATAAATTTATCGAAATATATCGAAGCCCAAATGAGACCTGGCACCTTCCAGTTTCGTTTGATACCCATACTAGCTGACCCGGCAGACGTTGTCCTGCCACAAATTTATTTCCCTGTCTGTTTCTCTAACCCGATCCCTATATCTATTTTAAACCATATCCCTATCTCCTTCATATAGGAGAAACCACGCCCCCTTTTTCCTTATCCCCTTATTTTTTTGGAGGTGTCCGGGATTGATCTTATATAACTCCTCACAAAATTTCAGTGGTCTAACGTAAATACTTCTAGAGATATGGACTATGAAGTATTTTATTCGTATGGGAGGTGCCACGCCCCCTTTATCGTTAACTCGAGTTTTTTGGAGGTATTAGGGATCGATCACATATAAACCCTCACCAAATTTCAGTGATCTAACATAAATACTTGCAGAGATATGGGCTATGAAATGTTTCCTTCATATAGGAGAAACCACGCCCCCTTTTTCCTTATCCCCAGTTTTTTTTGGAGGTGTCCGGGATTGATCCTATATAACTCCTCACAAAATTTCAGTGGTCTAACCTAAATACTTCTAGAGATATGGACTATGAAGTATTTTATTCGTATGGGAGGTGCCACGCCCCCTTTATCGTTAACTCGAGTTTTTTGGGAGGTATTAGGGACCGATCACATATAAACCCTCACCAAATTTCAGTGGTTTAACATAAATACTTGCAGAGATATGGGCTATGAAATGTTTCCTTCGTATGGGAGGTGCCACGCCCCCTTTTTCTTTATCTTCAGTTTTTTTTGGAGATGATGGGATTAATCTTATTTAACTCCTCAAGAAATTTCAGTGGTCTAACCTAAACCCTTCCCGAGATATGGACTATGAAGCAATTCATTCGTATGGGAGGTGCCACGCCCCCTTTTTCGTTACCCTAGTTTTTTTGGAGGTGGTAGGGATCGAGCTCATCTAACCTCTAACCACGTTTCAGTGGTCTAACATAAGTACTTTCAGAGATTTGGACTATGAAGTATTTCATTTGTATGAGATGTGCCACGCCCCCTTTTTCGTTATTCCCAGTTTTTTTGGAGGTGGTAGGGGTCGATCTCATATAATCCCTTACCAAATTTCAGTGGTCTAACATGAGTACTTCCAGAGATATCGACTATGAAGTATTTCATTCGTATGGGAGGTGCCACGCCCCCTTTTTGGTTAACCCCCAGTTTTATGGGTGAGAATGGTGTTGTTATCTATAGGAGATATTCACCTTGAAGATCCCTACGATCTCATATAATCCCTTACCAAATTTCAGTGGTCTATCATGAATACTTCCAGAGATATCGACTATGAAATATTTCATTTGTATGGGAGGTGCCACGCCCCCGTTTTCGTTATCCCCATCTTTTTTGGAGGTGGTAGGGGTCGATCTCATATAATCCCTTATCAAATTTCAGTGGTCTAACATGAGTACTTCCAGAGATATCGACTATGAAGTATTTCATTCGTATGGGAGGTGCCACGCCCCCTTTTTGGTTAACCCCCAGTTTTATGGGTGAGAATGGTGTTGTTATCTATAGGAGATATTCACCTTGAAGAAAAATGTTTGTATGGGAGGTGCCACGCCCCCCTAATATTTTATTCTGATTTCATAACATGACCTGCGCATGGTAATAACAAACAAACCCCCCCTAAAGGAAGTAACGACTGAACACCATTTCATTTTTATATATATAGATTGTATGGGAAGTACCACGCCCCCTTTTCCGATAACCCCAAGTTTTATGGGTGAGAATGGTGCTGTTATCCTATAGCTCTATACCAATTTTCATGTTCCTACCTTAAACACTTTTGAAGATATTCACCTTGAAAAATTCAGTTTGTATGGGAGGTGCCACGCCCCCTTTTCCGATTGCCCCTTCTTTTATGTGTAAGAAGGCTTTTGATACCATATAGGTCCCTACCTTGAACCCTTTCACAGATATTCTGCTTAAAAAATTTAGTTTGTATGGGAGGTACCACGCCCCCTTATTGGATAACCCCCGGTTTTTTAGGTGAGAGTGGTGCTGTTATCCTGTAGCTCTGTACCAATTTTCATGTTCCTACCTTAAATACTTTTGAAGATATTCAACTTGAAAAATTCAGTTTGTATGGGAGGTGCCACGCCCCCTTAATATTTTGTTCTGATTTTAAGACATGACCTGCGCGTGGTAATAACAAACAAATCCCCCAAAGGAAGTATTTCATTTGGTTCAGCCGTTTTCGCGTTTTAGCGCTACAATTATACACCATTTCATTTTTATATATATAGATTGTTCGATGTTTCTACACCTGTATGCGCAATATCATAAGTTTAGGTCAAGTATCGAAAAGTATCGGTCCCTAGCATGCCAGATCCCCCCAAAATTAAAAAAAAATAGCCTATAATGGGGTAAGGTAGATTGATTAAATAATTTGAGGTTTTTGGGCGATCACGTTTTGACCGATAACTCAGTTATCGATAAATATATCGACATACATATATCGAAGTCCAAATGAAACCTGGGGCCATCCCTTTTCGTTTGATACCCATATTGTTGGCCAATTTTAAGGCTTTTGAGCCATCTCCTTTTGACCGATAACTCAATTATCGATAAATTTATCGAAATATATTGAAGTCCAAATGAAAATTGGGGCCATCCCCTTTCGTTTGATACCCATATTGTCGGGCATTTTAAGGCTTTTGAGCCATCTCGTTTTCACCGGTAACTCAGTTATCGAAAAATGTATCGAAGTATGTTGAAATCCAAATGATACCCAAATTGTAGGGCAATTTTAAGGTTTTTGGGCAATTACATTTTCACGAAAGAGGATGGCCCCAGGTTTCAATTGGACTTCGATATATTTCGATAAATTTATCGATAACTGAGAAGTCCAATTGAAACCTGGGGCCATCCTCTTTCGTTCCCCAACGGCACTAGGTTGATTGACTTCGCCGCTGCTCGCAATGTGGTCATCAGTAGTACCAGGTTCCAACATAAGCGAATACACCACGCCACATGGCTGTCCCCTGATCAAAGAACTAGAAACCAGATTGATCATGTCTTGATTGACGGCAGACATAGCTCCACCGTTCTGGACGTGCGTACACTGCGTGGTCCCAATATTGACTCTGACCATTATCTTGTCGCAGCCAAGATACGCACACGCCTCTGTGCAACGAAGAAAGTGCGCACAGTAACGGAAGGAAAGTTTGACGTCGAGAAGCTGCGCATGACACAGACAGCTGATAATTTCACAACTCGACTCTCACACCTGCTAGCAGAGGGCAATCCTCGACCTAACGATGTAACCGAGCAATGGAAGCATATCTCTCACTCATTGCGTACCGCCGCTGAGGCCACTATAGGGTTCCAGCGAGCCCGCAAGAACAACTGGTACGATGAGGAATGCAAAACTGCCTCGAAAAAAAAGGACGCTGCCTACAAGGAGACGTTGCGAACGGGCGCAACCCGCAGTGTATGGCAACAATATCGTGAGGCAAAGAAGGAAGAGAGACGCCTTTTCAGAAAAAAGAAAAGTGAGGCCGAAAGGCGTGAGTGTGAGGAGCTTGAGATGCTGGCTGACAGGAATGATGCCCGAAAATTCTATGAAAAGATCCGGCGGATGACGGAAGGTTTTAAGACCGGGGCAAGCTCCTGTAAGGACAATAATGGCGACCTGGTAACCGACGTACAAAGTGTACTTAAATTATGGAGGGAGCACTTCTCCTCACTGCTAAATTGCGAGGGAGGCGTCGAACCCGATACCCCAATCCCTGACGATGGAAAAGTCGTCCCACCACCTGACTATGATGAAGTGAGGATAGCTATATCCCGGCTCAAAAACAACAAAGCGCCTGGAAAAGACGGACTACCCGCCGAGCTGTTCAAACACGGAGGCGAAGAGCTGGTAAAAAGCATGCATCAGCTCTTATGCAGAATATGGTCAGACGAATGCATGCCTCCGGATTGGAATTTAAGTGTGCTTTGCCCAATCCACAAGAAAGGCGATCCCGCTAACCGCACCAACTACCGCGGAATTAGTCTTCTTAATATCGCATATAAGGTTCTTTCTAGCGTGTTGTGTGAAAGGCTGAAGCCCATCGTAGGCAAACTGATTGGACCTTATCAGTGTGGCTTTAGACCTGGTAAGTCTACCATCGACCAGATTTTCACGATACGCCAAATCCTGGAGAAGACCCATGATAAGAGAATCGACACTCATCATCTCTTTGTCGATTTTAAAGCCGCTTTTGACAGCGTAAAAAGGAGTTGCCTGTATGCCGCCATGTCTGAACGAGGCTTCAGACAGGGCGACTCCCTTTCGTGCGATTTCTTCAATCTGATGCTGGAGAAGATAATTCGAGCAGCAGAGCTAAACCGCAATGGTACAATCTTTTACAAGAGCGTGCAATTGCTGGCGTATGCCGATGATATTGATATCATTGGCCTTAACAACCGCGCCGTAAGCGCTGCCTTCTCTGGACTGGATAAGGAAGCGAAAAAAGTGGGTCTTGCCGTGAACGAGGACAAGACGAAGTATTTGCTGTCATCAAAGAAAGAATCGGCGCACCTGCGCCTTGGCAGCCATGTCACTGTTGATAGTTACAAATTTGAAACTGTGAGGGACTTCGTCTATTTGGGAACCAGTATCAACACCGAAAATAATATCAGTCTAGAAATCCAGCGGAGAATCACTCTTGCCAACAAGTGCTACTTTTGACTGAGTAGGCAATTGAGAAGTAAAGTCCTCTCTCGAAGAACAAAGATCACGCTCTATAAGTCTCTCATCATACCTGTCCTGATGTATGGCTCAGATTCATGGACAATGTCAAGAGAAGATGAGATGGCCCTTGGAGTATTTGAGAGAAAAGTTCTCCGGAAGATTTATGGTCCTTCCCGTGATGCCAACGGCGACTATCGAAGGAAATTTAACGATGAGCTGTACGAGCTCTACGCAGATCTGACCATAGTCCAGCGAATTAGAGCCCAAAGACTCCGCTGGCTGGGCCATGTTATGCGAATGGACAAAGAAGCTCCAGCACAGAAAGTTTTCCTATCGTCGCCTGAATTCGGCAGCAGAGGAAGGGGGAGGCCTCGACTGAGATGGAAACAACAGGTGGAGGATGACTTGAACTCCCTTGGGGTTTCCAATTGGCGTCGGTTATCGCTAAAAAGGAATGACTGGCGTGCTTTGATACGAAACGGCCAAAATCGCTCAGTTATCGATAAATTTATCGAAATATATTGAAGTCCAAATGAAACCAGGGGTCATCCCCTTTAATTTGATACCCATATTGTTTTTGGGCAATCACATTTTCACCTATAACTCAGTTATCGATCAATTTATCGAAAGATATCGAAGTCGAAATGAAACCTGGGGCCATGCCCTTTCGTTTGATACCCATATTGTAGGGCAATTTTAAGGTTTTTATTCAATAAAATTTTAACCGATAATTCAGTTATTGATTATATATCGAAATATATCGAGGTCCAAATGAAACCTGGAGCCATTCCCTTTCGTTTGATACCCATATTGTAGGGTAATTTTAAGGTTTTGTTCAATAACATTTTCACCGATAACTCAGTTATCGATAAATTTATCGAAATATATTGAAGTCCAAATGAAACCTGGGGTCATCCCTTTAATTTGATACCCATATTGTAGGGAAAATTTTAGGGTTTTTGAGCAACCACATTTTCACCGATAACTCAGTTATCGATTAATTTATCGAAATATATTGACGTCCAAATGAAACCTGGGGCCATTCCCTTTCGTTTGATACCCATATTGTAAGGTAATTTCAATTTCAATTTCAATTTATTTTAATAATAATTACTTAGCAACATTAGCGTATTAAGACTAAGTCTTTTATCACGCAATACAAGCAGAAAAATTATATTAAAGTAACGAATATTTTAAAACAATATATGTAAAATAAAATACAATGAAAAGAAAAACTTAAAGGAATAAAAGCAAAAATTATGAAAAAAATATAAGAACAGAATAATTTAAATATAAAAGCAAAATAACTTAATAACATAGATAGAAAATTATAGCCACCTCATGATGCATGACCGTTAGTGAAAAAATCAAAAATAAGTTGTTTAAAATTATTTTCCCGCAAAGAATTCCTTATAGATTGAGGAATGGAGTTCCAGAGTCTAACACCGTTTATAAAGAAAAGCCTAGAAGAGCTTAAGTAATTGAACTTCGGCAGAATTAAATTAGTTGACCGTCTGCTTATGGAAAACCTTAGCTTATCGTAAAGATATTCGGGTTTTTTATAAGGTAGCAACTTGAACATAAAAATACAATTTCGAGCTTGAATGAAGTTAGGTAGCCCACATCCAAGTATTGAGTTTCTAAAAGTCGATATATGATCGAACTTCTTCAATCCATGTACATAACGGATAGCATGGTTAAAAGCTACATCAAGTTTGTGAAGGGAGAAATAATCAAGTTTACTATAAACGACTTCGAAGTAAGTTATAAGGGGAACAATAAGGCTGACGACAAGCTTCCTTTTCGTGTCGGAGGGTACATAATGGGAAGATAGCCTAAGGCAACGCAGGGTATAATATATTTTTCCCACTACTAATTTTAAGGTTTTTGTTCAAAAACATTTTCACCGATAACTCAGTTATCGATAAATTTATCGAAATATATTGAAGTCCAAATGAAACCTGGGGTCATTCCCTTTCGTTTGATACCCATATTGTAGGGAAAATTTAAGGTTTCTGGCCAATCTCATTTCGACTGATAACTCAGTAATTTATCGAAATATATCGAGGCCCAAATGAGACCTGACACCTTCCAGTTTCGTTTGATACCCATATTGTTCGAAGTTTCTACACCTGTATGCGAAATATCATAAGTTTAGGTCAAGTGTACTCAGAGTTATATGGAAAAACAAAAAAATCGAAAAGTATCGATCCGTAGCATGGCCGGACCCCCAAAAATTAAAAAAAAAAATAGCCTATACCTCCTTCTAGACTATTAGCTGTCCGCGTACCAAATTTCAACAAAATCCGTCTTGCCATTCTCACGTTATTGTGGAACAGAAGTAAACGTCTGGACATCCAAACATCCAAATATCCAAACATTGCCACATTCACATTTATAATATTAGTAAGATAAGATTATTGAATACTGAAGCATTTATCAAGGGTATTTAAAATTTTCAAAATTCCCATCAATGGGGAAAGGTAGATTGATTAAATAATTTGAGGTTTTTGGGCTATCACGTTTTGACCGATAACTCAGTTATCGATAAATATATCGAAATACATATACCGAAGTCCAAATGAAACCTGGGGCCATCCCTTTTCGTTTGATACCCATATTGTTGGCCAATTTTAAGGCTTTTGAGCCATCTCGTTTCCATCGATAACTCAATTATCGATAAATTTATCGAAATATATTGAAGTCCAAATGAAAACTGGGGCCATCCCCTTTCGTTTGAAACCCATATTGTAATGCAATTTTAAGAATTTTTCACCAATAACTTAGTTATCAATAAATTTATCGAAATATATTAAAGTCCATATGAAACCTGTGGCCGTCCCCTTTCTTTTGATACCTATATTGTGGGGAAATTTTAAAGTTTTTGGGCAATCACATTTTCACCGATAACTCAGTTATCGATAAATTTATCGAAATATATGGAAGTCCAAATGAAACCTGGGGTCATGCTCTTTCGTTTGATACCCATATTGTCGGGCATTTTAAGGCTTTTGAGCCCTCTCGGGTAACTTCACCAGTAACTCAGTTATCGAAAAATGTATCGAAATATATTGAAATCCAAATGATACCCATATTGTAGGCCAATTTTAAGGTTTTTCGGCAATTACATTTTCACCGATAACTTAGTTATCGATAAATTTATCGAAATATATCGAAGTCCAAATGAAACCTGCAGCCTTTCCTTTTCGTTTGTTACACATATTGTAGGGCAATTTTAAAGCTTTCGGGCAATCAGATTTTCACCGATATCTCAGTTATCGATAAATTTATGGAAATATGTGGAAGTCCAAATGAAACCTGGGGTCATCCCTTTTAATTTGATACCCATATTTTTGGGCAATCACATTTTCACCGATAACTCAGTTATCGATCAATTTATCGAAATATATTGAAGTCCAAATGAAAATTGGGGCCATCCCCTTTCGTTTGATACCCATATTGTAGGGCAATTTTAAGGATTTTTCAGTAATAACTCAGTTATCAATAAATTTATCGAAATATATTAAAGTCCAGATGAAACCTGTGGCCATCCCCTTTCTTTTGATACCCATATTGTGGGGAAATTTTAAAGTTTTTGGCCAATCACATTTTCAGCGATAACTCAGTTATCGATAAATTTATCGAAATATATGGAAGTCCAAATGAAACCTGGGGTCATGCTCTTTCAGTTGATACCCATATTGTCGGGCATTTTAAGGCTTTTGAGCCATCTCGTTTTCACCGGTAACTCAGTTATCGAAAAAGGTATCGAAGTATATTGAAATCCAAATGATACCCAAATTGTAGGGCAATGTTAAGGTTTTTGGGCAATTACATTTTCACCGATAACTTAGTTATCGATAAATTTATCGAAATATATCGAAGTCCAAATGTAACCTGCAGCCTTTCCTTTTCGTTTTTTACACATATTGTAGGGCAATTTTAAAGTCTTTGGGCAGTCACATCTTCACCGTTAACTCAGTTATCGATAAATTTAGCGAAATATATCGAAGTCCAAATGAAAATTGGTCTCATGCCCTTTCGTTTGATACCCATATTGTAGGGCAATTTTAAGGTTTTTGGGCAATCACATTTTCACCGATAACTCAGTTATTGATAAATTTATCGAAATATATTGAAGAAATATATTGAGGTCCAAATGAAACCTGGGGCCATTCCTTTTCGTTTGATACCCATATTGTAGGGAATATTAAGGTTCTTATTCAATAACATTTTAACCGATAACTCAGTTATCGATAAATTTATCGAAATATATCGAAGTCCAATTGAAACCTTGGGCCATCCTCTTTCGTTTAGTAGTTGTAGGGCAACTTTAAGGTTTTGTTCAATTACATTTTCACCGATAACTCAGTTATCGATAAATTTATCGAAATATATTGAAGTCCAAATGAAACCTGGGGTCATCCCCTTTAATTTGATACCCATATTGTTTTTGGGCAATCACATTTTCACCGATAACTCAGTTATCGATCAATTTATCGAAAAATATCGAAGTCGAAATGAAACCTGGAGCCATGCCCTTTCGTTTGATACCCATATTGTAGGGCAATTTTAAGGTTTTTATTCAATAACATTTTAACCGATAATTCAGTTATCGATTATATATCGAAATATATCGAGGTCCAAATGAAACCTGGGGCCATTCCCTTTCGTTTGATACCCATATTGTAGGGTAATTTTAAGGTTTTGTTCAATAACATTTCCACCGATAACTCAGTTATCGATAAATTTATCGAAATATATTGAAGTCCAAATGAAACCTGGGGTCATCCCCTTTAATTTGATACCCATATTGTAGGGAAAATTTTAGGATTTTTGAGCAACCACATTTTCACCGATAACTCAGTTATCGATTAATTTATCGAAATATTTTGACGTCCAAATGAAACCTGGGGCCATTCCCTTTCGTTTGATACCCATATTGTAAGGTAATTTTAAGGTTTTTGTTCAATAACATTTTCACCGATAACTCAGTTATTGATAAATTTATCGAAATATATTGAAGAAATATATTGAGGTCCAAATGAAACCTGGGGCCATTCCTTTTCGTTTGATACCCATATTGTAGGGAAATATTAAGGTTCTTATTCAATAACATTTTAACCGATAACTCAGTTATCGATTAACTTATCGAAATATATCGAGGTCCAAATGAAACCTGGCGCCATTCCCTTTCGTTTGATACCCATATTGTAGGGCAATTTTAAGGTTCTTATTCAATAACATTTTAACTGATAACTCAGTTATCGATTAATTTATCGAAATATATCGAAGCCCAATTTTATAGTTTTTGGGCAATCACATCTTCACCGATAACTCAGTTATCGATAAATTTATCGAAATATATCGAAGTCCAAATGAAACTCGGTCTCATGCCCTTTCGTTTCATACCCATATTGTAGGGCAATTTTAAGGTTTTTGGGCAATCACATTTTCACCGATAACTCAGTTATCGATCAATTTATGGAAAAATATCGAAATCCAAATGAAACCTGGGGTCATTCCCTTTCGTTTGATACCCATATTGTAGGGTAATTTTAAGGTTTTGTTCAATAACATTTTCACCGATAACTCAGTTATCGATAAATTTATCGAAATATATTGAAGTCCAAATGAACCCTGGGGTTATCCCCTTTAATTTGATACCCATATTGTAGGGAAATTTTTAGGGTTTTTGAGCAACCACATTTTCACCGATAACTCAGTTATCGATTAATTTATCGAAATATTTTGACGTCCAAATGAAACCTGGGGCCATTCCCTTTCGTTTGATACCCATATTGTAAGGTAATTTTAAGGTTTTTGTTCAATAACATTTTCACCGATAACTCAGTTATCGATAAATTTATCGAAATATATTAAAGTCCAAATGAAACCTGGGGTCATTCCCTTTCGTTTGATACCCATATTGTAGGGAAAATTTAAGGTTTCTGGGCAATCTCATTTCGACTGATAACTCAGTAATCGATAAATTTATCGAAATATATCGAAGCCCAAATGAGACCTGACACCTTCCAGTTTCATTTGATACCCATATTGTTCGAAGTTTCTACACCTGTATGCGAAATATCATAAGTTTAGGTCAAGTGTACTCAGAGTTATATGGAAAAACAAAAAAATCGAAAAGTATCGATCCGTAGCATGGCCGGACCCCCAAAAATTAAATAAAAAATAGCCTATACCTCCTTCTAGACTATTAGCTGTCTGCCTACCAAATTTCAACAAAATCCGTCTTGCCATTCTCACGTTATTGAGGGACAGAAGTAAACGTCTGGACATCCAAACATCCAAATATCCAACCATCGCCACATTCACATTTATAATATTAGTAAGATAAGATTATTGAATACTGAAGCATTTATCAAGAGTATTTAAAATTTTCAAAATTCCCATCAATGGGGAAAGGTAGATTGATTAAATAATTTGAGGTTTTTGGGCTATCACGTTTTGACCGATAACTCAGTTATCGATAAATATATCGAAATACATATATCGAAGTCCAAATGAAACCTGGGGCCATCCCTTTTCGTTTGATACCCATATTGTTGGCCAATTTTAAGGCTTTTGAGCCATCTCGTTTCCATCGATAACTCAATTATCGATAAATTTATCGAAATGTATTGAAGTCCAAATGAAAACTGGGGCCATCGCCTTTTTTTGATACCCATATTGTAATACAATTTTAAGAATTTTTCACCAATAACTTAGTTATCAATAAATTTATCGAAATATATTAAAGTCCAGATGAAACCTGTGGCCGTCCCCTTTCTTTTGATACCCATATTGTGGGGAAATTTTAAAGTTTTTGGGCAATCACATTATCACCGATAACTCAGTTATCGATAAATTTATCGAAATATATGGAAGTCCAAATGAAACCTGGGGTCATGCTCTTTCGTTTGATACCCATATTGTCGGGCAATTTTAAGGCTCTTGAGCCATCTCGGGTAACTTCACCAGTAACTCAGTTATCGAAAAATTTATCGAAATATATTGAAATCCAAATGATACCCATATTGTAGGCCAATTTTAAGGTTTTTCGGCAATTACATTTTCACCGATAACTTAGTTATCGATAAATTTATCGAAATATATCGAAGTCCAAATGAAACCTGCAGCCTTTCCTTTTCGTTTGTTACACATATTGTAGGGCAATTTTAAAGCTTTCGGACAATCACATTTTCACCGATATCTCAGTTATCGAAAAATTTATCGAAATATATGGAAGTCCAAATGAAACCTGGGGTCATGCTCTTTCGTTTGATACCCATATTGTCGGGCAATTTTAAGGCTCTTGAGCCATCTCGGGTAACTTCACCAGTAACTCAGTTATCGAAAAATTTATCGAAATATATTGAAATCCAAATGATACCCATATTGTAGGCCAATTTTAAGGTTTTTCGGCAATTACATTTTCACCGATAACTTAGTTATCGATAAATTTATCGAAATATATCGAAGTCCAAATCAAACCTGCAGCCTTTCCTTTTCGATTGTTACACATATTGTAGGGCAATTTTAAAGCTTTCGGGCAATCACATTTTCACCGATATCTCAGTTATCGATAAATTTATCGAAATATATGGAAGTCCAAATGAAACCTGGGTCATGCTCTTTCGTTTGATACCCATATTGTCGGGCAATTTTAAGGTTCTTATTCAATAACATTTTAACTGATAACTCAGTTATCGATTAATTTATCGAAATATACCGAAGTCCAAATGAAACCTGGGGTCATGCTCTTTCGTTTGATACCCATATTGTCGGGCAATTTTAAGGCTTTTGAGCCATCTCCGGTAACTTCACCGGTAACTCAGTTATCGAAAAATTTATCGAAATATATTGAAATCCAAATGATACCCACATTGTAGGGAAAATTTAAGGTTTTTGTTCAATAACATTTTCACCGATAACTCAGTTATTGATAAATTTATCGAAATATATTGAAGAAATATATTGAGGTCCAAATGAAACCTGGGGCCATTCCCTTTCGTTTGATACCCATATTGTAGGGAAATATTAAGGTTCTTATTCAATAACATTTTAACCGATAACTCAGTTATCGATTAACTTATCGAAATTCCCATTCCCTTTCGTTTGATACCCATATTGTAGGGCAATTTTAAGGTTCTTATTCAATAACATTTTAACTGATAACTCAGTTATCGATTAATTTATCGAAATATATCGAAGCCCAATTTTATAGTTTTTGGGCAATCACATCTTCACCGATAACTCAGTTATCGATAAATTTATCGAAATGAAACTCGGTCTCATGCCCTTTCGTTTCATACCCATATTGTAGGGCAATTTTAAGGTTTTTGGGCAATCAAATTTTCACCGATAACTCAGTTATCGATCAATTTATGGAAAAATATCGAAGTCCAAATGAAACCTGGGGCCATTCCCCTTCGTTTGATACTCATATTGTAGGGTAATTTTAAGGTTTTTGTTCAATAACATTTTCACCGATAACTCAGTTATCGATAAATTTATCGAAATATATTGAAGTCCAAATGAAACCTGGGGCCATCCCCTTTCGTTTGATACCCATATTGTAGGGAAAATTTAAGGTTTTTGAGCAACCATATTTTCACCGATAATTCAGTTATCGATTAATTTATCGAAATATATTGAGGTCTAAATGAAACCTGGGGCCATTCCCTTTCGTTTGATACCCATATTGTAAGGTAATTTTAAGGTTTTTGTTCAATAACGTTTTCACCGATAACTCAGTTATCGATAAATTTATCGAAATAAATCGAAGTCCAAATGAAACCTGGGGTCATCCCCTTTCGTTTGATACCCATATTGTAGGGAAAATTTAGGCTTTCTGCGCAATCTCATTTCGACTGATAACTCAGTTATCGATAAATTTATCGCGATATATCGAAGCCCTTCCAGTTCCGTTTGATACCCATATTGTTCGAAGTTTCTACACCTGTATGCGAAATATCATAAGTTTAGGTCAAGTGTACTCAGAGTTATATGGAAAAACCAAAAAATCGAAAAGTATCGGTCCCTAGCATGGCCGGACCCCCCAAAATTAAAAAAAAAATAGCCTATACCTCCTTCTAGACTATTAGCTGTCTGCCTACCAAATTTCAACAAAATGCGTCTTGCCATTCTCAAGTCATCATCCAAATATCCAAACATCGCTACTTTCACATTTATAATATTAGTAAGATTAATAGAAAATCTTTTCAAGATTTCCTTAAAAATATGAAAAAAAAGATGAAAGGGAAAAAACTTCTTATTTTAATAAGATGATCTTAGGGTTCCTAACAAGAATATTTGGCTTATTAATGTTTTCAAAGAGAAATCTTGCAGAAAACGAATTGATTTCAAGCAGATGATCTTAGGGTTCCTAACAAGAAGATATGACTTATTAACTGATTTCCACATAAATGTATGTATTAATAAGATGATCTTAGGGTTCCAAACAAAAAGATTTTGCATATTAATGTTTTCAAAGGGAAATCTTGTAATATCATCACCACACATCATGTAGAGCAAACCTGCAATTAGACGCTAGGAAGCAGAAGTACGCGATGGCTCGATGGTAAACACCTGAGGCAATATGGCAAGTGTGGTAGGCAATGTAAGGAAGAGTGCGGTGAGATGGCTTGAAGGCAACATAAAAAAGTAAAGGCAATACAAGAGAAATCTAAAATTGAGTCGTAACTGATAATCTGAGGTTCTCGAAGACAATATAAAAACTCTCAATAATATGTGATTTCTTTTTGAAAACATTAATAAGTCAAATCTTCTTGCTAGGAACATACAATTATGCGGAAATCAGTTAATAAGTCATATCTTCTTGTTAGGAACCCTAAGATCATCTTATTAACACATACAATTATGCGGAAATCAGTTAATAAGTCGTATCTTTTTGTTTGGAACCCTAAGATCATCTTCTTGTTAGGAACCCTAAGAAATCAATTCGGTTTCTGCAAGATTTCTCTTTGAAAACATTAATAGGTCAAATCTTCTTGTTAGGAACCCTAAGGTCATCTTATTAATACATACAATTATGCGGAAATCATTTAATAAGTCATATCTTCTTGTTAGGAACCCTAAG
Organism: Campiglossa producta; assembly: GCA_964058755.1. Classification (NCBI taxonomy): domain Eukaryota; kingdom Metazoa; phylum Arthropoda; class Insecta; order Diptera; family Tephritidae; genus Campiglossa; species Campiglossa producta. Next base: position 1,369,622 of record CAXKVI010000007.1, on the reverse strand, counting down.
ATCATCTTATTAATACTTACAATTATGCAGAAATCAGTTAATAAGTCATATCTTCTTGTTTGGAACCCTAAGAAATCGGTTCGTTTTTTGCAAGATTTCCCTTTGTAAACATTAATAAGATTTTCTCTTCAAATATAACAAGTAAGGAAAGTTGTCTTCGGCTGTGCCGAAGGCTATATACCTTTCATGAATAAGCGTCACGATTTTCACTGTTCGATCCCCAGTACAGCCTCCCTGCAGCGAAAGCAACTAGTTGAAAACTACTTTACAACTAGTTGGTGCACCGGGCCCAACTAGTCAGTGTTCTGTCTTTTTTCCTTATAAGCAACTGGTATTTTTTACGTGTTGATGTCCTACGAGATGTCAATTGTCAGATTTCGACCAGAATATACCTGTTATCTACTAGTCAGGAAATACCAGTTTCATACTAGTTGTAAGATACCAGTTCCATACTAGCTCATCCTGGACTAGTATAATTTCCATAAAATGAACTAGTCCACATACTAGTCCAAAAAGGATTAGTATGAAATATACTAGTCCCATACTAGTCAAAAAGGCTTTTAACCTGGACTAGTATGATTTCAACCAGAATTATCCTCGCTTACCCTTTATTTTATCATTTGACTTTATTTTCAATTTCATCCAGAAAAATCTAGTTGTATACTGGTATGAAATGGATATTTCGTGACTAGTATGAGTTCTGCCCGAAAGTTATAGTTGTATACTAGTATGAAATTGATATTTCCTGAATAGTATGAATTGAGACAACAAATTCTAGTAGTATACTGGTATGAAAATGATATTTCCTGACTAGTATGAGTTCTGCCAGAAAATTATAGTTGTATACTAGTATTTTTCTGACTAGTTTGAGGTTTCGCTGCAGGGCTGTTTCAATTTAACTATATTTACTACACACATTACACATCTTTGTTATAATTTAAAAAAAACTTACAAAATAATAGGATCCGAGTTATCGGAACAATCGATTGTATGGAGGCTATATATTATACGTGTTCAATTGTACTGACTTACACTATACACATTACATATGTAGAAAGTACTAAAGGTGCAATATTTTACGTTCATAACTTTTTAAATGCGGAAGTATTGGCCAAAAAACCTTATATCTGAACAACCGGTTGTATGGGGCTAAATATATGTTATATTTACCCGATCTTCTTGATTTTCCTCTACACACTACATAAATTGAAAGTACTCAAGTTGCAAAATTTTATGTTCCTAACTTTTTAATTGCAGAAGTTTTGGCCAAAAAACCTTATATCTGAACAATCGGTTGTATGGGGGCTATATGTTACATTTGTCCGATCTTGTTGATTTTCCCTATATACACTACATAAATAGAAAGTACTCGAGTTGCAAAATTTTACGTTCCTAACTTTTTAATTGCAGAAGTTTTGGCCAAAAAACCTTATATCTGAACAATCGGTTGTATGGGGGCTATATGTTACATTTGCCCGATCTTGTTGATTTTCACTATATACACTACATAAATAGAAAGTACTCGAGTTGCAAAATTTTACGTTCCTAACTTTTTAATTGCAGAAGTTTTGGCCAAAAAACCTTATATCTGAACAATCGGTTGTATGGGGGCTATATGTTACATTTGCCCGATCTGGTTGATTTTCACTATATACACTACATAAATAGAAAGTACTCGAGTTGCAAAATTTTACGTTCCTAACTTTTTAATTGCAGAAGTTTTGGCCAAAAAACCTTATATCTGAACAATCGGTTGTATGGGGGCTATATGTTACATTTGCCCGATCTGGTTGATTTTCACAATATACACAACATAAATAGAAAGTACTCGAGTTGCAAAATTTTACGTTCCTAACTTTTTAATTGCAGAAGTTTTGGCCAAAAAACCTTATATCTGAACAATCGGTTGTATGGGGGCTATATGTTACATTTGCCCGATCTTGTTGATTTTCACTATATACACTACATAAATAGAAAGTACTCGAGTTGCAAAATTTTACGTTCCTAACTTTTTAATTGCAGAAGTTTTGGCCAAAAAACCTTATATCTGAACAATCGGTTGTATGGGGGCTATATGTTACATTTGCCCGATCTTGTTGATTTTCACTATATACATTACATAAATAGAAAGTACTCGAGTTGCAAAATTTTACGTTCCTAACTTTTTAATTGCAGAAGTTTTGGCCAAAAAACCTTATATCTGAACAATCGGTTGTATGGGGGCTATATGTTACATTTTCCCGATCTTGTTGATTTTCACTATATACACTACATAAATAGAAAGTACTCGAGTTGCAAAATTTTACGTTCCTAACTTTTTAATTGCAGAAGTTTTGGCCAAAAAACCTTATATCTGAACAATCGGTTGTATGGGGGCTATATGTTACATTTGCCCGATCTTGTTGATTTTCACTATATACACTACATAAATAGAAAGTACTCGAGTTGCAAAATTTTACGTTTCTAACTTTTTAATTGCGGAAGTTTTGGCCAAAAAACCTTATATCTGAACAATCGGTTGTATGGGGGCTATATGTTACATTTGCCCGATCTGGTTGATTTTCACTATATACACTACATAAATAGAAAGTACTCGAGTTGCAAAATTTTACGTTTCTAACTTTTTAATTGCGGAAGTTTTGGCCAAAAAACCTTATATCTGAACAATCGGTTGTATGGGGGCTATATGTTACATTTGCCCGATCTTGTTGATTTTCACTATATACACTACATAAATAGAAAGTACTCGAGTTGCAAAATTTTACGTTCCTAACTTTTAAATTGCAGAAGTTTTGGCCAAAAAACCTTATATCTGAACAATCGGTTGTATGCGGGCTATATGTTACATTTGCCCGATCTGGTTGATTTTCGCTATATACACTACATAAATAGAAAGTACTCGAGCTGCAAAATTTTACGTTCCTAACTTTTTAATTGCAGAAGTTTTGGCCAAAAAACCTTATATCTGAACAATCGGTTGTATGGGGGCTATATGTTACATTTGCCCGATCTGGTTGATTTTCACTATATACACTACATAAATAGAAAGTACTCGAGTTGCGAAATTTTACGTTTCTAACTTTTTAATTGCGGAAGTTTTGGCCAAAAAACCTTATATCTGAACAATCGGTTGTATGGGGGCTATATGTTATACTGGTCCGATCATGTCAGTTCCGACAAATGATTCCTATATTACAAAATGGTGGCCACATACAAAATTTCAGCCAGATATCTCAAAAATTGAGGGACTAGTTTGCGTTCAAACAGACAGACGGACAGACGGACAGACGGACATGGCTAAATCAACTCATCTCGTCATCCTGATCATTTCGGTATACTTATTGATGGGTCTATCTCTTCTTCTTCTCATATTTACAAACATCGGACCAAAGTTATAATACCATTTCATGTTCATGAAAGGTATAAAAAGAACTTCTTCTTGAAGAAAATCTATAGAGATATCATATGACTTTTGTTCTATTTTATTAGGCATTGTTGGCTCTGTGAATGAGATAAGAAGAACTGCGTACAAGAAATTTGCCACCCTCAAAATCTTGAGTTAGGGGTCAAAACCGGGTTTTCGTACCTTTCTACACTTATGACCCTGTATCTTAGGTGTATGGATGTAACAGCCACGGATCTCGTCAATATGGATGTAACGTGTGACACCCTTCTTATGCAAACGGCCCAAAAGCTTAGGCCTCTGTTACGGAATTGACGTTTTTCGATTTCCATGCAATCGAAATTTTTGCAAACATGTCATGAAACCTAGTTTTCTTATATACAGTTTTATATCTCAGGGGTGGCTTAAACCCCTAAAGCCACCCTCTGGCTGCGCCCCTGCAAACTAGTCCCTCAATTTTAGAGATATATCGATGAAATTTGGTATGGAGGCTTTATTTCAGCAAAGATCGGACCAGAACTACTCATAGCTCCCATAACTTATGTAATTCAAGAGGTAGGAACGTGAAGTTTTGTGAGTATTGCTTATTTTAGTATGGGATAAATATTTCGCATAGCCGCCATACAACCGATTTTTCCGAAAAACGGATTTTGGGCTATATCTCCTGTAATTAAACACGTAGAAACGTGAAATTTTGTAAGTGTTGCTATTTTTATATGCGAAACATCGCTGTTGAAAATCTTTGAGATGGGATAAATATTTCACATCGCCCCCATATAATCGATAGTTCCGATAATTTCGGTATGAGCTAAAGTTAAATTGACACAGGCTGTACTGGGGATCAAACAGTGAAAATCGTGACGCTTATTCATGAAAGGTATATAGCCTTCGGCACAGCCGAAGACAGCTTTCCTTACTTGTTTAAGTATACCTTTCATGAACATGAAATGGTATTATAACTTTGGTCCGATGTTTGTAAGTATGAGAAGAAGAAGAGATAGACCCATCAATAAGTATACCGAAATGATCAGGATGACGAGATGAGTTGATTTAGCCATGTCCGTCTGTCCGTCTGTTCTGTCTGTCTGTCTGTCTGTCTGTCTGTCTGTTTGAACGCAAACTGTCTGTCTGTCTGTCTGTTTGAACGCAAACTAGTCCCTTAGTTTTTGAGATATTTGGCTGAAATTTTGTATGCGGCCACCACATTGAGATGGGATAAATATTTCACATAGCCCCCATACAATCGGTTATTCCGATAAACGGATTTTGGGCTATAACTCCTGTAATTAAAGAGGAAGGAACGTGAAATTTTGTAAGTATTGCTATTTTTATATATGAAATATCGATGTTGAAAATCATTGAGATGGGATATATATTTCACATAGCTCCCATAAAATCGATTATTCCGATAAACGGATTTTGGCCTATAACTCCTGTAATTAAACACGTAGGAACGTGAAATTTTGGAGGTATTACTATTTTTATATGCGAAATATCTATGTTGAAAATCATCGAGATGGGATAAATATTTCACATAGCCCCCATACAATCGATTGTTCCGATAAACGGATTTTGGGCTATAACTCCTGTAATTAAAGAGGAAGGAACGTGAAACTTTGTAAGCATCGCTATTTTTATATGCAAAATATCAATGTTGAAAATCATTGAGATGGGATAAATATTTCACATAGCCCCCATACAATCGATTGTTCCGATAAACGGATTTTGGGCTATAACTCCTGTAATTAAATAGGAAGGAACGTGAAATTTTGTAAGTATTGCTATTTTTATATATGAAATATCGACGTTGAAAATCATTGAGATGGGATATATATTTCACATAGCTCTCATACAATCGATTATTCCGATAAACGGATTTTGGCCTACAACACCTGTAAATAAACACGTAGGAACGTGAAATTTTGGAGGTATCACTATTTTTATATGTGAAATATCGATGTTGAAAATCATCGAGATGGGATAAATATTTCACATAGCCCCCATATAATCGATTGTTCCGATAAACGAATTTTGGTAGATAACTCCTGTAATTATATAGGTAGGAACGTGAAATTTCATAACTATTGCTATTTTAGAATGTGGAATGTCGATGAGATTGGACCAATATAAAACATCGCCCCCATATAATCGATAGTTCCGATAATTTCGGTATGAGCGGAAGTTAAATTCGCACAGGCTGTACTGGGATCAAACAGTGAAAATCGTTACGCTTATTCATGAAAGGTATTTAGCCTTCGGCACAGCCGAAGACAGCTTTCCTTACTTGTTTCTCATTATTGCGGTGATTAGCACTCTTTTACAAGAGCATGCAATTGTTAGCGTATGCCGATGATATTGATATCATTGGCCTTAACAACCGCGACGAAAGAGCTGCCTTATCTGGGCTGGATAAAGAAGCGAAAAAAGTGGGTCTTGCGGTTAACGAGGACAAGACGAAGTATCTGCTATCATCAAAGAAAGAATCGGTGCACCTGCACCTTGGCAGCCAGGTCACCGTTGATGGCTACAAGTTTGAAACGATGAGAGACTTCGTCTATTTGGGAACCAGCATTAACACCGAAAATAATATCAATTTACAAATCCAACGGAGAATCACTCTTACCAACAAGTGTTACTTTGGACTAAGAAGCAATTGAGAAGTAAAGTCTTCTCCCGGCAAATAAAGATCACGCTCTATAAGTCTCTCATCATACCAGTCCTGATGTACGGTTCGGAATCATGGACAGTGTCAAGAGAAAATGAGATGGCCCTTGGAGTATTTGAGAGAGAAGTTCCCCGGGTAGATTTATGGTCCTTCCCGTGATGCCAACGGCGAGTATCGAAGGAAATTTAACGATGAGCTGTACGAGCTTTACGCAGACCTGACCATAGTTCAAATGGAAAAAGAAGCTCCAGCACAGAAAGTTTTCCTATCGACATCCGAATTCGGCAGCAGAGGAAGGGGTGGCCTCGACTGAGATGAAAACAACAGGTGGATGATGACTTGAACTCCCTTGGGGTTTCGAATTGGCGTCAGTTATCGCTAAAAAGGAATGACTGACGTGCTTTGATACGAAATGGCCAAAATCGCCTAGGCGGTTAAGCGTCATTATGACGCAAGCCAAGATTAGATTAGCACTGCTAGAACATATGTTTGTACGCGTGTTGGTGCATATTATTCATAAATTCTATTTGGAGCATTAAAATATTAAAACCCGACAACGAGTTTTCATCAAAAATTTAGTCGCTATAACTCCTACGATGGGAGGGTGAACCCCCAAAACCCCGGTTTGCAAAATCTCTAAGAGGATGGCTGGAATAACCAAACCCCCGTCGTGCACTACTTACAGCATGAATTGCATAACTATTCTCTTTTTTAAGTGTGTTGTTTGCATTGTTTCGAAAATGCTTTTTTTTTTCAAATCAAATTTTAGTAATTGACACATAACTTTTTGACCATGGATAGTAAGGAAATTTGTTTGGGCTATCATATTCAGCCTTCCAAAGACCAACATCACATTTACTTGTCGAGTTATGGGCCTCGAAAGAAGAGCAAAAAGTCGATTTTCGTCAAAAGTTGTGTAAAAAAATTTGCTCGTGTTTGTCTGCTATAAATTGGCGATAGTTAAACGCTATTGTGTGATAAAGAGAAACCTTCAGGCTTTCAGAATCATTTACTTTGATGCAAATATTGCATCTAATTGTAGAGTTATAGAGCTCAGAAAAATTGGTTATTTGAGCTTTAAGCGCGGATTGTGGGAGAACTAAGCTTAATACAAAAAATCTAAGGATAGGTGAAGATCCTACGGAAGAACCTCTAAGAACCCTCATACTCAGAAAATCGGTTTGGTTCACTCACAGGTTTTTAACAGGGGGCGAATACCCACCTTGACGCCTTTTTCTCCCAGTAGGCCTTCTGGTGGCTTAAGTGGACTTAGCACCTTTGCGACCTTAGCCGACGATATGCTTTAATTTTTTTGTATCAGTTTTATTCCAGGGGAAAAGTGCTAACCCTTTTAATAGGAGAAACCACTCTAGTTGTTACCCTGCAAGTACTTTTGAGGTTCAAGCTTGTGGTAAACGTTCTCCGCGATCCTCCATCACGTTCTTAAAGGCAATATGCAAAACTTGATGGACTCCATCTTCTTCCCACTAACGTATTTCTCTATTCAATAAGTAATATAGCTGTAAACTTCTGTTTCAAACTTGATGTTTGGATCAGCAATGGTTGTCAAGTCATGCCTCAAATGAGGGGCACGGCAATGTGTGCGATTGAAAAAGATACATTTTATTATTTCTATCTCATGCTGCATTAAAAAAATCGTTTGAGTGTATTGATGTCCATCAATAGATATTATTGGTAGTTACTTTTAATGAGGTTGGGATAGATTTACTAATACCATTTACTTTTTGTAACTCCGCAGTTAAATTAACAACGTTCTCATCTGAGTGCAATGGTATGGTCGATAGCAAAAAACCTTATGCAGTGAGTATAAATGCAATCACCCATAGGTCAAATAATGTTAATAAATTTCTACTGAAAATTTACATGAATTTAATGCAGTGAAATAACGCCCGCGGAAATAAAGCCTTCAAAAGCCTTTTCAAAAGGGAAATAACGCCTGCCGACAAAAGGAAATTACGCCCGCGGCCGTTATTTCCTTTTTTTTTGGAAATAACGCCCGCTTTAAAAAGTGTGGAAATTTAAATTTTCATTTTTTATTTTGATAAAAATTGAAAATATTTAGCTTTGTTAATTTATCAAAACTGAGTTAAAAATACTGGGTCTATTAAAAAAAGCGCCGCAGGCGAAAATTTGGAATTGAAAATCGCGCGATTTTTAATTCCAAATTTTCATTTTTTATTTTAATAAAAATTTAAAATATTTAGCGTTATTAATTTATCATTTACTCAAAACTGAGTTATTATTTTTAGTTTTTTATTTTTATAAAAATACTGGGTTGATTAAAAAAAAGAGCCACAGGCGAAAATTTGGAATTAAAAATCGCGCGATTTTTAATTCCAAATTTTCATTTTTTATTTTAATAAAAATTTAAAATACTTAGTCTTATTAATCTAACTTTACTCAAAACTTAGTTAAAAATACTGGTTCTATTAAAAAAATTTAATTTTTTATTTTAATAAAAATTTAAAATACTTAGTCTTATTAATCTAACTTTACTCAAAATCGCGCGATTTTTAATTCCAAATTTTCATTTTTTATTTTAATAAAAATTTAAAATACTTAGTCTTATTAATCTAACTTTACTCAAAACTTAGTTAAAAATACTGGTTCTATTAAAAAATTTTAATTTTTTATTTTAATAAAAATACTGGATTTATTAAAAAAAGCGCCGGAGGCGAAAATTTGAAATTAAAAATCGCGCGATTTTTAATTCCAAATTTTCATTTTTTATTTTAATAAAAAATTTAAAGTATTTAGCCTTATTAATCTAACATTTACTCAAAACTGAGTTAAAAATACTGGGTCTATTAAAAAAAGTGCCGCAGGCGAAAATTTGGAATAAAAAATCGGGCGATTTTTAATTCCAAATTTTCATTTTTTATTTTAATAAAAATTTAAAATATTTAGCGTTATTAATTTATCATTTACTCAAAACTGAGTTAAAAATACTGGGTCTATTAAAAAAAGCGAATCGCGCGATTTTTAATTCCAAATTTTTATTTTTTATAATTATTATTGTTATTATTATTATTATTATTATTATTATTATTATTATTATTATTATTAGTATTATTATTATTATTATTATTATTTAAAGGAATGCAAAGATTTAATTATTTTTATTATTTTATTATTATTTTATTATTCGAGAACTTTAAATTTCCGCACGGCATTATCTCCTTTTGTCAACACGGGCGTTATTTCTTTTTCAAAAGGGAAATAACGCCCGCTACAATAGGAAATAGCGCCCGCGGGCATTATTTCCTTTTTAAAAAGGAAATTACGCCCGCGAGCGTTATTTCTCTTTCAAAAGGAAATAACGCCCATTATCAAAAAGAAATAGCGCCCGCGGGCGTTATTTCTTTTTTGAAAAGGAAATAACGCCCGCGGGCGTTATTTCACTGCCCCGAATTTATAACATACATATTTTTAGTAAGGCCTGATATACCTTCGCTTAAAGTTCAGTTACAGATACATGCTCTTCTGCTCCCACCGCAATGATGTCGCCATTTATTTCAAGGAATACTGACACAATAACGATATCCTCGAACACATCAAGTATTTTGCTTAATAGTTTATCCTCAGTAGATCAGCAGAATCGAGAAACACATAACCACTTCTTGGCTAAAGATCAACGTAGATTGCAAGATGCGTTGTGCTCAGTGGCTCAGACACCTGCATCTGTTGTGGATATCCATAAAATTGCAAACAATGCCACTATAGGGGGATTGAATTATCCACAGCAACTAGCACTTCACCGTGTAATCGCAAAGCAAGAAGAGGTGCATTCAAAATTGGATTCATGTTCAATAAAATTTCTGAATTCGGTGGTTTCTACAGCTCAAAATGGTAACACTGATCATATTTTTAATAGCGTAAACGGTGCTATAGCCAATGACCATATGCCAAATACTAATGAAAGCAATAAAGTACCATTGAGTGAATTTTGTACATCAACTTCACTGTTAACAAACGCTATGGATGACCGATCGAAAAAATCTCAAAATATGACGGAATGTGTTCCAGTACCTAGTTCGGAGCATGTGGCCGAGATAGTGGGACGCCAAGGTAAGTAAATATTCAAAACAATTCTTAATGACTTCAATTACAAAAAAAAATTGTATGAACCTGAGCACAATCTCCAAATTTGGGTATCTCCTTCGATATGAATGCATTTTGGTGGGAAATTTTCTTTCATAATAAAACAAAGTTTTGCCAAAGAAAGAAAGTTAATTTTTTTTCAAAAGCCATGCATTTTAAAAATTTAATTAAATTTATATAATTTTGGAAAATATATTAAAACCAGAGTTCGGATACATTCACTCTCCCTCACTCGCATTCATGAACATGAACATTAAAAAAATTTGAATTCACGTTCGTGAATATGTACATATTTTTTTATACAAAGAAATAAAAAAAAAAACAGATTTTAAAAATTTCTTATATTCTTATATTATTTAGAAAGGAGAAAAAATAATGTACCTAAATTAATTAACACCAATAAATTTATATCTTGGTACATACTTATCCCAAAAAATCATAAGTGCTCTCAGTGGCTAGTATTATACACAGAGCCAAAGGTACCTAATAAAATAGAACAAAAATGATAAGATATCTGTATAGTTTTTCTTCAATAAGATGTGCTTCACATTATTGTAGAGACAATCTTTTTTATGTTTTCAGAGGGAAATCACATATTATTAAGAAGATTTTCTTTTTAATATTTCAAATGAAAAATAAAATGATTTTGCCTTCACCGAGAATCGAACTTACAATTTTCGGAATGATAAACCCAGCTGTTTACCATCAGGGGGGTCACTTTGTATTGCGATTCGAAATTCAATGCGATTCGAAAGTGAAATGCGATACGATAAGCAAATGGTACTCTGTATTGCTATAGCATTGCTAACAGTGCTGCGTTCTGCGGCCTTTGGTTATTTTCTTGCTTGGGTTGGCATCACTGTTGTAAAACTAACCGCAAGTTGACAATTTTCATTGCATACTTCAAGTGAAGGCTCTTGTCCTATGCTTTTACCCGTACCATTTCTTTTAATTTTGCGCCTAACTGTTTGCTATGCTGCAAACACTTGTACTTGCAAAATATATTTGTACCTATATGTATGTGTATTGAAATATGTGTGCATGCGTGTGCATATGCAAAATCACGTCGGTATAAACATAATTTTATTAGTTTAATTGAAGTTTTCTTACAAATTTTTGGTAATTATTTTGTAAATTTGAAAGTTAAACAAAATATTTTTCAAATCAAAAAAATATTTTTTTTTATTAATTTTGCGAAATAAGCGCCAAAATAAACATGTTTTTCGATAAGAAAGGTAAGTATACTAATAGCTCTACAATAATTTACAAGAATATGTTTAAAAATTTAATTTTATTCAAAATTGTTTAGCGGTGCTATAGCGGTTCGACTGGGTTTTGTTGTAGGAAGACAAATCCGAATGTACAAAGCAATTGACATTTCACTTTCGCGATACAGAGTGTACGCGATTCGAGAGGGAAAAAATGAATGCGAAAAGGGAAAAAACAAATCCGAAAATGTCAATTTCCGTTGCGATAGTTGAGTTACAGAGTGTCGCTAAGGCAAATGCGAAAAAAATTTCTTTCGCATCGCAATACAGAGTGACCCCCCAGGCCATCGCTTACTTTTCCTTGCCAGCGTTTAATTACTGATATCTGCATAGTTATTAATGTTTTCAAAGGCAAATCACATATAATTGAGAAGATTATCTTTTTTAACATTTTAAATTTGGAAAAAAAGAGAGAATCGAACTTACAATTTTTGGAATGCTAAACCCAGCTGCTAACCATCCGGCCATCGTGTACTAATGCTTGCCAGCGTCTAATTACAGCTTTGTACTAAATGTATAGTTTGTTTAATAAGAATTTCTTCGTAAAACCATAGAAATTTCACCGTTTCGACTACCCCTTTGCCAAAAAAATTATCATGAAGACAATCTTAAAAAAGAGTTGATTAAATGAAACCTGTCAAAGGCAATAGAATTTCCTTTTATCATAATTACTAAACATATTTAGAGCTCAGTTTTTTAAATGACCTTCCGTATATTTAAAAGAGGTACAGTTTAGATTTTCATCTTGCAGAAACTATCGGATTATGCAAATGGAATTTAAATTATCGTGACTGAGTCTATTCGGGGTTTTAAACGAACATCGGCTCCAAAAAAAAATCACCAGTTTCGACTCCAGAAAATTTATTTTAACTACCCTGCCAACCACGGCTACCCAGCAATCGATTTTTTCTTATCGAATTCCAACAACATCTCTATTTTTTTGATAAGAAAATTAACACCAACGCATATTTTTGAAACTCACATGAGTGTGATTGAAACAGTATAATTTTGATTAATTGAAACAAAAATAGTACAAAGGGAAATTAAACTGACGTTTTCATAAATTAAATTATATGTCAAGTAAAAAAAATATTTGAAATATGAATTAGTTGACATTTTTTTATTTAAATTAAAGACAAGGTAAGTGGCATAATTTCAATCTGTTGTTACTAATAAATATGATATTCTTAATTAATTCTTTTGTTTTAACAGAGTGAAATTGTGGCGGCAGTTGCAGTTGAGGGCATTGCGACCAAGATTCAACACCAAAGGTTTGTGGCCGACGCAATTTTGGTTCTGCAATTGCCGTGTTTGAAATGAAGGTGGTAGCTGAAACCATTTAATGAAAAGGATTGGATTTATAAAATGGATTTTTTGGAATGTGTAGAATTGTTTGTGTAGCTGAGAGGCTACACAAATCTCTTAGAACGTTGCCAAATTTGAGTTTTGCGCTTATCAATCTGATACCTATCCGACCGCCGGTTTAAAAATGTTAATATGTGCTTTTTGTTTCACTCCATCTCATTTCATTTTACCTCATTTCTATTCATTTAGTTTCATTAAATTTTGTTTCGTTTCGTTCTGTTTCATTTAATTCACTGACCTTTTCCCAAGCAGCTTGTCACCGTGATTACTAACAATTGCCATAACCCAATTCCAATTGTCCCAATAACTAAAAATTGTCATGACAATGACCTCTTTATCGGGTGACAAGAAATCTGAGAATAGCACCATTAGTTTCATTTTTTTCATTCCATTTTATTTCGTTTCACATCTTTTTATTTTATTTCACTTCGTTTCATTTCAGTTTATTTCATTTCTTTTTTTTTATTTAATTTTATTCTGTTTAATTTTTTTTTTCATTTTTTAATGAATTTCGTTATATTTCATATCATTTTGCTTGTTTAATTATACTTCCTTTCTTTTCATTTATATTTGCTTCATTAGCTTGGTTTCAGTTAATTTTATTTCATTACAATTCGTTTCATTTAATTTTATTTAATTTATTTTACATTTCATTTTATTTCATTTCATTTCATTATACCTTTCATGAACATGAAATGGTATTATAACTTTGGTCCGATGTTTGTAAGTATGAGAAGAAGAAGAGAAGGACCCATCAATAAGTATACCGAAATAACCAGGATGACAAGCTGAGTTGATTTAGCCATGTCCGTCTGTCTGTTTGAACGCAAACTAGCAAACTAGTCCCTCAATTTTTGAGATATCTGGCTGAAATTTTGTATGTGGCCACCATTTTGTAATATAGGAATCATTTGTCGGAACTGGCAGTATAACATGAAATGGTATTATAACTTTGGTCCGATGTTTGTAAATATGAGAAGAAGAAGAGATAGACCCATCAATAAGTATACCGAAATGATCAGGATGACGAGATGAGCCATGTCCGTCTGTCCGTTTGAACGCATACTAGTCCCTCAGTTTTTGAGAAATGGGATAAATATGTCACATAGCCCCCATACAATCGATTGTTCCGATAAACCGATTTTGGGCTATAACTCCTGTAATTTAAGAGGTAGGAACGTGAAATTTTGGAAGTATCGCTATTTTTATATGTGAAATATCGGTGTTGAAAATCATCGAGATGGGATAAATATTTCACATAGCCCCCCATACAATCGATTGTTCCGATCAACGGATTTTGGTAGATAACTCCTGTAATTATATAGGTAGGAACGTGAAATTTCGTACCTATTGCCATTTTAGAATGTGGAATGTCGATGTTAAAAATCAATGAGATTGGACCAATATAACACATCGCCCCCATATAATCGATAGTTCCGATAATTTCGGTATGAGCTTAAGTTAAATTCACACAGGCTGTACTGGGATCAAACAGTGAAAATCGTGACGCTTATTCATGAAAGGTATTTAGCCTTCGGCACAGCCGAAGACAGCTTTCCTTACTTGTTTCATTTTATTTCAATTAAATTCATTCTATTTTATTTCTTTTAATTTTGTTTTGTTTTATCTTATTTCGTTCTATTTAATTTTTGTTCCTTTTCTTTTGTTCCATTTTATTTTATTTCATTCTGCTCCCATTCATTCCATTTCTTCTCATTTCATTTTTATTTGTTTAATACATTCTGTTCCATTTTTTTTTTTTTCATTTCATTTTATTTAATTTCATTTAATTTAATTTTGTTTCATTTCATTTTATTCTGTTTCAATTCTTTTCATTTTACTTTTTTTCATTTTTTTTTATAGTTTATAAATGTCATAAATATTTAATAAATGTCATAAATTTATGTTTGTCTAACTAGTAAATGCATTTTGAATAAAAAACTTGAAAATAATTTTTTTTTGGAAATATTTTAGGTATTTTGAAAAATTTTCTGCTAGAGGGTAGGGCTGCAGCCCTAGCAACGCCCAAAAGTATGCAACCATTGCCGGTATGTCAGTTTTCTTTTGGGAAATTTTTTAGTTAGAAGAGTTCAGCTACGTTATTTTCTTATGGCGTTTCTAAATGAGTGCGAGTGAGCAACGCTATCACATGTACACGAAATAATCGATAAAAAGTGGGTCCAATCTGCACGCCGCCCATACATTTAGAGTAGCGCGACTTAGAAATTATCCAGGATTTTCCTTGGGTTTGGTTAGCAGGGATAATTTCCCAAAAGAGAGCTTATCAAGATGTAATGAAAAAATTCACAAACATTCAACGCACTTTCATGAAATTTTCACCTTTTTTCTCAGAATTTTTAAAATTTTTCGGCGTATGCAGATTAGTTCAATTTCACTCTCTTAAAGTATAAGTCTTAAGTACCTTAAACATTTCCTTTAATTGTTAGATTTTTTTTTGAAGGCATTACACATTTTTTGTTACGTGGAAAAATTCTGCGTTAGTGAACTTTTTTTTTATTACATCTTGCTAAGCTTTCTTATGGGAAATTAGTTAAAATAAATTGGAGTCGAAACTGGTGATCTTTTTGTAGCCGATGTTTGTACAAAACCCAGAATAGACTCAGTTGTTTTTGGGTTATAGAGAAAAGTGCGCCGCATAGGCAATTGGTAGGTTTTTTTTTTCGATTTTTCGTGGTTTTTTATCTTCAAAGTTTACTGAAAGTATATTTATTTATTGTGCTAGTGCACATTGTGCTAGCAACATTTTGATAATTGAATTTAGCAACATGTTCATTGAAGTTGTCGAAACCACTGGTGAAAGCATTGCACAAACTTTTCTGAATGCATTAGAAAAGCATGACCTTGACATTAAGATGTGCCGCGGTCAAGTTTATGATGGAGGAGCAAACATGAGCAGAAAACTAAAAGGTGTTCAGGCACGTATATTAAATGTTCAGCCCTTAGCCTTTTTTACCCACTGCGCAAGCCACCGACTTAACTTGGCTATTAGCTCAGCCTGCACCGTACCCAGTGTAAGAAATGCAGTAGGGGTTATAGCAAGTACTGCCACCTTCTTCCGTGAATCGGCCAAATGAATAAATCTTCTTAGAGAAGAAATACAATTCAATCTGCCACAAGACAAACAAAATATGTTAAAAAAAAATGTGTGAGACAAGATGGGTTGAGAGGCATGAAGCGGTTTTGACCTTTATGGACGTGTTTCCATGTCTCCCTCCAATATTACAAAAAATGGCTGATCAGCAATATGGGAGCAGAACAAGTTCTGTACTGCCATTTTCTTTGCTGCAATCCATAACTTCGTCAGAATTCGTAATAAGCTTGGTGATCCTATCACATATTTTAGGAATAACCCTGCCCTTATCTCGATCGCTTCGAGCCAAAGATATTGACATACTTTCTGCAGTTCAGCTTATTACTACGACCACAACAAGTTTGCAGAGGCAGCGTGAATCTAGCAATGACACATTTAAAAAACTGCTCGACCAGGCTGAGGCCATTGCAAATAAACTTGGTACAGAAATCACAGTCCGTAGAACCACCGGTCGTCAAATCAATCGATCAAACATTCAGACTGAATCAGTTGAAGAATATTACCGACTTTCAGTTTATATTCCATTTCTAGACTTCATGTTGAGTGTAATGTCAACCAGGTTCCCTAGCGCTCCTCTACAAAGAATCGAACAGTTGCAAAAGTTGCTGTCGCATAACTTTAACGAATTTTCTTCCTTGTTTTTTAGCTTTAAAGGGAGAGCTAAAAATTTGGCAACAGATGACTGAAAATATATCAGAAACTCCAGCAGATGCCTACAAACGAGCCACGATGCTGCCAAATATTAGAACCCTTTGTCAATTGCTGTGCACGTTTCCAGTGACAACCAACTGCCGAGTGATCTTTTTCTACCTTACGCCGATTAAAATCATATCTTCGAAACAGGATGACAGAAGAGCGTTTGAATGGATTGGCTTTAATGCATATCCATGGAGATATTGCGGCACAAATGGAGGCTGATGAAGTTTTGGATGTTTTCACCAGGAAACACAGAAGAAAACTGTCTTTATTAAACATGTAATCATGGATGGAATATAATCAAACTGCTATTACTAAACAGAAATGCTGTTTTTTTTTATTATTTTGGCTTTGATGTAAGTTCTTAATATCCGTGTACTTGTGAAGATAAAATAAGCATATTTCAGTTGTTGATATTTTTGCATGTTGGGCGAGCCGATTTCTTAGGGTTCCAAACAAGAAGATTTGACTTATTAACTGAGTTCCGCATAATTGTATGTATTTATAAGATGATCTTAGGGTTCCTAACAAGAAGATTTAACTTATTAATGTTTTCAAACAGAAATCTTGAAGAAAACGAATTGATTTCTTAGGGTTTCTAACAAGAAGATTTGACTTATTAATATTTTCAAAGAGAAATCTTACAGAAAACGAATTGATTTCTTAGGGTTCCCAACAAGACGATTTGACTTACATATTAATGTTTCCAAAATGAAATCACATATTATTGAAAAGTGGTTATTTTTAATATTTCAAATAAAAAAAAATAATAAAAATTATATTTCAGAGTTCTTATATTGTCTTCGAGAACTTCAGATTATCAGTTACGATTCAATTTTAGATTTCTCTTGTATTGCCTTTACCTTCTTATGTTGCCTTTTTATATTGCGTCTAATTGGTATACATGATGTCTGCTGATGATGATGCAAGATTTCCCTTTGAAAACATTAATAAGTCAAATCTTCTTGTTAGGAACCCTAAGATCATCTTATTAAAATAAGAAGATTTTTCTCTTTCATCTTTTTTTCATATTTTTAAGGAAATATTGAAAAGATTTTCTTATTAATAACACATATAAAAAGAAATCGAAAAGAAATAAGAGGAAATTGCACTTAATAATATCAATAAGAATTTCCTCATTAAACCAAATAGATTTGAGTATAGTTTTTTTTCGTTTTCGTCGTTTCGACTACCCCTCAGCCCGAAATCCGCTCATAAAGACAATCTTATTAATTTTATTAGGCATTTTTGGCTCTGTGTGGCCTTATTAAATTGTGTCCTACATGATTTGCGGAGCGAGTCCAGGTCTAGGGTATTTGAGAGCGCCGTTGTAAAGGTCTTTACCAGATCCTCCAACTCCCCTACGGATGAGGATTGTGTAGCTGCCAGTTAGTGTTACGTGCTAGTTCTATGTACCGGTGGTCGGAGAATGAATGTTCATCGAGAACATGTCATATTGTGCAAATAGTGAGATTTATGACCTCCCTGCGGGTTTTAGTGATAAACGTAGGTTCGTTACCAACGTTGCAAACTACCAGGTTAGTTGTTAATAAATAATCAAACAACGACTCTCCCCTAGCATTGATATCGGAGCTTTGCCACTGGGCATGATGAGCATTAAGGTCAGTTCCGATAATAACATGACCCATGGAAAAATTTGCCACCAGGTCTTTTACCCCCCTATGTGGAGGGCAGCTGTAACGTCACCATTGGTATAGTTGGGCAAGAGAAAGGCGTTTAGCTCAGACTTAATCAAAGTACAGGCTCTAACCCTGCCCCCTCGCTGGCTCGGAAAAGCTGAAAACCTTTAGTCCCCAGACCGTAAATCCTTGAGCTATTGACCCAGAGTTCTTGGATGAGGACCACATCTACGTCGCCTTTAGAGAGACGACTGATTAAAGCAGCCGAGGCTGCTTACATTTATGCAGGCTTGTCTGAAGCACCACCAACATGAGAGCGCTCAGACTTCCCTGCCACCGCCGTATCGTCGAATTCTACCTCGTCTGGAGGCTTTGTTTTCAACGACGAATTTATTTTTATTTTATTTTATTTTATTTTATCAATAATCAAACACACAACCTTAAGTTATTTGACAGTGTGTGAACTTATACAATACTTAAGAATAACAATAGTGAAAGACTTAACAAAAATATACGTAACAAACATCAAAGTAGTTGAAATGAAGAATAGCAGGACAGAAGTTCTATAGTAAAATAATAGTAGAGAGAGGTAAAAGTAGATAGTGAGTGTATCTAGTAATTGACATTAGTAGCGTAGAAGCTCGTTTTTGAAGCGCAGATCGTTCCAAAGGCGGACAGCAAAGACAAAGAACTGGCGCTCAGTTACCAGACAACTGTATATCATTAAGGGCGTTCCAGTTACTTGACCTGGGTCGTATCACGGTCATAATTTAACTGGAACGATGCGGGTCAAATGCATGAGAGTTGGCAGCACTAAAATAAATCAGCTGTTTTGTTGTGAAGAAAAAGAAAAATAATAAACAAACATTTTGAGTATCGAGAAAAAAGCTGAAAACCTTTAGTCCCCAGACCGTAAATGCTTGAGCTATTGACCCAGAGTTCTTGGATGAGGACCACATCTACGTCGCCTTTAGAGAGACGACTGATTAAAGCAGCCTCGGCTGCTTAGAGGTTATGATGACCTGTTGGTATATCGCCGCCATTAGTTTTTTTTTTTTTTTTTTTTTCTCTTTCCAACTTGTGGTGTGTTGCTTTTAGTTTTTTCCTACAAGTTGGCGGGACCTACAGTTTTTTGCCGACTCCGAACGGCACTTGCAAAGCAAATGAATTTTTTGCTGAGAAGCTTCTCATGGCAGAAATACACCCGGAGAGTTTGCCAAACTACTGCCGAGGGGCGACCCCGTTTAGAAAAATTATTTTTCTAAATAATTTTTGATGTTACTTTTGCCGGGCATCGAACCGACACGACTTGGTGTAGAAGGCCGAACACTTAACCGCTACACCACGGCGGCCGCCAATATGATAGCCGAAGGTAAAAAAAATCTGCCGTTAGTCGATCCGGTACATCTGGAAGAAAAAGGAAACTATTTGCAGGTCATCTTCCTGCTCCCATTGCTAAGCGAAGGCGTTGCACAGGTTGTGCACAACAAAATAGAGAAAGGCGAACAAAGAATCTGTGCGAAGAATGCCAGATTCCTCTATGCAAGGACTGTTTTGCTCCTTACCATAAGTAAAAACCAATTTTTTTATACTGTATTACTTGCTCATTGTTTTTTTCTTTTCACTTTACTGAAACTATATGGGGCCGTTCAAGTATTACGTCAGCAGTTTTTTTTACAATTATTTACTTGTTGGTCATGACATCGATGACATTGGATTGGATTGCTGCTCAATATTGTAAATCTGCTCACTTTCATCGGATTTTGGAATGTCCACGTCATTCTTATCAAGCCATTCAACATCATGGCGCTCTAAGTTTTGAATAATGCACATCAGTTCATTACCACGACGAGCAGCGACTCTTACAGGTCTAACTTTCCTGTCAGTGTTCTTGTTTACTTTTTATGGATACTTTGAATGTGACGATTTAGTGACTTGATGGAAGCATGATAAAGACCACACGTTTTGATAGTCTCAAATAATCGTGGACAAAAATAATCGTGGGACAATTGCAGAAAATCTTTGAATGAGGCACTTAAGCCTAGAGCTAAATCGACTGGAAGATTAGGAAATTGCCCTCCTTCATCTAAAACCAATCCATCAACTGTTAGTTTTACTTTTACAGGTGATGGAAGAAACCTGTTGTCTAGTAACTTAAGTAGGCCACTTCTTGGACGACAGCATCCAGTATTTCTACATTTTACAATGAGGAGCAAGTATTGGCTTTCACGTACTTGTTCTGAATACCACTTAATGTCTGCAAAATCACGAAGATCTTGTTCACCTGCCCCAACATATTTTGCGGTAACGTCATAACATCAATCACCATTGAACTCCATACTTCATCCAAGTGAGACCCAACATGGTCATGAGGCAATATTAAGCCTGCCAGTTCCCGACTAAGAGGAGCCATTCTGCGCTCTACTCTGTTATACGCTCTTCTTCAAGAAGCATTGGTAGCTAAAAACAATGCATCGAGATCATGTCGCTTAAAGTGTTGTATAGCAAACCCTATTACTTTTTGATAACAGGGATTTTCATCTGAGCCTCCATCAACAGTCATGATTACCACTGGTTTTACTAGTCCATGGTAAGTTTTAGCTAATGGTCGAAACTCTTCAAGTTCGATAAGCGCCGCGAAATCCTGAGCATGAGTATTAGCAGTAGATGAACTATGCTTTCCACTTCGAATAGCGATGTATGTTGGCCCAGAATGTCCAACGGCTTGCAGCTGTCCTAGCATACTGGAAGTGGTTTTGATACCAGCATACACAGATGGTATTAATTTATGACGCCCTCGTGATCAGGCAATAATTCTATATCCCATGTGCATGAGAAGAGGTGATTGTTTATTTGCCGAAGTTACGCCAATAGGGACTCGAGCTTTATCATCTTGTGATATGAAAAATACTTGATCTGGTACAAGTATGAATGCTATGCTCTAAATAATGGATTAATGTTTCACCGAACTTTCTATCTAAGTGGCTGTTGTTGTTGTTGTTGTTGTTGTTGTAACGAAGTGTAGCCCTGCCCAGCGTGTACTTTTCCTTAACCTAAATTGTCATCAATTTCTTCTAACGGGAGTCCTAGGAAACTTGCAGTTTCGACAGGGTTGGACCAGAGGGAGATGGGTGTTAGAAGAGTGGGCTCCGAAGAGCAGATAAATAAATGGTTGGTATTATGGGGTGACGAGCCGCATGCCGGACATTCATTCGGCACGTCAAGGTCTAGTCTGGATAAGTAGGAGTTTAACCTGCTACAGTATCCAGAGCGTAATTGAGCCAGAGTGACCCTTGTCTCTCGAGGAAGATGACGCTCCTCAGCCGCGACGCGAGGTGGTTTGGCGTGCAAAACGGCGTTCAGTGGACAGAGCGAGACATAAGACGCAACGGACGTGTCATGGATGTGCTTCAGGGCCTGCGTATGTACCTTTGGATCAAACGGCGAAAGTGTGAGGTGCCGGATCTCATCAAAATGCTCACGTAGATGTGCCCTTACGGTCCTAGGAGGTGGCTCATACTCAAGCAGTAGTCTGTTGGGATGTTGTGGTTTGCAACAGTTCAACAGGTACTGCTTGTTTAGCATTTCATTGTGCTCCAAAACTGGGAGCATTTCCACCTCATGATGTAAATGATGTTTTGGAGACATAAGGACGCATCCCGTGGCGGTTCTGAGTGCGGTATTTTGGCAGGCCTGCAGTCTTTTCCAATGAACCTCAGCAAGCCCCGGCGACCATATCGGCGACGCGCAATTCAGGATCGGCCGACCAATTGCTTTATAGGTTGCCAGCAACGTTTCTTTGTCTTTACCCCAAGTGCTGCCGGCTAGCGACTTGAGAATTTTGTTGCGGCTTTGTAGCTTAGAGACAATTGCGGTTGAATGAGCAGCGAATTTGTGCATGGGGTCGAAAGTTACCCCTAAGATTTTGGGGTGAGAGACAGTAGGTAATTTTTGATCGCCTACGTAGATTTCTAACTCCATGCCAACTTGCGCCGTCCAGGTCGTGAATAGTGTCGCCGAGGACTTCGTTGGCGACAATGTCAGGCTCCGGGCAGTGAAAAACTCAACAAGCGAGGGGAGATAACCATTGATCCTGGAGCATAGCTCATCAACGGAAGTGCCAGAAGCCAGGATCGTACAATCGTCTGCGTAAGAAACAATCGAGACTCCATCTGGTGGGGAAGGAAGCCTCGAAATATAAAGATTAAACAGAAGCGGACACCACCCTGCGGTACCCCTTGTTTAATCTTTCTCGGTTTTGATTTTTTGTTTCTGAAAACTACAGACGATTGACGACCACTCAGATAATTGGCGGACCAACGCTTAAGACAGGGGGGAGCGATGAATCTTCCAAATCGGATACCAGTTGTCCATGATTTACTGTGTCAAAAGCTTGAGACAGGTCAAGAGCAACTAGAACCGTCCTGTGATGAGGGCTTTTCTGGTTGAGTCCGTCAGTTATCTGAGTGTTAATGGCATTTAGAGCAGATGTTGTGCTCCGTATTTTTCTAAAGCCATGTTGGTGCTCGGCTAAAATCAACTTTGATGTGTAAAGAGGAAGTAATACCGCCTCCAATGTCTTCACTACTGGCGAGAGGAGCGATATCGGACGATAAGACTCCCCTACGTTAGCTGGTTTGCCAGGCTTTAGTAGTGGGACCACGACTGCCTGTTTCCATTTTTCAGGTATGACAGAAGTGGCCAGGGACAAATTGAAGACGGTAGTGAGGTATTTTACTCCCTCTTCGCCGATGTGTTTTAAATGCACCATGGCTATGTCGTCAGGGCCCATAGCTTTAGAGTTTTTGGCTTTCCTGATGGCCACTCGAACCTCTGTAGCGGTGATGGAAACGGGGGCATTGTTTTTGTGTTTATGCGCACACCTAAAGATCCTACGTCTGTCCCTGTCCTGTGCAGGGTGTGGTACAAACTGTCGGCAAAAGGCCGTTGCACTTTTCTTCGGGTCACTAAACGTCTTATCACCAAAGGTGATGTCTACGTTTTTTGGTGGGCCCGTCGAATTTGACAGGGATTTGACTGTGGACCATAATTTTCCAACACCGGTAGAGAGGTTACAAGACCTCAGATGCTCCTCCCATTTGGCATGTTTGTGTTCATCTACCAACCGTCTGATTTCCGCGTTGAGACCACTGATCTGTGGGTCTGCGGGATCGATGCTTCGTATATGTTCACGTTCATTGGCCAGGGCTGCAGCTTCAGTTGGGAAGTTTGGCCGTATATTTTGTATTCTCCCAGCTGGTATAAAAAGGGCTGCAGCTCTATTTATGACCTTACGTATTTCCTTTTCACCTTGGCGTACGTCAGTCGGTATGGGAAGAGCACCAAAGGAGCTCTCAGTAAACTCAGTAAAGCCAACCCAGTCAGCCCTCCTGAAGTTTACGTAGGATCTCTTCTCAGAGGTGGTGAAATCCGGGGCACGATCAACGGACAGGATGATTGGTGCCAAAGCCACCATTGGGCGCCAGTTTATGCAGTTTATTAGACCCGGAGTCTTTTGGCGTCCCCGAAATTTAAGGATGGGGGTACGGGGCTAGCGACCCCTCGACCCTCTAAAGTTTTTATTGGTCGAATTTTCGATCACAAGCGATACTAGTTAATATAAATCGATGTCATAAATCCATCAGTGACGAGTTTCACACAGTCGAATTAGTTTTCAAAAATGCACCGCCATATTGGATCCACCAATTTGAATTTATAAAAACCGATATCGTATTCGTAATCAGACAACGCATAAACCCCCGAGTACAAAGTTTCAATAAAATCCAATTAGTTTTCAAAAAAATCACCGCCATATTGGACCCGCCATTTTGAATTTAAAAAGACTGACATCGGATTCATAATCAGCGATTTCATAAACCTCCTAGATGCGAAATATATCCAAAAAAACAATGCGCAATGAGATCAGTGTAGGCGTTTTAGTTGCACCGTTTTCTATTTCGAAACATATTTTCAGGAGTTAAACCCTTTCTACTCATCCAAGAAGGCTATTGAATTGCAGGAATATTCGCCAATGAAAACAGAATAACAACACACAAAAACCCAAATTTTTACTGCACTTAAACATGTTAAAATGAAATTAAAACTGCAAGTATCTCATTTTTTTTATAAAAACGAGTAAGGCGACCTCTAAACCACCTTAAAAAAAAATAGCAGCCTCTGTTTTTGTCATAAGGAACCATATTTCGGGGTAGCGTTTTAGATTTTCCAAAAAAAAAAAAAATTTTTGAACCACTGTAATGTATAGGCTTAATAAAAATATTTATTGACAAAATTTCCCTTTTTTTTACTGAATTCAAAAATGTAAACTGCGTTTGTATGTACTAAGTGTACTTGATTGGGTGCAAAGTTCCAGTGGTTCTTTTTAATTTTTTTCTTATTTTACCATTATATGTATCTACATAAGTACATAAAAAAATATGTCTAAAGATATATCGACGGCTCCGTTTCAAAATATTTTTCAAAAATATCCTAGATACGTTGTTTTTTAATCAAATTCTTAGATAGAGCGTTGCTGAAAAAATTCCAAAAGAGTGTTATTTAAACAAATTTAGATATAGGGAGTTTTTGAAAAATATTTTGAAATAGGGCGACATGCCACCCAGTGGTCGATACATACCTTATAAGCTTTAGATGTATAAGTACATACCACGTCTGGACGTGCGTACACTGCGTGGTCCCAATATTGACTCTGACCATTATCTTGTTGCAGCCAAGATACGCACACGCCTCTGTGCAACGAAGAAAGTGCGCACAGTAACGGAAGGAAAGTTTGACGTCGAGAAGCTGCGCATGACACAACAGCTGATAATTTCACAACTCGACTCGCAGACCTGCTAGCAGAGGGCAATCCCCGACCTAACGATGTAACCGAGCAATGGAAGCATATCGAGCGAGCCCGGAAGAACAACTGGTACGATAAGGAATGCAAAACTGCCTCGAAAAAAAGGACGCTGCCTACAAGGAGACGTTACGAACGGGCGCAACCCGCAGTGTATGGCAATAATATCGTGACGTAAAGAAGGAAGAGAGACGCCTTTTCAGAAAAAAGAAAAGTGAGGCCGAAAGGCGTGAGTGTGAGGAGCTTGAGATGCTGGCTGACAGGAATGATGCCCGAAAATTCTATGAAAAGATCCGGCGGATGACGGAAGGTTTTAAGACCGGGGCAAGCTCCTGTAAGGACAATAATGGCGACCTGGTAACCGACGTACAAAGTGTACTTAAATTATGGAGGAAGCACTTCTTCTCACTGCTAAATTGCGAGGGAGACGTCGAACCCGATACCCCAATCCCTGACGATGGAAAAGTCGTCCCACCACCTGACTATGATGAAGTGAGGATAGCTATATCCCGGCTCAAAAACAACAAATCGCTTGGAAAAGACGGGCCGAGCTGTTCAAACACGGAGGCGAAGAGCTGGTAAAAAGCATGCATCAGCTATTATGCAGAATATGGCCAGACGAATGCATGCCTCCGGATTGGAATTTAAGTGTGCTTTGCCCAATCCACAAGAAAGGCGATCCCGCTAACCGCACCAACTACCGCCGAATTAGTCTTCTTAATATTGCATATAAGGTTCTTTCTAGCGTGTTGTGTGAAAGGCTAAACTCCATCTCCTTGTCGATTTCAAAGCCGTTTTGACAGCGCAAAAAGGAGTTGCCTGTATGCCGCCATGTCTGAATTTGGCTTCCCTGCTTATACGGCTTTGCCAAATGACGTTGAGCAATACCAACAGCTCCGTCAGAATCGGGAAGGACCTCTCTGAGCCATTTGAAACCAAACGAGGCGTCAGACAGGGCGACTCCCTTTCGTGCGATTTCTTCAATCTGATGCTGGAGAAGATAATTCGAGCAGCAGAGCTAAACCGCAATGGTACAATCTTTTACAAGAGCGTGCAACTGCTGGCGTATGTCGATGATATTGATATCATTGGCCTTAACAACCGCGCCGTAAGCGCTGCCTTCTCTGGACTGGATAAGGAAGCGAAAAAATCCAGCGGAGAATCACTCTTGCCAACAAGTGCTACTTTGGACTGAGTAGGCAATTGAGAAGCAAAGTCCTCTCTCGAAGAACAAAGATCACGCTCTATAAGTCTCTCATCATACCTGTCCTGATGTATGGCGCAGATTCATGGACAATGTCAAGAGAAGATGAGATGGCCCTTGGAGTATTTGAGAGAAAAGTTCTCCGGAAGATTTATGGTCCTTCCCGTGATGCCAACGGAAGGAAATTTAACGATGAGCTGTACGAGCTCTACGCAGATCTGAAGGAAATTTAACGATGAGCTGTACGAGCTCTACGCAGATCTGACCATAGTCCAGCGAATTAAAGCCCAAAGACTCCACTGGCTGGGCCATGTTATGCGAATGGACAAAGAAGATCCAGCACAGAAGGTTTTCCTATCGTCGCCTGAATTCGGCGGCAGAGGAAGGGGGAGGCCTCGACTGAGATGGAAACAACAGGTGGAGGATGACTTGAACTCCCTTGGGGTTTCCAATTAGCGTCAGTTATCGCTAAAAAGGAATGACTGGCGTGCTTTGATATGCAACGGCCAAAATCGCTTAGGCGGTTAAGCGCCAATAAATGATCATCATCATTAGTACATTTAAAAATACTAGAGTTTGCCCAGTGGTTGAAATTCAACGACAAAACCTTATTTTATTTCTCTACCTTATTGAAGTTCAGTTTCCTTAACTATCACCTTTTTTGCTATATCTTAAATTTTCCTTACTTTTCCTTATTTTTTATATTTTCCGTTTCTATACATTAATCTTCTTTTTGCCTTTTTCTCCGTCTTTACGCCATTCAGTAATAAAGTTTCAATATTTATAACTATTTATTATAGGTCGCTTTTATTCGACTTTCTTTCGTTTCATTTTCTATCTTTTCATTTCATTTTGTTTTTTTTTCTTTCCTTTCTTTTATTTTTTGTCTTGTTTTTCTCTTCTTTTTCATTTATTTTTATTTTCTTTTTCTTGGCTTTTTTTCGTTTCGTTTCATATCCTTTGCTTTAGTTTTGTTTCGTTACCTTCATTTTATCTATTTTCCTTTAATTTCTTTTTTTTTGTTCTTACCTTTATTTTCCATTACTTTCTTTTTTTCTTGGCTTTCTTTCCTTTCCTTTCCTTTCCTGTCATTTCCTTTCCTTTCCCTACCTTTACTTGCCTTTGACTTCTCTATTTTCTCTCCTTACCTTTGTTTTCCTTTTATCCATTCTTTCCATACTTTCATTTATTTCGTTTTGCTTTATTTTTATTTATTTTATATTATTTCCTTTCCTTTCATTTCCTACAAATTTATTTTTTTACTTTCAATCATTTTTCTATTTTTTATTTTACTTTATTTTAATTTTTTATCAGTTTTCCATTTTATTAAGCTATTGCATAGATTTTATCGCAGGTCTTGGTGATGGGAGTGAAGTGAAAAAAATGTTAATGTTAAAAAAGTTCGTAACGGACTTTTTTCAATGTTAAAAGGTTCGGCGTTAGCAACATAACTTGACAAAAATAAATATAAGCGTTGCCTACATTTAGGCGTATGACATTGTACTAATGTTAGCAGGAGGCCAAAATGTTCCCAAATAGGCCCCAAAATGTTCCCAAATAGGCCCCAAAATGTTCCCAAATTGGCGCCAAAATGGTCCCAAAATAGCGTGCAACAGCCACGACCTACATGCATGTCGGCTTGTATAGGCACATTTGAAAGATGCATTTGACACCTTTGGCCAATAGCGTTGCTAATGAAGTATGTCAATGCTATAGCTGAGCCAGCATTTATTCTTGAGCTCTGTTTGGCCTCATGCTAAGCGCTTCTATTGGCTAATGCAAATAATTGCTAAGCTGAATTTGAATTCAGCTACATAGAAGTCGAGAAAGAGGAGGAGTCAAGCAAATTCCCAGCTAGAACAGTATGTTATATATATACCCTCATATATGCCATATCAATAAGAAAATTATCCCTCATAATTTCGATAACTTCCCATGATATTGAACAGGCCAAATGGAAAAACTTGAGGGATAAGCTTAAGTGCATGTAGGTTCTATCTCTCTCTTTCACATTAGCTTCTCATATCAATACACGATATTGCTCTCTCACTCGAATAAATAATAAATAAGGGAGATATCAGGAATAGTATAAGCTATTAAAAATGTAGTATATAAGGAGTTGTATAATGAATTGTAAAATGAATTATGTAGGTGCTTTATAAGGGAATATAAATGCAATTAAATAAAGGATTATAAAAGGCATTGTGTAAAGGATTACATAAGGAGCAAATGAGGAATTATATAAGGACTATACATTACCCGAATGAAAATTGCAATCCTCTTGCAGAAATAATTTTTCATCAGCTTACAAATGCATTTCATTTTATTTAAATTGAATTGAATTATTCCTTAAACTATTATAAAATTAAGAAAGTTGACTTCAGTGAATTCTCTTATAAACTATTCAACAAACAAGTTTAATTCATTTCAATTAAATTATTCTACATCCAACGGTTCTTGAAACTAATTATTGTAATGTTTAATTTATTTATTGTCCTAAAGAACTACACTAGCAGTGGTATATAAGCAGGATCTGTTTGACAAAAAAATAAACATTTTAACTCTTTCTATTTTGATTATTTTTATTTCATTTTATTTTATTTTTGTTTTTCATTTCATAAATTTTATTTTCCAATCGAAATATGAAACTTGAACAAAATACTTTTATTTTCCAATCGAAAACTTATAATTGGAAAAAACTTTTATATTAAAATAAAAATTAAAAAAAAAATGTTATTTTCCAATCGAAATATAAAATTTTTGTGTAAAATTTTAGGTGGTAACTGGATGGGCAAAATAATAATTTTTATTTGGCCTTTAATTATGCGAATCAGCTTCTTTAAGCTGATAACAAAAAGTAGATTTTTATTGCTCTGTACTGGTAGAGTATTCAATATGGACTGTACAAGGCTAATTCAAATTACATTTCTTATGCTATATAATTCATATCGTAACAAAAATGAGTGAATAAAGTTAACGGCGACAAAGCGCATGTCCCAATCGAAGGTCAATGAGTGATGATAAGTGTTGTTGGTGAGCGAAGAGTTGCAGCGATGACGTATGTAGGTGTGAGTCGCGACGGTCCGTAAATTATGTTTTTTATGCACGCACTTTTCTATTAGCTGATGATTAGCGGTGCATTGGCGAGATGTACTTACCTTGCAGCGACAACTGCAATGGTTCGAAGGCGAAGGTATTGTGCAGGGGTGTAGCAATGAACAGCGAATGTGCGAAGGGGTGCAAAGGGGCGCGTATACCATGAGAGCTTAGTGCTCGAACATTCTCCCCCTTGGAAGCTTGCTTACAAATGACATTATTGTTGTGATAACGACTCGATTGGTAATTTGCATAAGCGAGTTACTGCTCTTTTGTAAGTTCCTTCCGCAGTTTTGAATTGAACGACTCGCACTAGGCCATCCTTTCCAATGAAGGTTTCAACCACTCTCCCTAACGGCCACTTTAGCGGTGGTGCTGATTCTTCGCTAATAAGGACCATGTCAATGATTTTTAAATTTTGGCAAGTTGTTCTCCACTTTGTGCGATGCTAAAGTTCTTTCAAGTATTCTTGCCGCCAACGCTCCCAAAGGTTTTGTTGAATTGATTGAACAATTTGGTATCTGTTTAGCAGCCCAGTTGGAATTTGTAGAAGTGATGGTTCGAGTACAGCGGTGAACCCTCTGCCAACTAAGAAATGCGCTGGGGTAAGCACACGAATATCGTCAGGGCTCGAAGACAAAGGCGTTAGGGGTCTGCTGTTTACCATTGCTTCAGCTTGGCAACATACAGTGTTTAGCTCATCGAATGTAAGCATTTGACTGCGCTTTCCCAAAGCCCACCGAAGTGTGGTGACCGTGGTGGTATGAACCTCCATTCTATACCTTCTTCTGCTAGCGAGGATTGAACTGTGTTGATATGCTGTTGTGATGTGAATGCCGACAACATTTCTTTGAGTTCTCTGTTTGCACCTGCAAAGTTAGTAGCATTGTTTGAGAAGATTGTTCGGCATTTCCCTCTGCGAGCAATGAACCGTTTAAGAGCGGCAATGAATGCGGCCGTACTTAAATCTGGTACCAACTCTAAATGTACAGCTTTGGTTGTGAAGCAAATGAACAGCGCTACGTACACCTTAATAGGGCCCTTGCTTCGTATACGCTGAGTGATGGCTAAAGGGCCGCAGTAGTCGACACCAGTGAATTCAAACGGATACGCTGGTTGAACACGTTCTCGAGGCAGTGCTCCCATGAGCTGTTCCTGCAGTTTTGGTTTATTGCGAAAGCACAAAATACAATTATGTATTACCTGTTTTATGACACTGCGAGCGTTGATAATCCAATACTTGTCGCGAAGAATGCTTAGGAGTGTTTGGCAACCTGCATGGAGGTGTTGGCGATGAGTAGCTTCGATAAGAGTGCGCACGAATGGATGGCTTTTAGGAAGGAGGATAGGATGTTTCGAAGACCACGGAAGCGATGAATTAGCAATTCTTCCACCGACTCTGATTATTTCATCGTGTAGAAACGGTGACAATTGATTAAGCCTTTAGCTACGACTGACCTCAGATTTTTGTAGTACTTTATAATCATCCGCAAATTCTACCTTCTGTATGTGTTGTAATATGGTCAACAGAGACTCTTCCAATTCTCGGGCGGTGATTGGACATGAAACGTTTAACGTAGGCAAAAATGCGAAGAATTTTATTATATCTGTTGACATATTTATTTTCAGCTATGATATCGTATGGCGGCGAAGATGTTATCTTCAAGCAGACCTTGCGCTGTTCTGGAAGTTCTTGTAAGGCGTCTATTGGATTTCGTGGCCAGAGACTGCTTTCCTTAGTCAAAAATGCTGGCCCATTAAACCACAAGGTGTTACCAATGAGCGTCTCTACCAACGCTCCACGCGATACCAGATCTGCTGGGGTTTCCTCGGATGGGACATGATGCCATGTGAACCCAGCAGTAATTTTCTGAATTTTTGAAACTCTGTTGGCTACGAACGTTGTCCAGCAATGAGGTTCACGTTGCAACCAGGACAATGTGATTGTGGAGTCAGACCAGCAGTGTACTTGACTAGGCTGAGCATTGAATGTGTCCAAGACCGAATGAAGCAACTCGGAGAGCAACAGAGCGGGCCAGAGTTCAAGTTTTGGCAAGGTTATCTCCTTCGTTGGCGCCACCTGTGATTTTGCACAACTTAGAATTGAGCGTATTTCGTCGTCGTCGCGAGATACCGCATAAATGCACGCTCCATAAGCCTTGCTGCTTGCATCTGCAAAGGCATGTAGGTGAGTATTATTGGTAAAGTATACATACCGTGGAACTTTGATGCGATTGACAAAGGCCAGTTGTTGACAAATGATCTCCCATTCTGTGTGAACGGATAGTAGTACACTTTCATCCCATGCCAAGTTCAATTTCCAAAGACGTTGCAGTAAAATTTTGCACTTAACGATGATAGGATTAAGTAGGCCCAAGGGGTCGATTGTTTGATGGACATTTGCTCGAAACGTGGTTTTTTCCCAAGCAGTTCAAGCACAAGTTTCTTTTCTTGGCAAGATCATATCTCTGCATCGGGTCCATTGCGATGAATTTTGTACATTTGAAGGCATTATGTGAAGCGATCTCGTCGCACAGTGGACACTTATTAATGCTCGATGAAGTTACCAATGCCGACCCTGCCTTCGGTAAACGTGTTGAACCCTTAGATGACACGACTCTACTTGATGTGTTGTTGTTGGCCTTCACCATGTTAATTGTTTGACAGCGGCGCTCAATGAAGGACACAAGATCGTCCCATGATGGAAGTTGGAAAGAGGTGGCAATGTCCCATTTCGAAGACACTTCCTCGTCCCGTTTCAACTGCGTCTCGTGATCTAATTTTGCTACGATCAGCTATTTGCGGGCGTGATGCCAATGACTGCATGGCACGAAGATGGGCGTTAATTGAATCAATGAACTCACGAAGAGACCCAACGGTGGGGTGACTGATTGCACCATTCTCGAAGATCGCTTGTAGGTGGGACCGGAAGATGTATCGTTTATTATCGTAACGACTTACCAGCAAATCCACAGCTCGTTGGTAATTGTCATGAGTGACTTCCAGTGATTGTATTAAACGAAATGCGTTGTCACTCAAACAGGAGCGCAGGTACTGGAATTTTTCAACATCTTCCAATCCGCCGTTGTTGTGCACTAGGACCTTGAACATATTGTAGAAGTCCAACCACTCTGTATGTTTGCCGCTAAATTTGGTCAGTTGCAGCTTCGGTAACCTGTGCAGAGTTGAATGTGACGAAGATGGGGAATTTGTTGCAGGGACTATGACGCTGCTGAACCCATCATTCCTGCGGAATGCAGCTATACGCTCTATGATGACACTCTTCACATCACAAAACGTCTCTTCGAATGTTGTTCGGTGATTCAACAAAAACTGCGACTCATCCAAGTACTCCAGCTCTGACTGCAGTTGTTCGAATGTCGAAAAATGATGCTCGAGGAGCGCTAGCTTTGTCTCTAGTTGTGAAACAGTAAGAGTGTTGATGTGGTCTATGGTTTGGCGTAGTTCAGACACTCTGCGACATACCTGCTCTCGTCGCAGCTCCTTCACTCGTATGTTGTTGGTAGTGTTTGACCTTGCTGGTGTAAATTCTTCATCTGACGAAGCTGCTCCTCCTGCATTCAATGCCAGATCGCCGCTTTCTGCCATTATCAAAATTGATTGGAACTGGATAATTTGCGATGATTTCAAGCTGTGGTATGCGCTAGCCGGAATCCGGCTCGAAGGACCTCGTGGATGGGCAAAATAATAATTTTTATTTGGCCTTTAATTATGCGAATCAGCTTGTTTAAGCTGATAACAAAAAGTAGATTTTTATTGCTCTGTACTGGTAGGGTATTCAATATGGACTGTACAAGGCTAATTCAAATTACATTTCTTATGCTATATAATTCATATCGTAACAAAAATGAGTGAATAAAGTTAACGGCGACAAAGCGCATGTCCCAATCGAAGGTCAATGAGTGATGATTAGAGTTGTTGGTGAGCGAAGAGTTGCAGCGATGACGATCTATGTAGGTGTGAGTCGCGAAGGTCCGAAAATTATGTTTTTTATGCACGCACTTTTCTATTAGCTGATGATTAGCGGTGCATTGGCGAGATGTACTTACCTTGCAGCGACAACTGCAATGGTTCGAAGGCGAAGGTATTGTGCAGTGGTGTAGCAATGAACAGCGAATGTGCGAAGGGATGCAAAGGGGCGCGTATACCATGAGAGCTTAGTGCTCGAACATTGTTAATGGCGGTGCCTGATATGTTTATATAAATGATATTGTTCTACCTATATGTTATAATGTTCTTCTTTATATATGTATGTACTAATGAAAATATATGTTAAATTATGAGAAAATACATTTTGAGAAATTTTAAGTAACACAGCTAATTTTTTTACGACGATTATTTTGCAATTTTTTTAAGACCATAAAAGAAAAATATGTTTTTTTTATTAATTTTGAATATTTTTCAATCAATTTTTTTTGGATTCCACTTTTGGAGTAACGTAGTATTACACTTCGTGACATACAAAATTTTTATTTTTTGGAAAGCAAATGTTTCTTTTGGTAAAACCGATTATGACTTAATCCAATGCTCTTTCTTATTCCCTTCTCGAACTTTTTACGACCTTCCATTGCGAAAACCTCTAAAAGGAAATAGTACACATAATAAATAACAGCTAACTATCTATTACCGTATAAAACTGTATTGAATAGCTTCAATTGTGTCAATGCTCTTTTGTCCTTTCTTCCTTCCAAATTAAAGAAAATTGCAAGTTCGTCTGTCATCATCCTTCGGAAAACATCGTCCAGTGTTCCGTTATTACCTTTAATTTGGACCAAATAGACTTTCTGCAAAAGTATTTGAATTAAAAGAAAATATTTTTAAGTTTGACATAATCTCGTTCACCATTGCTGCGAGGTATTCTTGCTTTTCTAATTTTTCTTCGACGTCCTTAGCAGCGTCAATACTGATCAACGGCAATGTCGCAGCAATCTCTATTTCCAGCTCGTCTTGCAGTTCTCCTGTCAGACGACTGACCGACCGTAGCACTTTGCTTAACACTACCTTACATTCGCGAATAGACTTATTTTGGGCCATTAGCTGTGCCTGGTCGCAAGCTTCTTCTATAATTTTGAGGTGCTCATCAATATTTTTCACCTGTTTAATCAAAACTTTTAGGTTTAAAGAACGAAAACTGTAAACTGCAAAATTCCAAGAGCCTTAGAGGTTTTTTTATGAAGTACCTGTAGATGAATTTCTGCAAGTTTGTGATGCTGGTGTGTTGGTGGTGAGTTGTGCAACCGCTACTTTTCTCAAATTTAGATCCGTGTTATCTGAAGTCTGTGCAGCTTTTGGCGTGAAGTCGGTGGGTTTTCCCATTTCTACTTTGTTGAAACTATGATTGGTGTTTACTGAAGCCTGAGGAGCTTTTTGAGCATTGGTGGTGAATTTTGCGATGTCTGCTTGGTCAATATCTTCAAAGAAGGTTGCCAAATTTTGCGAAGAATTTGGGGTTGGTGTGTTGGTGGTGAGTTGTGTGGCCACCACCTCGTTGAAATTCATATCGGGATTTGCTATAGTTTCTGAAGCCGTTGCCTTTGGCGAGTTGGTGATGAAGAGTTCTCAAGCTGTCTCTTTAATATTTATGTCGGACTTGAATAACATTTTTGAAACCTTTGGTGCTGGTGGTTTCGTGGAATGATGTGCAACCGCAATGTCATTGAAATTTGTTTCGGTTACAAATCGCTTTCTAATTACAATTGTAACTTTGAAATATAAAATTTTATTATTACATATGCAGAAAACGAAATCAGAGAAAGTGCAAAAATGTATACATAGGTATACTTACTGCCCTGTTTTTTTGCTTTTTGTTTTGTTTGTGATGTGGTGAGCGTATATGCCTTCGGTTCCCTCATTTGAGATGTAGTTGGCGTGTACGGCGTATTTTTATCAATTTGTGATACAGTGAGTGTATTCGAAATACCGCTCATCAACAAAAAGTCCAATTGTTTCTCCATCTCATGAAATAAAAATTCTTCTTGATTAGTTGTTGATAGTTAGGAGCTTTTTCCTAACGAGCGAAATGTAAAATTCAAATCAAATAAACGGGCTGCGCTATAAAGTAAAAGACGATGCTTCGCAGTAATCACAGTATAGACAGTAATTGCACTCACTAACCCAAACGTACTTATATTCACCTCCATGGAGAACTTCGGGTTGCGGTCAACTATTTTCAGCCATTTCAGGGTGTTGTGTTGCAAATTTATGAGGTAATAAATTACTTTAAAAGAGGAGAAATAGTCAAATTTAGGATTTTGCGTTTTAAGTAAAACTATATATGTATATATTAGGTTATATTTCTAAAAAAAAGAAATTGCTATTTTACAACTCACCCAAGAACCAATGCACAGCGTTTTTTCTCACGCATAGGAGTATTCAGGCGAAAACAAATACAGCTTTATTGCGTTGCGTGACATTAATAACTTTGACAAATACGCACAAAACCAAAAAATATACAAGGAAAAATCAGCTGATTATGTCATCGTACCCAAAAAGATAATACTAAATCAAGTCTGCGTTAACGCGTGTTATAGCGCGGTATAAGACAGGTTGCCTTTGTCTACGTGCATTTATGTCAGCTGTCAAAATTAAATGTCACAACGAGACGCTACAGTTGTTTCTGTTTTCAGAGTACTTTGCAATGTATTCCAATGTTGTTAATCCTTGGAGTATCTATTGTCAGAGCGATCGTGTCGTGATTTTGGTCAATAAAGCATGAGCAATGAGCGGTTTTCAATAAGCTGAAGGTGGTCCGCTGAGGTATTAGAAAGTATTACAATTGAAGTACTCCGATATCACAAAATTGATCCAATGATTTTTGCAAAATTTTACGCAAAACAAATTTCGAAATTTGAGAATTTTTCGACAAAAAGCTTATCGTGTCAATCTCAATAAATTTCACTAGTGAACCTTTTTCATACATTTTCGCTCACAAATTATATGAGAGGGAGAAAATCCGCAAAGTAAGAAATTATTTAGAATCTGCCTGTATATTTTATTGTGGCTTAGAGTGTAAAATGTACTTTAAAAACGTAAATGGTTGTTAATATTCGCAAAATTTGCTACGAAGAAGCCCATTGTTTTCGAGAAACTGTAAAATGTATTCCAGAAAAATCAAATGTACTTCAGAAACATCTTCTGGATTGGAATTTGTTGTTTCTGAAGTAGAACTGATTATTTTGGAGTACATTTTTAAGCTTCTGAAGTCTAATTTACGGTCTCGAGTACAAATTACAGTTTATGAAGTACAATTTATAGTTTTTGGAGTACAGTTGATTATTCTAAAGCATATTTTACAGTTTTTAAGATACAATTGACTATTCTGAAAATAATTGTATGGGTCTTGGACTACCATTCACTATTCTTAAATGCATTTAACCTTATCTAAAGTATTTTTACGGTTTTTGAAGTACGAGGGAAAAAGGTGTAGAAAAAATAGTTCTATTATAAATTTAGTTTTTTGATTATTATGTGTTATCCGTCATAATTTGTAGGATGTTCTTGAGCAAGCCCATTTAGTCTGTATATTTATCTGTCTCTATCCAACAATCTGAACGAAATAAAGTAGGTACTAAATTTAGCCGCAGATAGACCCTTGGAAAGGGAATCAAAGGGTTGATGCTAACTTAAGTACCTACTTTATATCGATAATGAACATGCCTAAATTGTTTTAACCGTTTTAAACTGAAAGGAAAACCAGTTTGCAGGTCACGCGTGGTGAAAATCAAATGGAAATAAAAAAGTTGTGCAAATGATGAAAATTTATATTAATTTGTTTATTTCAGTGTTAAAAAGTTAAAATATCCAAAGTAAGTACATTTATATAGAAATCAACAAATGCAGGTTATTTACTAAGTATATATTTTCAGCCAAGATGCCAAAAATATGTGTACGTAAATGCCCTGGAGGTGGATCCTTGTACAACTGTAATAAGTATTTCAACTTCGAAAAGTCCTAAGCCCCTGGTTCAATGAGGATTGGTTTTCCAGCTAATATTTAGACTGGACACTCCTAAAACAAAAACACATTAGTTTTTATATATAAGATGACTCATAGTTCATTAACACCGTACCTTGACATTAAAGCTACCAAGATAATCGTATATTACTATTAAATAAATAGTATAAATATATATAAAACTGCAAGCAAAATATTTTTTGTTTATTTTGTTTTGGAAAATTTCTAAGAATTTCAAATTCACCTCAATGTCCTCAACTAACAGGGGCGCTTTTTTGCGCAAAACTACTATTTAATAGCATCGTTCATAAAGAGCCGATCATCAATATGCATTTGTAAGAAATTTTACAATATGGCCTTTAATATACATTTTTTATACTTCTTGTAGTGAAGTTTAATATTAGTATTAATTCATGGAATATATACATTAAATTCATTTTTTTTTTCTTGAAATATTTCTAAAGTTTTTTTGTTACTGAAATGCAACCATGCGTCCGCGAAATTCCATACTACCATGGATTTCAACTCTGAAAAATTCACCTCCATGGAGAACTTTCACCACAGTGAGAATACTGTCTATACTGTGGCAGTAGTGGTCAACAATTAGACTGATTTAATATAATATTTGAAAATGCATAATAGGTACAAATGACAAATTCACATAGTAGGCTTAGAAACTGGTTATCGCTATGTATGTAAATATGTATGCATTTTAAATGCACCGCGACAAAGAATGCACAAAAGAACATCGCAATAATACAAGAGAGACAATTAGGCAGAAACGTTAGCTTAAAGCTGGATTTATTGGTGATGTTTGTCGTAACGCTGTAGTCGTATCCCGAACGCAACCCTATGCGATACATTTTTATCGATTATTGATACGGTAACCGTAAACAGCTGATTGACTGCAAAAACTTGTAAGCAATAAGCAAAAAGGTAATCAGCTGTTTATCGTTACCGCGGAAAACCAAAAACCAATTGGTTGGCTACGATCCGGTTACGACCTTAGCGTTACGATATAGCACCAATAATCGATTGCATTAAATCCCATAAGGTTGATCGAATCAGCTGCTTGGATACGACTACAGCGTTACGACAAACATCACCAATAATTCCAGCTTAAGAATATTAACAAGACGTCACATACATGTTTACATATACATATATGGCAAATATACAAAAAATGATGCTGTTATAATATAACTCTCTTGGAAGCTGGTGCATTGACCTATTTTAGATATTCGGTGAACAGCTGTAATAGCAAATGCAGTGGTTCCCAATATGTCCCAATGATGTACAGGTGCCCAATAGTATGGTAGATGAAATGATCCCTAATCTGTGACCAAACATCCCGGGCCCGTTGAAAGAACTTCAAGCAGGTAATATAGCTATTTTGTGTATAGGGCGTCGAATGATTCCTCTTGATGTGCGTATGTCAACAACTCGCACGCATTTATCTTTCCCTGGAATGGCATTGAAATTCGTCCCAATTGCCATCGTTGAGGTGGCACATTGTCTTCATGGATAATGACCATTGCATCTTTCGCAATACTGGAGTGGCGAACAATCCATTTTGTACGTGTTTGTAATTCGTTCAAATATTCGCTGGACCAGCGTTTCCAAAAATGTTGCTTTATAGCCGTAATATGGTCCCATTTTTCTGCGTGACTAACATCCTTTGGTATTGTTCGCTCTGGTAAATTTTTCAAGGCGCTTCCGATTATAAAGTGGCCAGGACTTAAGGCTTCATAGTCACTTGGGTCGGAAGATAGCGATGAAATCGGCCGAGAATTAAGCACGGCTTTTATTTCGACTAATGCCGTCGACAATTCTTCGAAGGTTAGTCTGGCGTTCATCAAGCTGCGATTCAAATGACCCTTAGCAGATTTGACAGCGGCTTCCCAAATACCGCCAAAATGAGGTGCCCTGGGAGGAATAAAATGAAAGTTTATGAATTCATTAGCGCAATATGAAATTATGATATTTTGATTTTTTTCTTTAAACATGAATGCCTTTAGGTGGGCAAGTTTTCTAGAAGCGCCTACGAAATTTGTTGCATTGTCGCAGAATATATCTGTAGGAAGACCTCTGTGACCAATCATTCTTTTTAGAGATGCCAAAAACGCATCCGTGGTTAAATCGGAGACAACTTCGACGTGCACTGCTTTAGTAGCTAGGCACACAAAAATAGCTATGTAAGCCTTGTAGGGTGTTTACCCCTGATACGAAGATAAATGTTAACAGGTTCACAAAAATCGATACCACAGCGAGCAAACGGGCGTGCTGGTGTTAAACGCTCGACCGGCAGGTTTCCCATCATCTGTTGTAAAAGTTTGGGTTTGTAACGAACGCAATGAACACATGATCTGACGATACTTCTTGCTACATCGCGCGCATTGACAATCCAGAATTGTAGGCGAATCAAGCTTACAAGTGCTTTAGGACCTGCATGATAATTTTTTATGTGCAAATGGCGAACGTATCGCTCAACGAAGCTGCATTTGTTGGGAAGCAAAATAGGGTGCCTTTGGCCTTCTGGTAGGTTTGCCAAGTCTAGTCGTCCGCCAACCTTCAACAATTCGAATCGTTCGGAAGAATCCAAGAACGGATTAAGGTATCGTAGATTGCCATTTATCGTTGACTCAGTCTGTATAGAGCGGATGTCTGTAGCGAAATGTTGTTGTTGTATATTCCAAACGATGCAAGGCAATGCGTGATGTAATTCCTTAGGGGAGATAGGTTCGTTTGGATTGTACGAGTGATCCTTCCGCAGACTCTTGTAAAAGCGAAACAGCCAAGCAACAAGGAGTATACAGCGAGTATAAAAACTGCAGTTTTCTACGATTTCAAGTATATAGTTATGTTTGACAATTACCTTGAACGCTGCTTTTCTCTTCTCTAAATTTACAACTTCCACGTCGATTAATTCATCTTTTTGCTTAGGCCACTCTGCTTCGTTGTCGGATAGAAATGAGGGTCCGCTATGCCAAATTGAATTTGCCAGTTCTGCAGCTGTACTTCCACGAGATACAATATCAGCTGGATTGTTGGAACGTGTCTCCAGAAAGCTCCAGTAGTCAGATCTTGTATCTCTGACACTCTATTGCCAACGAAAGTTGAAAGCGTGGCTGAATGTTGTTTGAGCCAGTGCAACACAATTTGCTAATCTGTCCAAAGATAAACATCAAATTTGTGATTAGAAAAAAGCGATTTTGTTTTTGCATAGACTTTAGCAAGATGAAGAGCTCCGCATTATTCCAATTTTGGTAATGATTGCTTTTTGATAGGAGCGACTCTCGATTTGGCCGTAAGTAGCTTGACCCGAACAATTCCAGCACTGTCAACGATACGTGAATAAATTCCGTATCCAAATGGGCAAATCCGCCGTAGTGTTACATTTTTGGATACTCGGATGCTACACATGGGTTAATGAATTAAAGCCGGTAAAAACCATATGGATATTTAGTTTGACGTATTCACTATCACCTCTGAAGATATGGATGGAAAAAATGTAGACAAAAAGTTTTTTCAGAACTTTGAAGAGTGAAAAACGTCGATTTTTCCGTTTTTTCAAGTGATACTCGTTTTTTTTTTTGGTATTTGTTCTGGCGGCCGCCGTGGTGTAGCGGTTAAGTGTTCGGCCTTCTACACCAAGTCGTGGCGGTTCAATGCCCGGCAAAAGTAACATCAAAAATTATTTAGAAAAAGAATTTTTCTAAAACGGGGTCGCCCCTCGGCAGTAGTTTGGCAAACTCTCCGGGTGTATTTCTGCCATGAGAAGCTTCTCAGCAAAAAATTCATTTGCTTTGCAAGTGCCGTTCGGAATCGGCAAAAAACTGTAGATCCCGCCAACTTGTAGGAAAAACTCAAAAAGCAACACACCACAAGTTGGAAAGAGAAGCTCGGCTAAAAATCTCGTTAGAGGTTATGATAACCTGTTGGTATATCGCCGCCATTAGTTTTTTTTTTTTTTTTTTTTTTTTTTGTTCTATAAAATTTTGAGGCATTAATGTATCGCTTTGAAATTTTAACTGCGTGTAGTTTTTGAGACGGAGATTCTAAAAATGTAAGCGGGGTTAATGTGCTACTCCAATATTTAAAATTATCATCAATGAAAGTAGCGATACTCTATTTTTGGCCTTTTTCAATATTTGTGAATTTGTGCTTATAAGTTTTTGAGGCAACAGAGTATTAAAATTTTGGTTATACGCGATGATAGCCTATTATACAGCAAAACTTTCGGTGGTTTTGAATTTGATGTGCTCTCTGCAGTTTTGAAGTTAGAGGCAGAAATGTCAAGGTACTTTGCTGCGAAATTTTTTTTTTGGTAGCATGTTTTTTTGTTGGCACAGCTACAGTGTTACTTTTATTACATGTTACTCTTTTGTAATTTGTTGTCCCACACTACAGTAGTATAAAACCAAATTCTTCATTTTGAAAGATTAACATAACGAAAGTTATTGGAATTTGTAGAAACCGTAAAAAAATTTGGAAAAATATATCTAATTACTTCCAAACTAATTTTTATTCAAACGTTTCACTAACGCAAATTAAGTATAATAATTAAAAAAAAAAAAACATGCAAGTATACATATCATCATTATTTCTCTGTAATAGCCTTAAAGTTAAAGCTTTCATAATGGTCCCTTTAGTGAAGAGACTTAAAGTTCTCCTGTTCGTTAAATAAAATTTAACGAAAAGCTGGAGAACAGAGGTCAGATAAATATATGTATTACGTCCGACTATCTCAGTACCTTTCGTTTGATACCCATATTGCAGGTAGAAAGATTTTTTACCCGGTTTCATATTTTTGAGGATATCTCGAAAACCGTGTTTCGGGTATCAAAAAAAAGTTTATTACGTCACAGCCCTCTTCAGTACCTTTCGTTTGATACCCATATTGCAGGTAGAAAGATTTTTTACCCGGTTTCATATTTTTGAGGATATCTCGAAAACCGGGTTTCGGGTATCAAAAAAAGTTTACCCAAATATACTTTACATAAATATCTACATGCTGCTAAACTTTTAACATAATCGGTAAAGAAGTGCTCAAATTAGCAAAAATATTTAACGGTTTTTCGGGTTTTACTTTCATCGATATATCCGAAACCGGTTTTCGGATATCGACAATTTTTTCCCAAATCATTCTTCGTTTTTTCGTCAGTACGCTGGTAATGAAACACAAATTAAGTATGATAATTAAAAAAAAAAAAACATGCAAGTATACATATCATCATTATTTCTCTGTAATAGCCTTAAAGTTAAAGCTTTCATAATGGTCCCTTTAGTGAAGAGACTTAAAGTTCTCCTGTTCGTTAAATAAAATTTAACGAAAAGCTGGAGAACAGAGGTCAGATAAATATATGTATTACGTCCGACTATCTCAGTACCTTTCGTTTGATACCCATATTGCAGGTAGAAAGATTTTTTACCCGGTTTCATATTTTTGAGGATATCTCGAAAACCGTGTTTCGGGTATCAAAAAAAAGTTTATTACGTCACAGCCCTCTTCAGTACCTTTCGTTTGATACCCATATTGCAGGTAGAAAGATTTTTTACCCGGTTTCATATTTTTGAGGATATCTCGAAAACCGGGTTTCGGGTATCAAAAAAAGTTTACCCAAATATACTTTACATAAATATCTACATGCTGCTAAACTTTTAACATAATCGGTAAAGAAGTGCTCAAATTAGCAAAAATATTTAACGGTTTTTCGGGTTTTACTTTCATCGATATATCCGAAACCGGTTTTCGGATATCGACAATTTTTTCCCAAATCATTCTTCGTTTTTTCGTCAGTACGCTGGTAAAATTTCAAGATGATTGGTAGGAAACTGTTAAAATGAATACATAACCAACTTGGCACTAAAAAATATTTGACGGTTTTTCGACTATATACTTTTAACGATATCTCCAAAACCGGATGTCGGATATCAAAAAAGTTTGGCCTAAATATAAGCTCCTTATATCTCCACACGCTGCTAAAATTTCAACAAAGTCGGTGCAGTAGTGTTTAAATAAATGTATATTAAACACTGCGAATTGAATTTATATATATTATCTCTGATCTATTGATTGAGGCATTATGTAAGACGAATTACGCCGATAAATTTAAGCTCCTCTTTATCTACCAATGTACCAGAAAAAAAGTTATTCTTGTGCTTCGATGTTTTAAAATTTTTTTTTTTTTTTTTGGCAAAAATGTAACACTACGGCGGATTTTCCCATATGCTCGAATAGATGAATCGCAAAAGCCATGCAACTGTAATGACGTAAAATTAGATGAGAAACAATAGCGTGGAACCTTAATTGAGGAAAGTTCAGATAAACTAGCGACAAAGTTAAGCCCAGCAAATTGAATATTTTGAGGGACCGATTCGTCCCAGTCCAGTTTCAGCAGCCAAAGTTCCTGAAGCGGGATTTTGGCAGTGATTATTATTGGTGCCAACAGTCCGATTGGATCAAAGAGAGACTGAGTGCTAGTGATAGACGAGTCTAGATTTAAATCCTTTGTAGAACTATCGTTTGTGAGTTGTTGATGGTTGGAATGCCATTTCGTCAATTCCATTCCTCCTAATTTCAAAAGATTTGTTACCTCATTTTTGATGCGTATTAACTACGTTACTGTATCAGCTCCGCACAGCAAATCGTCAACGTAGAACGATGATTTGATGACCTTAGCACCAACTTCAAATTGAGATGCGTGTTGCTCGGCAAGATGTTGTAAACTTCTTACAGCGAGATATGGTGCAGCTACCATGCCATAAGTGGCTGTATTCAATTGAAATGTTTGGATATGTTGTTGCTGCGAGCTTCTCCATAAAATATATTGGAATTTACGATGTTCTGGATGCACAAGTATTTGCCTGTACATTTTAACGACGTCAGCAGTGAGTGCGAATCGATTTAGTCTAAAACGAAGAAGGAGAATTACGAGTTCACTTTGGAGTGTAGGCCCTACCATTTGAATGTCGTTGAGAGACCTTTAAGTTGTCATTCGACACGATGCGTCGAAAACTACCCTCAATTTTGTGGTTGTACTGGTTGGTTTGAGAACGCAGTGGTGTGGGATATAATAATGAGGTTCATCCAAATTGGGATTACTTACTAAACTCATGTGACCCAAACGTTCGTACTCTTCCATAAAATCGACATACTGTGTTTTTAATTCTGGAGTTCATCACAACCGCCGTTCCAGTGAAATGAACCTACGCAAAGCCGTTGTGTGTGAGTCCCCTAGGCAACTCGGAT
Organism: Campiglossa producta; assembly: GCA_964058755.1. Classification (NCBI taxonomy): domain Eukaryota; kingdom Metazoa; phylum Arthropoda; class Insecta; order Diptera; family Tephritidae; genus Campiglossa; species Campiglossa producta. The sequence continues at coordinate 1,324,966 of CAXKVI010000007.1, read as the reverse complement.
CATCTTTGAATGGCAATTTAACGATTACTCTGCCACTATCATTGCGAGCCACTGTGTCTATACTGGTCCATACTTTTCGTTTGTGGAGACTTCGTCAATCAGCCACAATCTTTCCAAGTTGGCTTCTATGGACTGATCGCATTCTACGAGATATGTAGTGGGAGATAGGATTTTAGCATTCGTTTGATAGGAGGTGGGGCCGTGTGTAGAAGTCCACGCAAGTGGGGAAAGCTTCTGATCGCCATTCAACTGGGAATGGCCAGAGCGATTCTTCTATGTGCGGTCCAAGCAGCTCACTACGTCCGGGAAAGCCCACGTATCTCTGGATAGCCACTTCCCGTTCGGTGGTGAACTAAAGTGAGAAGGCGACAACCTGACAAGGTCACTCCGACATAATCGGTTTAAGGGCTTGCCAGGGGACTTCATCAGCAGCGTCTGTCACCATGAGGTGCGGCTGCAAGCGGGCGTCTGTCTTGAACCAAGCGGCTCGCTATATAAATGTGTAATTTAAATCCAACCTCCCGTGGAACGGGTTGTGCGTAGGGTTTGGGACCCACCACATAAAAACAAACTTCCAATGAGATCCATTGGACGGCCAAAATCGCCTAGGCGGTTAAAGGCTATTTTAAGTAAGTAAGTGATAGCGGCCTGATACAACCCAACCTAACAACGTCTTTTGCAACAGTGGTAATTTATCGCCAAGTTTTATCTGACTAATAAGCTCTCTGTGCCTAGAAGCGTGGCACCGCCCACTTATGAGTCAAGCAATTTTTAAATTCGACTGCTAACAACTTCAGAACGGTGTGAGATAGATTTACGAAACTAGGTACCAGGCATGTTATGTTTATGTAGAGTACTACCACAGAAAATAAGAAAAATCGGTGAACGATCACGCCCACTTTATGTGCACAGCTGGGTATGTAATGTTCGGTTTCACCCGAACTTAGACTTCCTTACTTGTTTTCTATAGATTTTACAAAGCGCGATTTTTCCACACTTAAAGCGTTTTGAATACTTTTATTATACGTATTTATTTTACTAAAATTTCACTCGCCTTTTAATTTCCAGTTTAAATGCTGTCTTGTCGCCACGAAAACTTTTTACTTTTTAACACTCTAGAGGTGGTCGCGCTCTTAGATTCGTAGTCAATCAGCAAATTTATCGGATTATTGTGGAAATGTATCGATATATTTATGAATCCCTTAGCACGGTTTTGCTGGGTTACTTTCTGTGACAAGAATTGTATAAATAGAGTAAGATTTGAAAATAAAGATCAGAATTACTCTGAACGAAACTCACGAGTCTCCTCAATTTATTTCTCATGCACTTTTCCGGCTGTCTTTCGAGATAGCCTATGTGATCGGCATCAGCTTCTGTGGCCTTTGTAATTCGAGAAGCTCTACACTTTGACCACCTAGGACCACCACACCGCGAAATGGTCTTAAAGTCATCCCATAGTGACCTAAAGCGACCACAGGGATCACAAAGTGGCCCCAAAATGTTCCCAAGTTGGCCCCAAAATTGTCCCATATTGGCCCGAAATGGTCTTAAAGTGATCCCATAGTGACCTAAGACACCACAAGGGATCCCAAAGTGGCCCCAAAATATTCCCAAATTGGCCCCAAATTGGCCCCGAAATGGTCTTAAAGTGATCCCATAGTGACCTAAAGCCACCACAAAGGATCCCAAAGTGGCCCCAAAATGTTCCCAAATTGGCCTCGAAAAGGTCTTAAAGTCATCCCATAGTGACCTAAAGAGACCATAAGGGATCCCAAAGTGGCCCCAAAATGTTCCCAAATTGGCCCCAAAATGATCCCAAATTGGCCCCGAAATGGTCTTAAAGTAATCCCATATTCACCTAAAACGACCACAAATGATCCCAAAGTGGCCCCAAATTGGCGGCCCATATTGGCCCCGAAATGGTCTTAAAGTGATCCCATAGTGATCTAAAGCGACCACAAGGGATCCCAAAGTGGCCCCAAAATGTTCCCAAATTTGCCCCAAAATGATCCCAAATTGGCCCCGAATGGTCTTAAAGTAATCCCATATTCACCTAAAGCCACCACAAGGGATCCCAAAGTGGCCCCAAAATGTTCCCAAAATTGTCCCATATTGGCCCGAAATGGTCTTAAAGTGATCCCATAGTGACCTAAAGCCAACACAAGGGATCCCAAAATGGCCCCAAAATGTTGCCAAATTGGCCACAAAATGGTCCCAAATTGGCCCCGAAATGGTCTTAAAGTGATCCCATAGTGACCTAAAGCCACCACAAGGGATCCCAAAGCGGACCCAAAATTTTGCCAAATTGGCCCCAAAATGGTCCCAAATTGGCCCCGAAATGGTCTTAAAGTAAACCAATAGTGACTTAAATCGACCACAAGGGATCCCAAAGTGGCCCCAAAATGTTCGCATATGGGTCATCATTATGATATCATATCATATGATGCCATATAATATGATGTCATATCATATGATGTCATATCATGTGATGTCATATAATGTGATGCCATATCATATGATACCATATCATATGCTGCCATATCGTCTGATGTCATATCATGTGATGTCATATCATATGATGTCATATCATATGATGTCATATCATGTGATGTAATATCATGTGATGATGTCATATCATGTGATGTAATATCATGTGATGCCATATCATATGATGTCATATCATGTGATGTCATATAATGTGATTTCATATCATATGATGTTATAATATGATGTCATATCATATGATGTCATATCATGTGATGTCATATCACATGCTTCATATAATATGACATCATATGATATGAATTCATATGATATGACATCATACGATATGACATCATATGATATGACATCATATGATATGACATCGTATGATATGACATCGTATGATGTTACACCGAAATGATCCCGAAAATGGTGCCGAAACGATCCCAAAACTGTCCCGAAACGATCCAGAAAATGGTCCCGAGGTTACGCCGAATGTATTGCGTATATGGGTAGAATTTGCCGGGGTCTCGACGGACAAATATTTCATTTGTAAATAACTGATTAAAAATGAAGTTTTATCGTTATTCAAGAATTCCATAAATTTATCATCACTCAACATTTCTTGATCGCTTGAAATAAAAATAACTTATTATTTGTCACTTTGATTTTTATGAATAAAAATAACCGGTCACTCATCACTCAAAATTTTTAAAATAATGAATAGTTTTTATTTTTATTTTTTTCGTCACTCGTCACTCAAAAATAAAATGCTGTACATTCCTTCCTTCCTTAAAATAGCCTTTAACCGCCTAGGCGATTTTGGCCGTCCAACATGTTAAGCCAGTCGGTTCTTTGTTGAGCCAACTGGCGCCAATTAGAGACACCGCGTGCTCGCAGGTCTGCCTCTACTTGGCCCTGCCATCGAAGTGGTGGTCTCCCTCTTCCTCTACTTCCACCGGCGGGTGCCTATAAAAATATCTTCTGGGCCGGAGCGTCTTCGTTCATTCGCACCACGTGTCTTAGCCAGCGGAGCCACTGGGTTTTAATTCGCTGAACTATGTCCACGTCTGCGTAAAGCTCATACAGCTCATCATTATATCTTCTTCGGTACTCGCCGTCGCCAACTTTTAGGGGTCCATAAATCTTTCGAAGAATTTTTCTCTCGAATACTTCCAAAGCCGCCTCATCAGATGCTGTCAGTGTCCATGCTTCTGCACCATATAGCATGACGGGTACTATAAGTGACTTATAGAGTGTCGTTTTTGTTCGTCGATATAAATTGCGATGGTAGATTTACCAGGTCTGAAGCCACACTGATAAGGCCAATCAGTCGGTTTACGTCAGGCTTCAGTCTTTCGCACAATACGCTTGATAGGGCCTTATATGCGATATTCAAAAGGCCGATACCATAGTTGGCGCAGTTTGCGGGATCACCCTTCTTAAGGATTGGGCAGGGAACACTTAGATTCCAATCTTCAGGCATGCATTCATACGACCATATTCTGCACAAGAGCTGGTGCATGCACCTTACCAGCTCCTCGCCACCGCATTCCAGACTCCAAAAATAAAAAGGATACCTTTTTTAATCTAACACCCAAAATCGATAGCACAATTGGCCACCGTTAAGGCATTTCGCAGAAGGGTCAAAGTTCAGATTAGCCTATAAGGTATAAAAAAAATACAAATTATTTTTTCTTTTATTTCATTCCGTAAATTGATAGCACTAAATACAAAGTAATCACATATAAAATTTGGGTCCGATTGGACACCGCTTAGGCGTGTCGCACGGGGGTCAAAGCTCTGACTAGGTCTAAAAAAATTCAAATTTCTTTTATTTCATACTTTAAATTGGTAGCAATAAAATAGAAGTAATCACATATAAAATTTGGGTCCGATTGGACACCGCTAAGGCATGTCGCACAGGGGTCAAAGTTCAGACTAGGTCTAAAAAAAATTAAAACTTCTTTTATTTCATACTTTAAATTGATAGCAATAAAATACAAAATTTGGGTCCGATTGGACACCGCTAGGCCATGTCGCACGGGGGTCAAAGTTCAGACTAGGTCTAAAAAAATTAAAATTTCTTTTATTTCATACTTTAAATTGATAGCAATAAAATACAAAATTTGGGTCCGATTGGACACCGCTAGGGCATGTCGCACGGGGGTCCAAGTTCAGACTAGGTCTAAAAAAAAATTGTATATGTGATTATAAGTGTGAAATAGAAGAAATTTGAATTTTTTTAGACCTAGTCAGAGCTTTGACCCCGTGCGACACGCCTTAGCGGTGTCCAATCCGACCCAAATTTCATATGTGATTACTTCGATTTTATTGCTATCAATTTAAAGTATGAAATAAAAGAAATTTGAATTTTTTTAAACCTAGTCTGAACTTTGACCCCCGTGCGACATGCCTTAGCGGTGTCCAATCGGACCCAAATTTTATATGTGATTACTACTATTTTATTGCTATCAATTTAAAGTATGAAATAAAAGAAATTTGAATTTTTTAGACCTAGTCTGAACTTTGACCCCCGTGCAACACGCCTTAGCGGTGTCCAATCGGACCCAAATTTTATATGTGATTACTTTGACTTTAGTGCTATCAATTTACGGCATGAAATAAAAGAAAAAATAATTTGTATTTTTTTTTAGACCTTATAGGCTAATCTGAACCTTTATCCTCCTGCGACATGCCTTATCTGTGTCAAATCGGGACCAAAATTTAAATATAATATTTTCGACTATTGTGCTATCGATTTTGGGTGTTAGATTAAAAAAAAATCATTTTTAATTTGGAGTCTCCATAGGGTAATCTAAACTTTGACCTCCGTGCGACACCCTTTAACCGTATCCAATCGGGAGAAAAATGTATATGTAAAAATGCAATGGAACCGATCTAGGGGGTGAGACTGAAAAAGTCGCACATTCGATCATAAGGACCAGCCTAAGCTATTCGCACCTCGTTATAGTCGGGTTGTGGAACTTCGATTGTGGGGTCGGGTCGTCCTCTTCTCTGGAATGTTGCTCTGGGCCTCCGTTTAGAAGGGCAGAGAAGTGATCCCTCCATAACCCTAGTACTCTCTGAACATCTGCCACTAGGTCGCCGTTGTCATTTTTAAAGGAGTTTGCCCCGGGGTTAAAACCTTCCGTAATTCGTCGAATTCTTTGATAAAATGTTCGGGCATTGCTTCTGCTGGCTAGCATTTAGCTCTTTCTTTCTTTCACGCTTTTCCGCTTCCCCGAGTGCCACACGTCCTTTTTTATTTCACAGTCTAACCACGAAGGGAGTTGTGAACGATGTAACTTATTTGTATTTATCTTTTTTTTCAAAACATCAAGTCTAGGCAAGCATTTGCTTCTCTGAATACCTTATCATAGATTTGGTTTTTGTAAACACTGTTTGAACCTACGCTCAATTAAGTTGACGGGCTGGCTCATGTTTATTATTGCTGCCAACAAAACAGCTCTTCTTCTCACACTCGGGCTCTCCCCAACAGCAATGAATGCAAGCACAACAATGCAAGTGGTCATACCTACATACACACATTACAGCGGCTCTATAGAGTGAATACGTGTTTAGCTTTAGTAGTGGGGTGACTTTCATATTATAATGAATTTTTTTGAATTTTTGGTTTGTTGACGCGCACCCTGCTCGCGGAGACCTATCGATACATATCATTATATACCTTAGAATTGGGGTTATTGCAAAAAAGGGAGAAAAATTTTGAACATTGCGCATTCATATATATGTAAGATATAAATTCCAATGAACACGAATTCAAAGCCTCGGATGAGAATCCCCTTTAATGTTGATATTAGTACCGGGAATGTCCGGACCCTTTCAAGGTTGATGTCCTCATAGGCGCAAAGGCCGACATCACCGCCCTGCAGGAAATGCGATGGACGGGGCAAGGAAAGACGACCATCGGAACTTGTGACGTATACTATAGTGGCCAGACACGCGGCAAAGCGCGTGGTGTAGGATTCGTGGTGGGAAAGAGACTTCGCCGCCAAGTATTAGCGTTCACTCCTGTGGACGAGCGTCTCGCTGCGATCCGCATCAAGGCGAGGTTTTTCAACATAACATTTATCTGCGCCTATGCGCCGACTGAGGAGACGGACGACGCAGAAAAGGACTCCTTCTACGATAAACTTGAACAAACTTATGATCGCTGCCCGCAGCATAATATCAAAATCGTGCTCGGCGACTTAATGCCAAGGTGGGCAAGGAAGGAGTCTTTGGTCCTACAGTTGGAAAATTCAGTCTCCACGAATTGCTGCTCGCAATATGGTCATCAGTAGTACCAGGTTCCAGCATAAGCGCATACACCGAGCCACATGGCTGTCCCCTGATCAAAGAACTAGAAACCAGCTTGATCATGTCATGATCGACGGCAGACACAGCTCCACCGTTCTGGACGTGCGTACTCTACATGGTCCCAATATCGACTCGGACCATTATCTTGTTGCAGCCAAGATACGAACACGCCTCTGTGTAGCGAAGAAAGTGCGCACAGTAACGGAAGGAAAGTTTGACGTCGAGAAGCTGCGCACACACAGACAGCTGATAATTTCTCCACTCTACTCTCACACCTGCTATCGGAGAGCAATCCTCGACCTAACGATGTTACCCAGCAATGGAAGCATATCTCTAACTCATTATGTACCCCTGCTGAGGCCACTATAGGGTTTCAGCGAGCCCGCAAGAACAACTGGTACGATGAGGAATGTAGCACTGCCTCGGACAAAAAGGACGCTGCATACAGGGAGACGTTGCGAATGGGCGCACCCCGCAGTGTATGGCAACGCTATAGTGAGGCGAGGAAGGTAGAGAGACGCCTTTTCAGAAAAAAGAAACGTGAAGCCGAAAGGCGTGAGTGTGAGGAGCTTGAGATGCTGGCAGACAGAAATGATGCCCGAAAATGAAGATGAAGGAAGGTTTAAAGACTGGGGCAAGTTCCTGTAAGGACAATAATGGCGACCTGGTAACCGACGTACAGAATGTACTTAAATTATGGAGGGAGCACTTCTCCTGACTGCTAAATTGCGAGGGAGACGTCGAGCCCAATCCCTGACGATGGAAAAGTCATCCCACCACCTGACTATGATGAAGTGAGGATAGCTATATCCCGGCTCAAAAACAACAAATCGCCTGGGAAAGACGGACTACCCGCCGAGCTGTTAAAACACGGAGGCGAAGAGCTGTTAAAAAGGATGCATCAGCTCTTATGCAGAATATGGTCAGATGAGTGCATGCCTACAGATTGAAATTTAAGTATGCTCTGCCCAATCCACAAGAAAGGCGATCCCGCTAACCCCACCAACTCCCTCGGAATCAGTCTTCTTAATATCGCATATAAGGTTCTTTCTACCGTATTGTGTGAAAGACTGAAACCCATCGTAGACAAACTGATTGGACCTTATGTTGTTGTTGTCCAACAACATTGGACCTTATCAGTGTGGCTTTAGACCTGGTAAGTCTACCATCGACCAGATTTTCACGATACGCCAAATCCTGGAGAAGACCCGTGATAAAAGTATCGACACACACCATCTCTTGGGAAGGACCTCTCTGAGCCATTTGAAACCAAACGAGGCTTCAGACAGGGCGACTCCCTTTCGTGCGATTTCTTTAACCTAATGCTAGAGAAGATAATTCGAGCAGCAGAGCTAAACCGCAATGGCACAATCTTTTACAAGAGCGTGCAGTTGCTGGCGTATGCCGATGATATTGATATCATTGGCGTATGCCGATGATATTGATATCGTGCGACACCCTTTAACCGTATCCAATCGGGAGAAAAATGTATATGTAAAAATGCAATGGAACCGATCTAGGGGGTGAGACTGAAAAAGTCGCACATTCGATCATAAGGACCAGCCTAAGCTATTCGCACCTCGTTATAGTCGGGTTGTGGAACTTCGATTGTGGGGTCGGGTCGTCCTCTTCTCTGGAATGTTGCTCTGGGCCTCCGTTTAGAAGGGCAGAGAAGTGATCCCTCCATAACCCTAGTACTCTCTGAACATCTGCCACTAGGTCGCCGTTGTCATTTTTAAAGGAGTTTGCCCCGGGGTTAAAACCTTCCGTAATTCGTCGAATTCTTTGATAAAATGTTCGGGCATTGCTTCTGCTGGCTAGCATTTAGCTCTTTCTTTCTTTCACGCTTTTCCGCTTCCCCGAGTGCCACACGTCCTTTTTTATTTCACAGTCTAACCACGAAGGGAGTTGTGAACGATGTAACTTATTTGTATTTATCTTTTTTTTCAAAACATCAAGTCTAGGCAAGCATTTGCTTCTCTGAATACCTTATCATAGATTTGGTTTTTGTAAACACTGTTTGAACCTACGCTCAATTAAGTTGACGGGCTGGCTCATGTTTATTATTGCTGCCAACAAAACAGCTCTTCTTCTCACACTCGGGCTCTCCCCAACAGCAATGAATGCAAGCACAACAATGCAAGTGGTCATACCTACATACACACATTACAGCGGCTCTATAGAGTGAATACGTGTTTAGCTTTAGTAGTGGGGTGACTTTCATATTATAATGAATTTTTTTGAATTTTTGGTTTGTTGACGCGCACCCTGCTCGCGGAGACCTATCGATACATATCATTATATACCTTAGAATTGGGGTTATTGCAAAAAAGGGAGAAAAATTTTGAACATTGCGCATTCATATATATGTAAGATATAAATTCCAATGAACACGAATTCAAAGCCTCGGATGAGAATCCCCTTTAATGTTGATATTAGTACCGGGAATGTCCGGACCCTTTCAAGGTTGATGTCCTCATAGGCGCAAAGGCCGACATCACCGCCCTGCAGGAAATGCGATGGACGGGGCAAGGAAAGACGACCATCGGAACTTGTGACGTATACTATAGTGGCCAGACACGCGGCAAAGCGCGTGGTGTAGGATTCGTGGTGGGAAAGAGACTTCGCCGCCAAGTATTAGCGTTCACTCCTGTGGACGAGCGTCTCGCTGCGATCCGCATCAAGGCGAGGTTTTTCAACATAACATTTATCTGCGCCTATGCGCCGACTGAGGAGACGGACGACGCAGAAAAGGACTCCTTCTACGATAAACTTGAACAAACTTATGATCGCTGCCCGCAGCATAATATCAAAATCGTGCTCGGCGACTTAATGCCAAGGTGGGCAAGGAAGGAGTCTTTGGTCCTACAGTTGGAAAATTCAGTCTCCACGAATTGCTGCTCGCAATATGGTCATCAGTAGTACCAGGTTCCAGCATAAGCGCATACACCGAGCCACATGGCTGTCCCCTGATCAAAGAACTAGAAACCAGCTTGATCATGTCATGATCGACGGCAGACACAGCTCCACCGTTCTGGACGTGCGTACTCTACATGGTCCCAATATCGACTCGGACCATTATCTTGTTGCAGCCAAGATACGAACACGCCTCTGTGTAGCGAAGAAAGTGCGCACAGTAACGGAAGGAAAGTTTGACGTCGAGAAGCTGCGCACACACAGACAGCTGATAATTTCTCCACTCTACTCTCACACCTGCTATCGGAGAGCAATCCTCGACCTAACGATGTTACCCAGCAATGGAAGCATATCTCTAACTCATTATGTACCCCTGCTGAGGCCACTATAGGGTTTCAGCGAGCCCGCAAGAACAACTGGTACGATGAGGAATGTAGCACTGCCTCGGACAAAAAGGACGCTGCATACAGGGAGACGTTGCGAATGGGCGCACCCCGCAGTGTATGGCAACGCTATAGTGAGGCGAGGAAGGTAGAGAGACGCCTTTTCAGAAAAAAGAAACGTGAAGCCGAAAGGCGTGAGTGTGAGGAGCTTGAGATGCTGGCAGACAGAAATGATGCCCGAAAATGAAGATGAAGGAAGGTTTAAAGACTGGGGCAAGTTCCTGTAAGGACAATAATGGCGACCTGGTAACCGACGTACAGAATGTACTTAAATTATGGAGGGAGCACTTCTCCTGACTGCTAAATTGCGAGGGAGACGTCGAGCCCAATCCCTGACGATGGAAAAGTCATCCCACCACCTGACTATGATGAAGTGAGGATAGCTATATCCCGGCTCAAAAACAACAAATCGCCTGGGAAAGACGGACTACCCGCCGAGCTGTTAAAACACGGAGGCGAAGAGCTGTTAAAAAGGATGCATCAGCTCTTATGCAGAATATGGTCAGATGAGTGCATGCCTACAGATTGAAATTTAAGTATGCTCTGCCCAATCCACAAGAAAGGCGATCCCGCTAACCCCACCAACTCCCTCGGAATCAGTCTTCTTAATATCGCATATAAGGTTCTTTCTACCGTATTGTGTGAAAGACTGAAACCCATCGTAGACAAACTGATTGGACCTTATGTTGTTGTTGTCCAACAACATTGGACCTTATCAGTGTGGCTTTAGACCTGGTAAGTCTACCATCGACCAGATTTTCACGATACGCCAAATCCTGGAGAAGACCCGTGATAAAAGTATCGACACACACCATCTCTTGGGAAGGACCTCTCTGAGCCATTTGAAACCAAACGAGGCTTCAGACAGGGCGACTCCCTTTCGTGCGATTTCTTTAACCTAATGCTAGAGAAGATAATTCGAGCAGCAGAGCTAAACCGCAATGGCACAATCTTTTACAAGAGCGTGCAGTTGCTGGCGTATGCCGATGATATTGATATCATTGGCCTTAACAGCCGCGCCGTAAGCGCTGCTTTCTCTGGGTTGGATAAGGAAGCGAAAAAAGTGGGTCTTGCGGTGAACGAGGACAAGACGAAGTATCTGCTGTCATCAAAGAGAGAATCGGCGTACTTGCGCCTTGGCAGCCAAGTTACCGTTGATAGCTACAAGTTTGAAACGGTGAGAGACTTCGTCTATTTGAGAACCAGCATTAACACCGAAAATAATATCAGTCTAGAAATCCAACGGAGAATCACCCTTGCCAACAAGTTTTACTATGGACTAAGTAGGCAATTGAGATGTAAAGTCCTCTCTCGACAAAAAAAGATCACGCTCTATAAGTCTCTCATCATACCTGTCCTGATTTACGGCTCGGAATCATGGACAGTGTCAAGAGAAGATTGGAGTATTTGAGAGAAAAGTTCTCCGGAAAATTTATGGTCCTTCCCGTGATGCCAACGGCGAGTATCGAAGGAAATTTAACGATGAGCTGTACGAGCTTTACGCAGACCTGACCATAGTTCAGCGGATTAAAGCCCAAAGGCTCCGCTGGCTGGGTCATGTTATGCGAATGGACAAAGAAGCACCAGCACAGAAAGTTTTCCTATCGACACCTGAATTCGGCAGCAGAGGAAGGGGGAGACCTCGACTGAGAGGTGGAGGATGACTTGAACTCCCTTGGGGTTTCCAATTGGCGTCAGTAATCTCTAAAAAGGAATGACTGGCGCGCTTTGATACGAAACGGCCAAAATCGCCTAGGCGGTTAAGCGTCATTATGACGCAAGCCAAGATTAGATTAGAAGATATACAAATATAAAAAAAAGCCAAAAAATACCGTTTTCTTTTGTTCGTGCGTGTGGTGTTTTAGTAATTTTTCCACGTGCGTGTTAGTGCGTTTTTTCGAAAATATCTTTCCTGAACGTATCGGGTCGTGTTGCGAAAATCATGCACGCGCCCACCTCTACCTGTGAGTGCCAACACAGCTACATAGAGCAAACAGGAAAAAAAATCAGTACACGATTCCGAGAGCACATCAGGGACTACAACAAGAAAGCACGGAAACCCACCATTACACCAGAATCGAACTATGCAAAATCACATGTTCGAAAACAACGGCCTACATCAGAAACACAGCCAGAACACTTCACATACAAAGAAAAGTTCGTCGCCTTACTATGCTGGAACGCAACCACCACACGCAAACAGCGTGCAGCTCAAAATGGGCAGAGGTGACGTAAGGCTTGGAGGATGTACCAACTAAACTTCAGCTAGAATCCACAGCAGAAGCTACGATTGTCGAGACTCCACCGCCCTCTCAAAGCCGGCAACTAAATCAGTTACATAATGAGAATCCTAGACCCGGAGTCTGTGACGGTCTTGATACTCCCATTGTTTCTTAACCAACTCCCCAAAAAAATACTATAATCAAAATAGTGCTAGAAAAAAAAAGTGTCGCAATGCCGAAAATTGGGTGCTGTTGTTTATCTCGATCTCGAAAAGACTTCGAAACATATTTACTTTTGATCGCCTTCCAAATTACTCCATAGATAAATTTCCATGAGAAATGAGATGACACTCAGTGGTCAATTGCCCTTTAAAGGTAGGCATTGAGAAAGATAACTTCCTTTTGGGTTTGGCTGTCGACGAAGTAAGGTGCCATAAGTTTTATTATAACACAAAAAGTTGTTTCCACAGTGAGTTATCATTATTTTAAAGTGTATGCTGACTTCGGTAGTGCAGTTCAAGATTGCTGATGATTTTTTTTTTGTATTTTCTCTATAGAGATATGCTCTGATTGCGGTCTCGCAAATATATATCCACGTGCATCCAAGTTTCCATCCAAAATTAAACGGAAAGGAGTGTTTCCTCGGATTAACTTATCCCGGAATTCCCTTATTTTTGAGGAAGAGCAATAACAAAATTCCTGGGAGTTTCCATTTGTACTTAGTGCCACCGACACCACCCTGTATTACAACAAAAAACAATTTTGATTTTAAGTAAAACGAGTTAAACACCTTAAGAAACAAAAAAATTAAAAAAAACAATTTAATAACTTGAAACAAAAATTTTTTTTGTTATTAAAATTGAAGCTTTCAAATTCATAATTTTCAAGTGCATTAGCTCCAATAATTATTAAAGTTATTTTATAATTAATCGCAAATCGTTTCAATATCTATTTATTTATGTAGACAAATAAAATCTACATAACTACATATATAAATACGCGGCTGGAAGAAAATATATATAGAATTATTAATACATAAAAACTTGCGTTAACTAGTGTAAAAATTTCTATATACGAATATATATAAACCTAAAATATATATGTATATACATATATGAGGCGGTTAGATGCAAAGGGGTGTAAGTGCCACTTTTGTCAATTTGAGAAAAACCGGTTCAAAGTTTAAGCTCTGGAAAAAAGATCAGGAGCATTTAAAAATGTTCAAACTTATTATTTTTTATTTCTTATATATTTTAGAAGATTGTTTTAATAAATTTTAATGCATTTAAGTTTGTAATTTAAAAAATGAAGAGCTTTAAGTGAAGGGGTGCTAGTACTTACACCCCTTTGCATCTAAACGAAATTTCATTTTTATGATTTACCACCTAATTTGTGAATAACTAGTTCGGGTGCGCAAAAGTTGTGCCTTGGCATACTAGTTACCCCCTGAAAAGTAAGGTATCGATGAGAAAATAAGCCTTGCAAAAAATTAGCTCTGTAACTTAACCCTTAGGGGTGCATATTTTTTTGTTGCCCTTTTCTATAGGAAAAATAGGGATTTTTTCAAAATGATTTTTCTCATAATTTTTGAAATTTTTTTCAAAAAACTTTAACATATTCTTAAAGTGAAGGCTTTGAAGTTTCCAAAACGTTTCCAACGTGTGCGATTATCTAAACTATTAAATTAATTATAGCGATTTAAAAATGTACTGCACATGCACCTCTTTGCCTCCAAGTACTTTGAAGAAATTGGTAAACACTATTTCTTTTAGCGGGTAGATGTCGCTATTGGAATATAATTTATATATATCCTTTTGCCACCAAATAAAATGGTGTTTTATTAATGTGATGGTGCACTAAACTCGTTTTTTGTGTAAAAGGTACTTACACCCCTTTGCTTCTAACCGCCTCATATATATATATATGTATCAGTGGCGTGCCTTCCATATAAGCCGAAAAGCCCGGCTTGCCTAGCTAATCCCCTATGAGCTGCAATATGTTCATTTGGGTTCTTAAAAGGATATCCGGTTTTTATTTCCCTGCCTGCCACCTTCTACCTAATAGCTGCTAATAGCATAGAAACATACCTAAAGCTTTTCCTGCCACCTGCCGGCTGATAGCTCATTTACATAAAATTAGTTCAGTGCGTGATGGCCATCTCTTTCTTACTTATTTAAAACAGCCTTAAACCGCAGGCAAGGACGGCCATCTCGCTTTTACTTATTGGCTTTTACGGGGCTTTCAAAACCCGTACGAATGTGCGTGCTGAAGCAATTGTTTTTTTTGAATTTGGAAGTAATTTTATATGAAACTTTGAAGCCAGCTTCTGGCTGGTGTTACCATGATTGTATACCTTAATAATAGTGATAAACAATGGTTACCATACGCTATAAATGCCAAACTTACGATAAAACGAAAATGAAATTTGTTTATGTATGTATCTACAATTTTAACGTGCAAAGCGCTCTACTCAAAAATTATTGGCGCACTATACAATTAAAAAAATATATTTAAGGTTTCTTAGCTTCTGCAATGTACCTAAATGAGTTGGAAAAGCTTAAAAAATCTGCAAACAATAACGTGCCTATTAGCGGAACCTAAAAGTTTAAGTTTTTCCCCGTCTGCAAAAGTCGATAAATATCCTGAACTCTTCTTTGTCTGAAATGTTCTCTGGCAGCAGTATGGGCTTTCGTTGCGGTTATAAAGACTGGGGCTTGCCTCGATTGATATACGTAGGCACGCCACTGATATGTATATAAGTATGTACTGAGTAAACATAGAATACAGAACAATTTTGATAAAAAACAAAAAAAATGAATTTAAAAGAAGAAATCACAAAATCAAAAGTTATATATTTAACAAAATTTTTTACCAAACAAACCCAAATAATAGCCCTACCAAGTTGTACATAAAATAAAAATAGAACGTCGCCAGCAGTCCACGTGTAAGGCCTTACATCGTTTTGCAGCGCTACATAATGTAAGTTAAATTTTCGAACTTTTATTTTACCCCCTTTAAATATTAAACTAATTTGCATTTACATATGTATACATTTTCCCATAATACCCTACGGGTTTTCTTGATTTCGCTCACGCTCATGAGGTTTGATTATCTCGATGGCTTTGCTTTCCAGAGAGAATGAGCGAGAGCTAAACAAAATTAAAAACTGAAAAAAAAAATTTTACGAAAACAACAGTTTTCTTTTAAAATATTATTGTAGATAAAAACAAAAACACACACACACACAAATTACTTATGCGGTAAACTCTCAGGTAGAGGCTAAATAAATTTTCTTATATGTTTTGCTGGGGTTTTCTTTGGCAAAAAGTCCCATTCACTATGAATGTTAAGAAATAAAACTTTAAGACTAAGTCTATTTTAAGCATTTAAAATGTATAGTTTTTTTTGTTATAAGACATGAAATTAATTGCACATCTTAACGCTTGTAAATCACTGTTATCCAATCAAAACCGACCATAACTTACCTCCATCATTAAAGTTCAAGTTGTTTTTGTAAATTTGAATGCTATTGGTTCATTTGCCATTTGTAACGGACAAAAATTTTGAATTATGGCCGGTTATAACTTGTTAGTGAGTAAAGCACTTTTTTTCTCTTTTTGATGTTAATAAAGTGTAATTAAAAATGGAGTAAATTTATATTTTTCCTTGGCGATTGGGAGATGGTAAGGTTAGATGAAGTTGTTGGGATTCTCGTATTAGCGCCCATGAGAATCAATGGCTGGAGGGCTTAGTTCATGCATTTTCGCGCAATCAACCTAAAGTAATCAAAATGCAGATACGAAATCAACGACAAGACCCTGCCTTAGCTTATTATCTGTACTCGGAACTCTAAAAAATTTATATATGAGCCAACTGGAAGTTTAGTGCTGGTCAAAAACCTACCCCACAGGCTGGTTGCTAGCGGCAGACAGGAGTTCCATCTGACCAGGCCCTAAAGAGAAATGGCAAGCTAGAAAAGCTGGCTTCATTCCTATGTGTTGGTTACAAGGGGCCAAAGTCAGGCATCTAATGGGGATGCTTTGCTCAGCGGCAACCTAAAGACATCGGTGGCGGATAGGGGCCGAAAACAATCATTATAATGTCAGTCCTCCCAGCAAACACTTGCAGTTTGAGGCGTCTTAAATACCTCCAGGTGAATCTTCACCATGCCAAGCCAGCTTCGGATGTACTTAGTAGAAGATTCAACAGAGAATGTCTGGGAGTAGCCTTCATTTAAGAACCATGGATTTTACATTTTTCTGTAAAAGGTTTAAGCAGTGCTAATGGTAAATTAATCTATGCCACCGGTTTCCGTCCCAGGGCGGCGATGCTTCTAAACAAGAAGCCGTCGTTTATCCCGCTCCTACAGTTTATTACGGCTGATTTGGTTGCAGTTTGGGCAAAAATTCCAACCCCAAGAGGTGAAAAATATGCCATTTTGGCATCAGCTTACTTTCCGGGTGAGAAGGAATCAGCCCCTACTGCTTAATCCAAATTACTCATTGAGTATTGTCAACAGAAGGGTATACCATGAGTCCCCTGGTGTGACGCAAACTCCCACCGTACAGCTTGGGGTAGTACGAACATAAATAACAGGGGTGAGCACCTTCTGGAGTTTATTAGTAGTCATAACATCAATGTCATAAATCGTGGTAATGAACCCAGTGCGGTGCGTTAGATAGAGGCAGAAGCTGAAGAATTTCAGTCAGATATTATAACGTTTTTAGTGAGAGTTGTTCCCAGGGTAAAAAAAACGGGATGTGCCTTCGTGGAACAAAAAGCTTGCACAATTAAGATGTCAAGCAAGAATGTTGTTCAACACAGCTAAAGACGAAAAAGTCTCAGTTCCTTTCTCCTAAAAGGAATGGAGAAAATTTTGGATCAGCACATTAGAGAAAAAAACTTAAAGAAACTTCCTCTGTGTAAAAACCAATTTGCGTACCGACCCGGAAAATCTACAGAGACTGCTATCCATTGCCTTACGGAAAAAACTGAGAGGGCCATAGAGTCTAAAAACATAGCCCTGTGTGCATTTATCGATATATCAGGCGCTTTCGATAATACGAAGTATCAGGCCATTGAGGAAGCCATGATTAGCAAGGGCGTAAGCCCAATGATTACTCGCTGGGTGCTGGCCATGCTAAAGCAAAGAAAAATCAGCTTCGAGATAGGAGGGAGTGTTGGCTCGATCGTGGCCACAAGAGGAAGCCCTCAAGGAAGTGTGCTTTCTCCTCTAATTTGGACCCTTGTCATAGACGAACTTCTTCACCTTTTGAAGGGCAATGGCTTTGACGTTCAGGGTTATGCAAATGACTTGGTTATTTGCGTAACAGGAATGCGTGACGAAACAATATCCGATCGCATGCCATAATCCCTGCGCATCATTGTGAGATGGTGTGCTAGCAAAGGTCTATCTATTAACCCAAACAAACCAATCTTAGTGCCTTTCACGCGGCGAAGAAAACTGTGCTTGTTAGATCCGTCCCTAGGAGGCGGCTGAATAAGTTTTCAACGGAGGCAATATGCCTAGGAGTAACATTGGACAAGGCTACAATAAATAAAGTAACGAGGGCCTTTTTCGCATGAGACTAGACTTTATGGCAAAACGTGGGGGCTGTCTCCCAAAATGACGTATTGGTCATTTAATACAGTTGTGAAGCCAATAGTCACCTACGCTTCCCTAGTCTGGTGGCCTAAGACAGCTCAAAGAACAGCTGCAACTAAATTAAGTAATCTGCATCGGCTGGTCTGTGTCGGTATAAAAGGTGCAATGAGAGCGTGCTCTGCTGATGCTCTAAGTGCCCGTGTAGGAATACCTCCCTTCCCTATTCTGATAGAGAAGGAAGCCACACTTGCTGCATTGAGACATCAAAATGTTTCTGATCTAAAAATCGGAAATATGGCAGGACATATGAAGATAGTCAAGAACTTCATAAACGATCCTATACTGCAAGTATGTAAGTATGTGCTCTGGGAAACAGGGAACCCATATGATGAATCCGATTCGGAGATTTGGTATACGGATGGATCGAAGCTGGAAGATGGTAAAACGGGAGCATGTATCTATGGAATAAACTACAAATAAAATTAAAGAAAAAAAAAACTTTTTTAAAAATAAGCTTTTATTATTGGTTTATAAAATTAACTAAAAAGTAAAAAATAAATTGACTGTAAAGGAATATAACACTTTATAAGATCATTGTAACCTTTAAAGATAATTTGGCTTCTTCGTCTGCCACAAAATAATTCCATATTGTACATAATTATATATTTCTAACATTAAAATTTTACACCTAAATTATTACTTTTTAGTTAATTTTATAAACCAATAATAAAAGCTTATTTTTAAAAAAGTTTTTTTTTCTTTAATTTTATTTTTTACTTCTTAGTTCGGTTTATCAACAAGAGGCAATAATGTCGCAGAGACATCAATCGGCTGCTAGCAGCAACAGAAACCATAGAATCTTTTACAATAAAGCCGCGTGGTTAATAAAGTGGTTAATAAAGTTTTGGGATATTGGAATAAAGAGTAAACGAAACGATAAATGGGATTTTTGAAATTAAGCTAATTATTTTATTTACTGTTAGCGAAGCCTGAACGATGATGAAAATTTGCAAAATCCCATCTTAACTGCAAGTTAGTACAATATCAAAAGCAAAATTTCCTGGAATGAAAACTTTCCAATATCTCTACTCGTGCGCCACCTATCGGAATTATTTTTTTGTTATTTTGCGTGGAGGCAGAAAACTAAACGATGATGAAAATTTCAAGATCCTACCTCAACGGGAAGTTCGTTGACTAACGAATTAATCGACTCTGAAAACAGACCTTCGTAATTCTCAAATAAAGCGACTCACGCGCCACCTAGCGGGTCCAATTTTTTTTTAACATTTAGAAATTAATTAAGTAACACACACGTAAAATATCAGCCAAATCGGTCCATAATTACGATTTTGAGTTTTTATTACCGCTATATCAGCCCCACCTAGCGGAATTTTTTTTTACAAAAATATTTCTTTTCATGATAGTAATACATGTTACGCATTTCAGCTAAATCGGACCATAAATCCGAATTTTGAAAATATAGCGACCCACGCGCCACCCATCGAATTTTTTTATACCCAGCTGTACTTGTACACAGGGTATTATAACTTTGTTAGGATAACGGTTGGTTGTACAGGTATAAAGGAATCGAGATAGATATAGACTTCCATATATCAATATGATCAGGATCGAAAAAAAATTTGATTGAGCCATGTCCGTCCGTCTGTCCGTCCGTCCGTTCGTCCGTCCGTCCGTCCGTCTGTCCGTTAACACGATAACTTGAGCAAATAATGAGATATCTTCACCAAATTTGGCATGCGTACTTATTTGGGTTCAGAATAGATTGCTATTGAAAATGGGTAAAATCGGACCATAACCACGCCCCTTTTTCGATATCGAAAATTTCGAAAAACGTATAAAATGGGTTAATTCAATATTAGAAGCAGCTACAATGATAAAATTTGCAATATGTATTGATTTAGATGTTCTAAGGCCGATTTTATAAAAATTTTTGAAAAGGGGGCGTGGTACCGCCCACGTATATTTGAAGAAATTTAAAAATTTTGACTCTTAATAACTTCAGAACAGTTTATGCTAGTATAACGAAATTTCGTAGAGGACATACTATTGTTGTGGTAAATTCAGCTATAGAAAATAAACGAAATCGCTTCGCGACCACGCCTACTTTTTCATAAAAGTTATATTGAAAGGAGGTGGAAATATTGAAAAGTCCATATCTAATTAACTGATTTCGCTATAATAATATAATTTGGTACATACATCAACTTTCATATTCTTTACATAATTTTTTCAAAATTTTGGAAAGTGGGCGTGGCATCGCCCACTTATGAGTCAAGCAATTTTTAAATTCGACTGCTAACAACTTCAGAACGGTGTGAGATAGATTTACGAAACTAGGTACCAGGCATGTTATGTTTATGTAGAGTACTACCACAGAAAATAAGAAAAATCGGTGAACGATCACGCCCACTTTATGTGCACAGCTGGGTATGTAATGTTCGGTTTCACCCGAACTTAGACTTCCTTACTTGTTTTTTTTTTATAATATTGCATTGTCATCGGGGTTATACATGGGTGCAGAATTTCAGATCAATCGGACACCGGGAAGTGTATCAAATTTAGCTTGCAAGATTTGATTACAGACAGCCGTCAGGTGAAACTAAATAAAAGCTTATAAAAAAAGTTTTTTTTCTTTAATTTTATTTCTCTTATTACATTAACACTTACCACACACCACGCGGCGAATTCCAATCTTCTTTCTATGGCAATAGGGAAAAACGACTAAACTTGGGTAATGATTGGATTTTTGCAAATAAAGCAATATTTTAGATTTTTTTTTTATAATGCATTGCCAGTAAAACCTGATCGATGGTGAAAATTTTCCAGCTCAACGGGGAGTTAGTTCAAAATCGAAAGCAAAATCTCTGTAAATTAAATTTTTCAAATATCTCTACCCATGCGCCACCTATCGAAATTATTTTTTTATTATAGTGCATTGGGGTATAAAACTAAGCGATGATGAAAATTTCAAGATCCTACCTCAACGGGAAGTTCGTTGAAAAACGAATTAATCGACACTGAAAACAGACCTTCGTAATTCTCAAATAAAGCGACTCACGCGCCACCTAGCGGGTCCAATTTTTTTTCAACATTTAGAAATTATTTAAGTAACACACGCGTAAAATATCAGCTAAATCGGTCCATAATTACGATTTTGAGTTTTTTTTACAGCTATCTCAGCCCCACCTAGCGGAATTTTTTTTTACAAAAATATTTCTTTTCATGGTAATAATACATGTTACGAATATCAGCTAAATCGGACCATAAATGCGAATTTTGAAAATATAGCGACCCACGCGCCACCTATCGAATTTTTTTTAATAATATTGCATTGTCATCGGGGTTATACATGGGCGCAGAATTGGGTACCTACCCCACTACTTTCCAAGCGGAAATCCAAGCAATAGAAATCTGTGACAGAGAATGCCTCCGAAGAGGACTATCCTGTAAGCGAATTTACATTATGTCAGACAGTCAGGCCGCCCTACCTGTCTTGCAGTCATACACAATAATTTCTAAGCTTGTTTATGAGTGCGTAACAGTCCTTAATGATCTGGGGGCCAAAAACAAAGTGCTGTTAGGTTGGGTCCCAGAACATGAAAGACATGATGGCAACGAAAAAGCGGACCACCTCTCAAAATACGGTGCTCTAACAGCATGGGAGTCTGTGCGGCAGGGAAGTCTGTGCACTCTCATGTTGGTGGTGCTTCAGATTAATCTGCACAAATCTAAAATGGCTTCGGCTGCTTTAAGTAGTCGTCTTTCTAAAGGCGACGTGGATGTCGTCCTCATCCAAGAACCCTGGGTCAATAGCTCGAGAATCTGCGGATTGGGGACTAAGGGCTTCAAGCTCATTCGAGCCAGCGGGGAAAGCAAAGTCAGAACGTGTATTTTGGTCAAGTCTGAGTTGAACTCCTTTCTCCTACCTAACTACACCAATGGTGATATTACCGCTATCAGTCTAACGGTCGACAGCACCCGCCTGACGGTGGCGTCGGCCTATATGCCCTACGACGCCGAAGAACCCCCACCGCAAACGGTGGTGAAAGACCTGGTGTCAAATTTCTGCACGGGTAATCTTATTATTGGAGCGGACGCTAATGCTCACCATGTCCAATGGGGGAGCTCCGATATCAATGCCAGGGGCGTGTCTCTGGTTGATTACCTCTTAACAACCAACCTGGTAATTTGCAACGTGGATAATGAGCCTACTTTTATCACTAAGACCCGCAGGGAGGTCATAGACCTCACTATCTGTAGTGAAGGCGCTTATGAGTAGGTCAGAAAATGGCGGGTTCTGGAAGAACATTCATTCTCCGACCACCGTTACATAGAAATGGTTCTAGACTTTATTGTAGAACAACCAATCATGAAGCGCAATCCACGTAACACTAATTGGCAGTTACACAATGAAATATTAGACAGAGACCTGCCAGTACTGCCCCCACAAGCCCCCTCATCAGTAGAGGAGCTGGAGGATCTTGTTACTACATTTACATCGGCGCTCTCAAATGCTCTAGGACAGGCTTGTCCAGTGTCAAAAGCACGAGGTAAACACAGGCCATATTGGTGGTCCTACGATTTGGACTCGCTCCGCAAATCATGCCGGAAACAATTTAACAAGGCCAAGAGCCTCGGCTCTGAGCCTCATTGGCACGAATATAAAGCTAAACTAAGGGCCTATAAAAAAGCTATGAGACAGGCGAAGAGAACCTCGTGGAGAAATTTCTGCACTGGCGTCGAAAAGGTCGACGTCACAGCGAGACTTAGACGAGTCCTCTCGAAAAGTCAAACAGCCATCAGCTAACCTGACGGATCCTGGACCAGCACGGAAGAGGAAACCCTTGAGCTGCTCTTGAATACACATTTTCCGGGGAATCTGCATGGCGCACCACTAGCACCTGCAACAAACCTGGCAGTAAATATACCCATCACTGAGGAAAGGGTAAGGTGGGCAGTTAAGAGCTTTGAACCGTATAAGGCTGCCGGGCCAAAATTTTTAAAATGCCTACTCCCTAAAATTTTGCCTCTCGTTACCTTTGCCCCGAATACTATCTTGGCCACGTCCACTTTCCCTGATTGTTGGAAGGTGGCCAAGGTAATTCCAATTAAAAAACCCAATGTGGAATTTAGGCCCATAGCAATATTGCCATTTTTATCTAAGGTCCTCGAACGTATCATGTATGTCCAAATAAACTCATTTTTAAGTAGCAATTCATTGTTAAATAGAATCCAATCTGGCTTTAGAGCTAACCGGAGCTGTACTACTGCATTAATCGAGGTATCGGATGATATAAGGCTAAACATTAACAACAACTCTATTACTTTTTTTTAACGCTTTTGGATCATTCGAAAGCCTTCGACACTGTTAATCATAACATTCTCACCATGAAACTCAAAAACTTTTTCAACTTCTCACCGCCATCTGTACGTTTGCTACAGTCTTACCTCAGTGATCGGTCCCAAGCTGTTTGCGCGGACAACATTATGTCTAGTTATTTATCTACAAGCAAGGGTGTTCCTCAAGGCTCGATTCTTGGTCCACTGTTGTTTGTTTTATATATCAATGACCTTCAAAGCGTGTTAAACTACTGTGACATTCATATTTATGCTGACGATGTTCAATTATTTCTTAGTTGTCCCATTGGTTCTGTCAACAACTGCATTTGGAAAATCAATTCCGACCTAGAATGCGTAAACAGGTGGGCGTGTGATAATGGGCTATTTCTAAATCCTAGCAAATCGCAGTGTTTGGTAATTTATAAGAAGTCCCTGCCACTGGATGACTTCGATCAGTTAAAACTAAACAACTCGGTTATCAAATTTGTGAATACCGCTAAAAATCTAGGAGTAATTTTCAATAGGACTTTAACTTGGAAGAACCACATATATGTTGTCATAGGCAGGGTCTACGGAATGCTTCGCTCTCTTTGGACGACTCAGTACTTTACTCCAGTGAAAATTCGATTGCTTCTAGCTAAAACATTTTTGCTACCAACTCTTTTTTATGGATCTGAAGTATATGCCAGTTGTGATAGTGTGTGCCGTAGCAAGCTTAATGTCCTATACAACAACGTTGCACGATATGTGTATGGCGTTAAACGTCGTGAACACATATCTGTATTTGCCAAACAACTATCCTCTGTAAGCTTGGATAATTTACTCAAGGTCAAATGCCTAACACTTCTTCACAAGGTCATAGTAACACAAGAACCCGAATACCTTAGGGAACGCCTTCAATTTACAAGATCGCCTCGTTTGTTGAACCTAATTAATATGAAGTATTGCAACTTAATAACTGAACGCCAGTTCTTCGTTTTTGCTGTTCGCCATTGGAACTCTTTGCCTGAGAAGCTTAAAACAATACAAAATCCACTGCGCTTCAAAACCGAGCTGCTACATCATTTCGCCTAATAAGTCGTGCATACGGTTCTTTTGCTTAACTTTCTCCTTTTCTTTAAGTTTTCCCTATTCCAAAACCTTTCCTTTCCTTTCTAAATCTCTAACCACCTTCACAAAATTAATGTTAAAGTTAAGTTTCCCCATGAAATTTAGTTAAGTACTGTTTAATTTAAGTTAAGCTCAAACACTGTAAAGTAACCTAAGGTTGTGTGTTTGTTGAATAAATAAATAAATAAATAATTTTTTATTCGAAGTGGTCCAACCCTGGTTGTTGTTGTTATTGTAACGAGGTGTTGTCTAACCCTGGTGTAGAAGATATGCTTCATTCTAAGAATTTCTACTTGGATGTTGTCACTTGAGGGGGTTTATAAAGTTTCCACCTAATATATATATATTTCCAATATTCTTACTTATCAACAAAACTTTTCAAAAGAGATTTTCCGCAAAAATATCAAATAGGTGCCAACTTTATAAACCGCCACAGGTGGCAAATCCAAGTAGAAAATCTTACGATAAATAAACGAAGAAATAAATAAAATGCACTAAGGTGGCACCCTATGCCACGCCCCCTTTTTTGTTGTCCCCAATTTTTTGGAGGGGGTAGGGATCGATCTTGTACAACCACCCACCAAATTTCAATGGTCTAACTCGAATACTTCCACAGATACGGACAATGAAAAATTCCATTTGTAGGATATATTCCTAACAGGTGGACAGAGGTTAAGGTTGTTTTTATACCGAAACCAGGGAAACTGGAAAATCTGCCATCGTCATATCGACCAATAAGTCTCAGTTCCTTTCTCCTAAAAGGAATGGAGAAAATTTTGGATCAGCACATTAGAGAAGAAAACTTAAAGAAGCTTCCTCTGTGTAAAAACCAATTTGCGTACCAACCCGGAAAATCTACAGAGACTGCTATCCATTGCCTTACGGAAAAAACCGAGAGGGCCATAGAGTCTAAAAACATAGCCCTGTGTGCATTTATCGATATATCAGGCGCTTTCGATAATACGAAGTATCAGGCCATTGAGGAAGCCATGATTAGCAAGGGCGTAAGCCCAATGATTACTCGCTGGGTACTGGTCATGCTAAAGCAAAGAAAAATCAGCTTCGAGATAGGAGGGTGTGTTGGCCCGATCGTGGCCATAAGAGGAAGCCCTCAAGGAAGTGTACTTTCTCCTCCACTTTGGACCCTTGTCATAGACGAACTTCTTCACCTTTTGAAGGGCAATGGCTTTGACGTTCAGGGTTATGCAGATGACTTGGATGGTGTGCTAGTAAAGGGCTATCTATTAACCCAAACAAACCAATCTTAGTGCCTTTCACGCGGCGAAGAAAACTGTCCTTGTTAGATCCGTCCCTAGGAGGCAGCTGCATAAGTTTTTCAACGGAGGCAAAATGCCTAGGAGTTACATTGGACAAGATCCTCACATATAATGCTCATTTGGAGGCTATAATAAATAAAGTAAAGAGGGCTTTTTTCGCATGTACTAGACTTTAAGGCAAAACGTGGGGGCTGTCTCCCAAAATGACGTATTGGTCATTTAATAAAGTTGTGAAGCCAATAGTCACCTACGCTTCCCTAGTCGGGTGGCCTAAGACTGCTCACAGAAACGTAGCAACTAAATTAAGTAAGCTGCATCGGATGGTCTGTGTCGGTATAAAAGGTGCAATCAATGAGAGCGTGCTCTGCTGATGCTCTAAGTGCCCGTGTAGGAATACCTCCCTTCCCTATGCTGATAGAGACATCAAAATGTTTCTGATCTAAAAATCGGAAATATGGCAGGACATATAAAGATAGTCAAGAACTTCATTAACGATCCTATACGGCAAGTATGTAAGTGATGCAATAACTCCTACGCTCAGGATCTCGGGAAAACTTGAGGTTTCAATCGTAGATCGAGTGCTTTGGGAAACAGGGAACCCATATGATGAATCCGATTCGGAGATTTGGTATACGGATGGATCGAAGCTGGAAGATGGTAAAACGGGAGATGGTATCTATGGACCAAACTACAAAAAATCGGTGCCAATGGGTAGCTACCCCACTACTTTCCAAGCAGAAATCCATGCAATAGAAATCTGTGACAGATAATGCCTCAGAAGAGGACTATCCTCTAAGCGAATTTACATTATGTCAGACAGACAGGCCGCCCTACCTGCCTTGCAGTCATACACAATAACTTCGAAGCTTGTTTATGAGTGCGGAACATTCCTTAATGATCTGGGGGCCAAAAACAAAGTATTGTTAGGTTGGGTCCAAGGGCATGAAAGACATGATGGCAACGAAAAGGCGGACCACCTTGCAAAATACGGTGCTCTAACAGCATTTTATGGTCCGGAACCCTTCTGTGGGCTCACCAAGGCCCACGTAAGGGAGACCATAAGTAACTGCTAACCAGTTTAGGCAGCATTTGCTTAGCAGCCTAGGACAGAGGCAGGCCAAACTATTTATAGAACCATCGCAAAGAGCATCGGCCAGGCTCATAAATATAAGAAGGGTGGATCTAAGAACCCTCACTGGGTATTGTAGTCTACGTTATCACCTGAGTAAATTGAACCTTCCAGATACAACAATTTGTCGATTTTGCGAACTGGGCGATGAAACGCCGGTTCACATACTCTGCGAATGCATTGCGTTAGCAAGAAAGAGAGTTTGCTACCTAGGTGGTGTCACTCTCAATCCGTTCGTGATATGGAATAAAAAAATTAGGAGGTGCTCCAATTTATAAAGAACCACCGCATACAGCAATAAGCTGATATGTCACACAATAAATCGTACTAATGGTCGCGGAGTAATAAGGCCTAATTATAATAATATTGTGCTGGAAGACATGGAAATATACAAACTAAAGACATTTGAGGGGAGAATAATAAACGAACAAACATAAACCGTTTCTGACGCAATATTTGAACCGCTAAAACACACACACGAACCATGTACACACATACCAACATTACCTGATACAGCATCCAGACTATAAATACGTGACAATAGACACAAATTAGAACGAAATCAAACACTGAAGATGGCGGATCGCCGAAACGAAAAATCGTTCCAATATACATCTAGTATACAGCCTGCCGGAAAAACACAAAACCTAATTAACTCAGTTATTTTTATTTCGATCGCAAAATAAGAGTTTTTTTAAACTTTTTTATTTCAATGGTAAAATAAGAGTTATTTTAAAACTTTTTTATTTCGGTCACAAAATTAGAGTTTTACTTAATTTTTTATTTCGATCTCAAAATTAAAGTTTTTGTTTCGTAAATGTGCTGCTCACTTTGTTGGGTGAAATTAGATTATTAGGATTGTTATTAGAAGCTCTTTCAGCAATATTTTAAGCAGGGAAAATTCAAATTCAGTTTAAATGTAAGTAAGAAGAAAAAATAATTACTTTATGGACATTAAAATATAAATATATCTCGACCGATTAGGATGAAATTTGGAATATAGATTGTATGATTCATTCTAAGACTATCCACTTAGAGGTTGTCACTTGGGGTGGTTTAGAGAGTTGCCATCTATCTTAATTTTCTTAAATATTGAGCAATATTTTCAGGTAGGGTTGACGCTTTTTGGGACACTTTTCGAACTTACTTACTCTTATACCAATCAGATTGGTTGCCATGCTTAATTTACCGCAAACATAGCAATAAAGCGCTAATTTTCGCAAACATTTATTTATTACAAAATTTGTATTAAGTCGCTTTCATGTTTGCACCACTATTTCCATACGAACTTGGAACATAGTTCAGAGCTCCGTGACAATGCAATGTGAACGAGTTATTTCGTTTGACTTGCCCTCCAACCCCACTACTAAATACAGGGTTCAAGTATTTACATTTCGCATTTAATATCAATTTTAACACTATTTTTGCATGAAAAACCTTTAAAAAAGAAGACGAATTGTATGACAGTAAGACTTAAGTAAAAATTAATGTCAAAAAGGAGTTCCTCGATCCAAAAAATAGCAATAAAATAGCGATATACAAAACAGACAAACAATCTAAAATTGCTTCATTTGCATGAAAAACTATCAAAAATAAGACAAATTGTATGACAGCACCACCTATCGTAAGACTTAGGTAAAAATTAATGACAAAAAGGAGTTCCTCGATCCAAAAAATAGCAATAAAATAGCGATATACAAAACAGAAAAAACAATCTAAAATTGCTTCATTTGCATGAAAAACTATCAAAAATAAGACAAATTGTATGACAGCACCACCTATCGTAAGACTTAGGTAAAAATTAATGTCAAAAATAAGTTCCTCGATCCAAAAAATTGCGATAGACAAAAAAAAAATCTAAAATTGCCCCATTTCATCAAGTTTTAATCAATTCTTTCATACACAGGGTTACCAACTTTAAATAAAAACAAGTAAGGAAAGCTGTCTTCGGCTGTGCCGAAGGCTATATACCTTTCATGAATAAGCGTCACGATTTTCACTGTTCGATCCCCAGTACAGCCTGTTTCAATTTAACTATATTTACTATACACATTACACATCTTTGTTATAATTTAAAAAAACTTACAAAATAATAGGATCCGAGTTATCGGAACAATCGATTGTATGGAGGCTATATATTATACGTGTTCAATTGTACTGACTTACACTATACACATTACATATGTAGAAAGTACTAAAGGTGCAATATTTTACGTTCCTAACTTTTTAAACGCGGAAGTATTGGCCAAAAAACCTTATATCGGAACAACCGGTTGTATGGGGCTATATGTTATATTTACCCGATCTTCTTGATTTTCCTCTACACACTACATAAATTGAAAGTACTCAAGTTGCAAAATTTTATGTTCCTAACTTTTTAATTGCAGAAGTTTTGGTCAAAAAACCTTATATCTGAACAATCGGTTGTATGGGGGCTATATGTTACATTTGCCCGATCTTTTTGATTTTCACTATATACACTACATAAATAGAAATACTCGAGATGCAAAATTTTACGTTCCTTACTTTTTAATTGCAGAAGTTTTGGCCAAAAAACCTTATATCTGAACAATCGGTTGTATGGGGGCTATATGTTACATTTGCCCGATCTTGTTGATTTTCACTATATATACTACGTAAATAGAAAGTACTCGAGTTGCAAAATTTTACGTTCCTAACTTTTTAATTGCAGAAGTTTTGGTCAAAAAACCTTATATCTGAACAATCGGTTGTATGGGGGCTATATGTTACATTTGCCCGATCTTGTTGATTTTTACTATATACACTACATAAATATAAAGTACTCGAGTTGCAAAATTTTACGTTCCTAACTTTTTAATTGCAGAAGTTTTGGCCAAAAAACCTTATATCTGAACAATCGGTTGTATGGGGGCTATATGTTACATTTGCCCGATCTTGTTGATTTTCACTATATATACTACGTAAATAGAAAGTACTCGAGTTGCAAAATTTTACGTTCCTAACTTTTTAATTGCAGAAGTTGTGGTCAAAAAACCTTATATCTGAACAATCGGTTGTATGGGGGCTATATGTAACATTTGCCCGATCTTGTTGATTTTCACTATATACACTACGTAAATAGAAAGTACTCGAGTTGCAAAATTTTACGTTCCTAACTTTTTAATTGCAGAAGTTGTGGTCAAAAAACCTTATATCTGAACAATCGGTTGTATGGGGGCTATATGTAACATTTGCCCGATCTTGTTGATTTTCACTATATACACTACGTAAATAGAAAGTACTCGAGTTGCAAAATTTTACGTTCCTAACTTTTTAAATGCAGAAGTTTTGGTCAAAAAACCTTATATCTGAACAATCGGTTGTATGGGGGCTATATGTTACATTTGCCCGATCTTTTTGATTTTCACTATATACACTACATAAATAGAAAGTACTCGAGATGCAAAATTTTACGTTCCTTACTTTTTAATTGCAGAAGTTTTGGCCAAAAAACCTTATATCTGAACAATCGGTTGTATGGGGGCTATATGTTACATTTGCCCGATCTTGTTGATTTTCACTATATACACTACGTAAATAGAAAGTACTCGAGTTGCAAAATTTTACGTTCCTAACTTTTTAATTGCAGAAGTTGTGGTCAAAAAACCTTATATCTGAACAATCGGTTGTATGGGGGCTATATGTAACATTTGTCCGATCTTGTTGATTTTCACTATATACACTACGTAAATAGAAAGTACTCGAGTTGCAAAATTTTACGTTCCTAACTTTTTAATTGCAGAAGTTGTGGTCAAAAAACCTTATATCTGAACAATCGGTTGTATGGGGGCTATATGTAACATTTGCCCGATCTTGTTGATTTTCACTATATACACTACGTAAATAGAAAGTACTCGAGTTGCAAAATTTTACGTTCCTAACTTTTTAATTGCAGAAGTTTTGTCAAAAAACCTTATATCTGAACAATCGGTTGTATGGGGGCTATATGTTACATTTGTCCGATTTCGTTGATTTTCACTATATACACTACATAAATAGAAAGTACTCGAGTTGCAAAATTTTACGTTCCTAACTTTTTAATTGCGGAAGTTTTGGCCAAAAAACCTTATATCTGAACAATCGGTTGTATGGGGGCTATATGTTACATTTGCCCGATCTTGTTGATTTTCACTATATATACTACGTAAATAGAAAGTACCCGAGTTGCAAAATTTTACGTTCCTAACTTTTTAAATGCAGCAGTTGTGGTCAAAAAACCTTATATCTGAACAATCGGTTGTATGGGGCTATATGTAACATTTGCCCGATCTTGTTGATTTTCACTATATACACTACGTAAATGGAAATTACTCGAGTTGCAAAATTTTACGTTCCTAACTTTTTAATTGCAGAAGTTTTGTCAAAAAACCTTATATCTGAACAATCGGTTGTATGGGGGCTATATGTTACATTTGTCCGATTTCGTTGATTTTCACTATATATACTACATAAATAGAAAGTACTCGAGTTGCAAAATTTTACGTTCCTAACTTTTTATTGCGGAAGTTTTGGCCAAAAAACCTTATATCTGAACAATCGGTTGTATGGGGGCTATATGTTATACTGGTCCGATCTTGTCAGTTCCGACAAATGATTCCTATATTACAAAAAGGTGGCCACATACAAAATTTCAGCCAGATATCTCAAAAATTGAGGGACTAGTTTGCGTTCAAACAGACAGACGGACAGACGGACATGGCTAAATCAACTCAGCTCGTCATCCTGATCATTTCGGTATACTTATTGATGGGTCCATCTCTTCTTCTTCTCATATTTACAAACATCGGACCAAAGTTATAATACCATTTCATGTTCATGAAAGGTATAATAACAGAGAAACCAGACCTAAAGGCAAAAAACCAAGTACGAGGTTTTGATATGGGAGGACTAACGTTTCATCTGCAATTAGTTTCATCAATTACGGAGAGATGACCCCTCATTTTATGTCATAGTGAAATTTTTTATTTTAATATTTTTTTATTCGAAGTGGTCCAACCCTGGTTGTTGTTGTTATTGTAACGAGGTGTTGTCTAACCCTGGTGTAGAAGATATACTTTATTCTAAGAACTTCTACTTGTATGTTGCCACTTGAGGGGGTTTATAAAGTTTCCACCTAATATATATATATATTTCCAATATTCTTACTTATCAACAAAACTTTTCAAAAGAGATTTTCCGGAAAATATCAAATAGGTGCCAACTTTATAAATCGCCACAGGTGGCAAATCCAAGTAGAAAATCTTACAATGAAGTATACTATCCACATACAAAATTTCATCCCAATCGGTCAATAAACGAAGAAATAAATAAAATGCACTAAGGTGGCACCCTATGCCACGCCCCCTTTTTTGTTATCCCCAATTTTTTGGAGGTGGTAGGGATCGATCTTGTACAACCACCCACCAAATTTCAGTGGTCTAACTCGAATACTTCCAGAGATACGGACAATGAAAAATTCCATTTGTATGGGAGCTGCCACGCCCCTTTTTCGTTATCCCAATTTGAGTCCTTTTAAAACAACGACTTTCAGTCCTTTCAAATCCCCAGGACCGGATGGGGTATATCCTTGTCTGTTACAGCAAGGAATCAACTATACAGCCCCAGTCCTATGAAATTTATATACACTGAACCAAAAACGTACATGTTTTTTACGAACAAAGTTTCATAAAAGTTCGCGCTGGTTTTTCTTAAAATATAAGGAAAAATTCATAGAATCTAAGAAAATTTTCTTACAATTTATGAATGAATACATGATATAAAAAAATAGAGGTATTTTCACTTTGACATAAACTGTGTTAGTTGTCATTCGCATATTTTGCCAGTTGATCACAGAGCGCTGCCACCTCAACAAATAATTTTTTTGGTAATTTTTTTTTTAATTTTGGGCATTTCTTATATAGGAAAAAAACATGGTTTGTAAAGTAAAAATACTTACAAAATAGGATCCATAAAGCTGCTTTAAAATTTGTAAATGGTTCAAAAAATATCTCTGCTTCAAAAATGCTTATTAGAAACCATATTTACCGAAAAATAACGTTTAAAACCCCTTTTACATCGTACTAATGCGACAAAACCTTTCGATTTAAGTGTTGAGAGATTAAGGACCATTTTCGAAATGCCGGTTAATGCTAATTGCGTTTAATTTGACAGTAACCGTAAAAAATATGTCAATTAAATCCCAGTTTGCGTTAAGCGCAGATTGTGAAATCGGCCCTATGGGTTAATTCTTACACCTGCAAACAAAAAAAGTTCGGTTATAACTTACCATCAGCAAAAGCACCAAATAACAACACTTAAAATACATTTTTTATGTTGTAATTTTTTTAAAATTTTTTTTTAGATGCATTTTCATTTTTCTTTTCATTATATTTCCTATTCAAAAATTAGTGAAAATCCCGAGCTTTGAGGTGTCTGGCTGAAGTTTTTGCCATGGGACGAAGTCTAGAAATGATTGAAATTACTTGAGCGTAGTGTCCTACGAAAAGATCCGTCATTTAAAAACATTAAAAGTGGGACAAACAAGAGAAAGCAAATTAATAGGAAACTAAAAGTTCCCGAACCTTGAGGCGTCTGGCTGAAGTTTTTGCATGGGATGATGTCTAGAAATTCTTGATTCTTCTTAAGGATAGCATTTTACGACACATGTGTGAAGATCTGCTATTTAAAAGTAGCCAAAGTTTGTCAAACCCGCTTAAACATATGCAAGCGCAGTGAAAAGTAGTGAAATTTCCCGAGTTTTGAGGTGTCTGGCTGAAGTATTTGCCATGGGACGAAGTCCAAAAATGCCTGATACTACTTGAGGGTAGTATTCTACAAAAAATTGGAAAATATTGGGTAGTTAAAAGCAACCAAAGTGACCCAAATACGTCAAATTGGTAAAACAGAATAAATTTCCATAGGAAAATCCGCGAACTGTGGGTGTCTGGCTGGAGCCTTGTCACTGGTACGGGTCTAACAACACTTGATACTGACGCGGGGTGGTAATCTACGTCAAATATGTGAAAATCATCCATGATAAAATAAGTGAAGTTAGCGTCATTTTTTGGCGACTTGACCCCCGATTCCTAGGCCCTTGTCATAGGTACAGCTTACATTCTTTCTAGATTCGGGGAGGACTATCGATCGGTATTGGTTTCATCCATTATTAAATAAGTGACGCTTTTAGGCTCTGGGATCTCGCTCTAAACCTTGAAATTTTGCAGCTTCTAAATATGCAGCTCATCTATGTATGAAAATAAATAAATGCGTTATTAGTATCTGTGCCAAAATGCAAAAACTAGACTTGCATTTTACTTACCTTCGCTTTATTTTAGAAAAATATTTTTTCTAGAGACACACTACATTGTGAAATTTAATAAATTATTTCAATAAACTTCAAAATTTTTTCCGTTTGAAGTTAAATCGGTTCTTTTTTGGTATGAAAATACGGTAGCTCATTTTCAAAAGGAAACGTCACTAACACGGTTTATGTCAAATGAGGGCAATGGCGACCAAGAAGAAGAAGTAGAACTACCTCTAGATTCTTCTACCATGAATGAATACATGCTTTCTGTGGATTTGTTTACATATTTTACGAAAAAGTGCTTATATTCTAGGAAATGTTCGTAAATTTCTACGAAAAAGTTCTTTGGAGAGGTTTTAACGAACAATTCTTAAAATCTATGTACTTTTTCATTGGATACATGAACTTTTTTGGTTCAGTGTAGAGCATCCCTGCTGTTAGGATATATTCCTAATAGGTGGACAGAGGTTAAGGTTGTTTTTATACCGAAACCAGGGAAACTGGAAAATCTGCCATCGTCATATTCACCAATAAGTCTCAGTTCACTTCTCCTAAAAGGAATGGAGATAATTTTGGATCAGCACATTAGAGAAGAAAACTTAAAGAAACTTCCTCTGTGTAAAAACCAATTTGCGTACCAACCCGGAAAATCTACTGAGACTGCTATCCATTGCCTTACCGAAAAAATTGAGAGGGCCATAGAGTCTAAAAACATAGCCCTGTGTGCATTTATCGATATATCAGGTGCTTTCGATAATACGAAGTATCAGGCCATTGAGGAAGCCATGATTAGCAAGGGCGTAAGCCCAATGATTACTCGCTGAGTGCTGGCCATGCTAAAGCAAAGAAAAATCAGCTTCGAGATAGGAGGGAGTGTTGGCTCGATCGTGGCCACAAGAGGAAGCCCTCAAGGAAGTGTACTTTCTCCTCTACTTTGGACCCTTGTCATAGACGAACTTCTTCACCTTTTGAAGGGCAATGGCTTTGACGTTCAGGGTTATGCAGATGACTTGGTTGTCTGCGTAACAGGAATGCGTGACGAAACATTATCCGATCGCATGCAATAATCCCTGCGCATCATTGAGAGATGGTGTGCTAGCAAAGGGATATCTATTAACCCAAACAAACCAATCTTTGTGCCTTTCACGCGGCGAAGAAAACTGTCCTTGTTAGATCCGTCCCTAGGAGGCAGGTGCATAAGTTTGAAGTTGGAAAAACGTGGGGGGCTGTCTCCCAAAATGACGTATTGGTCATTTAATAAAGTTGTGAAGCCAATAGTCACCTACGCTTCAATAATCTGGTGGCGTAAGACTGCAACTAAATTAAGTAAGCTGCATCCGCTGGTCTGTGTCGGTATAAAAGGTGCAATCAATGAGAGTGTGCTCTGCTGATGCTCTAAGTGCCCGTGTAGGAATACCTCCTTTCCCTATTCTGATAGAGAAGGAAGCCACACTTGCTGCATTGACACATCAAAATGTTTCTGATCTAAAAATCGGAAATATGGCAGGACATATGAAGATAGTCAAGAACTTCATTAACGATCCTATACTGCAAGTATGTAAGTGATGCAATAACTCCTACGCTCAGGATATCGGGAAAACTTGAGGTTTCAGTCGTAGATCGAGTGCTCTGGGAAACAGGGAACCCATATGATGAATCCGATTCGGAGATTTGGTATACGGATGGATCGAAGCTGGAAGATGGTAAAACGGGAGCTGGTATCTATGGACCAAACTACAAAAAATCGGTGCCAATGGGTAGCTACCCTACTACTTTCCAAGCGGAAATCGATGCAATAGAAATCTGTGACAGATAATGCCTCCGAAGAGGACTATCCTCTAAGCGAATTTACATTCATGCCAATTCTAAACAATTTTTCACTAGTAAATCGGTGCAAACCGTTTCACTATTTTACAAATTTTTGCTCACAAATTATATGAGAGTGAGAAAATCCGCAAAGTGAGAAATTGTTTAGAATCGGCCTGATTATGTCAGACAGTCATGCCGCCCTACCTGCCTTGCAGTCGTACACGATAACTTGGAAGCTTGTTTATGAGTGCGTAACAGGCCTTAATGATCTGGGGGCCAAAAACAAAGTGTTGTTAGGTTGGGTCCAAGGGCATGAAAGACATGATGGCAACGAAAAAGCGGACCACCTTGCAAAATACGGTGCTCTAACAGCATTTTATGGTCCGGAACCCTTTTGTGGGCTCACCAAGGCCCACGTAAGGGAGACCATAAGCAACTGCTAAGACAAACAGTTTAGGCATCGTTTGCTTAGCAGCCTAGGACAGAGGCAGGCCAAACTATTTATAGAACCATCGCAAAGAGCATCGGCCAGGCTCATAAATCTAAGAAGGGTGGATCTAAGAACAATCACTGGGTATTGTAGTCTACGTTATCACCTGAGTAAATTGAATCTGCCAGATACAACAATTTGTCGATTTTGCGAACTGGGCGATGAAACGCCGGTTCACATACTCTGCGAATGCATTGCGTTAGCAAGAAAGAGAGTTTTCTACCTAGGTGGTGTCACTCTCAATCCGTTCGTGATATGGAATAAAAAAATTAGGAGGTGCTCAAATTTATAAAGAACCACCGCATAAAGCAATAAGGTGATATGTCACACAATAGATCGTACTAATGGTCGCGGTGTAATAAGGCCTTATTATAATAATATTGTGCTGGAAGACATGGAAATATACAAACTAAAGACATTTGAGGGGAGAATATTAAACGAACAAACATAAACCGTTTCTGACGCAATATTTGAACCGCTAAAACTAATTTACAAAATACCGGATAGCACCGCAGGTACAATAATCAAATAGGTAACAGTAAACAAGCGAACACACAGAGCAAACCAAAAGACGAAAATCAGCGACTTCTACTTGACTAACGAGCGTCAGAAACAACCTTTAAACACACCTCTCCTACCATCGACAACCAACTAACGTAAAAACAAACCCTTTTTACAGGTGCCCGTTCGGAAACATTCGTAACACACGAACCATATACACACATACCAACATTACCTGATACAGCATCCAGACTATAAATACGTGACAATATATAGACACAAATCAGAACGAAATCAAACACTGAAGATGGCGGATCGTCGAAACGAAAAATCGTTCCGATATACATCTAGTATCCACCCTGTCGGAAAAACACAAAACCTAATTAACTCAGTTATTTTTATTTCGATCGCAATTAGAGTTATTTTTCGATTTTTAAATTTCACTTGGAAAATAAGAGTTATTTTTAAACTTTTTTATTTCATTGGCAAAATAAGAGTTATTTTAAAACTTTTTTATTTCGGTCACAAAATTAGAGTTTTTTATTTCGATCTCAAAATAAAAGTTTTTGTTTCGTAAATGTGCTGCTCACTTTGTTGGGTGAAATTAGATTATTAGGATTGTATTTTGAAGCTCTTTCAGCAATATTTTAAGCAGGGGAAATTGAAATTCAGTTTAAATGTAAGTAAGGAGAAAAAATAATTATTGTATGGACATTAAAATATAAATATATCTCGACCGATTAGGATGAAATTTGGAATATAGATTGTATGATTCATTCTAAGACTATCCACTTAGGGGTTGTCGCTTGGGGTGGTGTACATGGTTGCCATCTATCTTAATTTTCTTAAATATTGAGCAATATGGGTATCAAATGAAAGGTATTTTCGGCGAAATGCCAACAAATGCCTGGGTTGCCGCCCAGGGTTACCATATATTTTGGGATCGTATTTGAATTATTTTAGGATCATTTAGGGTTAATTTTATGATAATTTTGGGACTAATGTGGGTTCAATTTAGGATAATTTTGGTGATCATTTAAGGGCTTTTGGTGTCACTTTTGGATCATTTTGTGATCATTTAGGGATGCTTTTTGGGACACTTTTCGGACTTACTTACTCTTATATCAATCATATTGGTTGCACCACTATTTCCATACGAACTTGGAACATAGTTCAGAGCTCCGTGACAATGTAATGTAAACGAGTTATTTCGTTTGACTTGCCACCAGCCCCACTACTAAATACAAAAAAACATCTAAAATTGCTTCATTTCATCAAGTTTTAATCAATTCTTCATACACTTTGAATAAAAATAACAGAGAAACCAGACCTAAAGGCCAAAAACCAAGTACGAGGTTTTGATATGGGAGGGCTAACGTTTCATCTCCAATTAGTTTCATCAATTACGGAGAGATGACCCCTCATTTTATGTCATAGTGTAATTTTTATACCCAGCTGTACTTGTACACAGGGTATTATAACTTTGTTAGGATAACGGTTGGTTGTACAGGTATAAAGGAATCGAGATAGATATAGACTTCCATATATCAATATGATCAGGATCGAAAAAAAATTTGATTGAGCCATGTCCGTCCGTCTGTCCGTTAACACGATAACTTGAGCAAATAATGAGATATCTTCACCAAATTTGGCATGCGTACTTATTTGGGTTCAGAATAGATTGCTATTGAAAATAGGTAAAATCGGATCATAACCACGCCCCTTTTTCGATATCGAAAATTTCGAAAAACGTATAAAATGGGTTAATTCAATATTAGAAGCAGCTACAATGATAAAATTTGCAATATGTATTGATTTAGATGTTCTAAGGCCGATTTTATAAAAATTTTTGAAAAGGAGGCGTGGTACCGCCCACGTATATTTGAAGAAATTTTAAAATTTTGACTCTTAATAACTTCAGAACAGTTTATGCTAGTATAACGAAATTTCGTAGAGGACATACTATTGTTGTGGTAAATTCAGCTATAGAAAATAAACGAAATCACTTCGCGACCACGCCTACTTTTTCATAAAAGTTATATTGAAAGGAGGTGGAAATATTGAAAAGTCCATATCTAATTAACTGATTTCGCTATAATAATATAATTTGGTACATACATCAACTTTCATATTCTTTACATAATTTTTTCAAAATTTTGGAAAGTGGGCGTGGCACCGCCCACTTATGAGTCAAGCAATTTTTATTAATTTTAACACCATTAACTATACAAAACAAAGAATAACAGCATTTTATGTGCACAGCTGGGTATGTAATGTTCGGTTTCACCCGAACTTAGACTTCATTACTTGTTTGTTTTAATATTTTTTTATTCGAAGTGGTCCAACCCTGGTTGTTGTTGTTATTGTAACGAGGTGTTGTCTAACCCTGGTGTAGAAGATATGCTTCATTCTAAGAATTTCTACTTGGATGTTGCCACTTGAGGGGGTTTATAAAGTTTCCACCTAATATATATATATTTCTAATATTCTTACTTACCAACAAAACTTTTCAAAAGAGATTTTCAGGAAAAATATCAAATAGGTGCCAACTTTATAAATCGCCACAGTTGGCAAATCCAAGTAGAAAATCTTACAATGAAGTATACTATCCACATACAAATTTTCATCCCAATCGGTCAATAAACGAAGAAATAAATAAAATGCACTAAGGTGGCACCCCATGCCACGCCTCCTTTTTCGTTATCCCGAATTTTTTCGAGGTGGTAGGGATCGATCTTGTACAACCACTCACCACATTTCAGTAGTCTACCCCGAATACTTCCAGAGATACGGACAATGAAAAATTTCATTTGTATGGGAGCTGCCACGCCCCCTTTTTCGTTATCCCCAATTTGAGTCCTTTCAAAACAACGACTTTCAGTCCTTTCAAATCCCCAGGACCTGATGGGGTATATCCTTGTCTGTTACAGCAAGGAATAAACTATACAGCCCCAGTCCTATGAAATTTATATATAGCATCCCTGCTGTTAGGATATATTCCTAACAGGTGGACAGAGGTTAAGGTTGTTTTATACCGAAACCAGGGAAACCGGAATATCTGCCATCGTCATATCGACCAATAAGTCTCAGTTCCTTTCTCCTTAAAGGAATGGAGAAAATTTTGGATCAGCACATTAGAGAAGAAAACTTAAAGAAACTTCCTCTGTGTAAAAACCAATTTGCGTATCAACCCGGAAAATCTACAGAGACTGCTATCCATTGCCTTACGGAAAAAACTGAGAGGGCCATAGAATCTAAAAACATAGCCCGGTTGCATTTATCGATATATCAGGCGCTTTCGATAATACGAAGTATCAGGCCATTGAGGAAGCCATGATTATAAAAAAGGGCGTAAGCCCAATGATTACTCGCTGGGTGCTGGCCATGCTAAAGCAAAGAAAAATCAGCTTCGAGATAGGAGGGAGTGTTGGCTCTATCGTGGCCACAAGAGGAAGCCCTCAAGGAAGTGTACTTTCTCCTCTACTTTGGACCCTTGTCATAGACGAACTTCTTCACCTTTTGAAGGGCAATGGCTTTGACATTCAAGGTTATGCAGATGACTTGGTTGTCTGCGTAACAGGAATGCGTGACGAAACAATATCTGATAGCATGCAATAATCCCTGCGCATCATTGAGAGATGGTGTGCTAGCAAAGGGATATCTGTACCCAAACAAACCAATCTTAGTGCCTTTCACGCGGCGAAGAAAACTGTCCTTATTAGATCCGTCCCTAAGAGGCAGCTGCATAAGTTTTTCAACGGAGGCAAAATGCCTAGGAGTAACATTGGACAAGACCCTCACATATAATGCTCATTTGGAGGCTATAATAAATAAACTAACGAGGCCTTTTTCGCATGTACTAGACTTTATGGCAAAACGTGGGGGCTGTCTCCCAAAATTACGTATTAGTCATTTAATAAAGTTGTGAAGCCAATAGTCACCTACGCTTCCCTAGTCTGGTGGCCTAAGACTGCTCAAAGAACAGCTGCAACTAAATTCAGTAAGCTGCATCGGCTGGTCTGTGTCGGTATAAAAGGTGCAATGAGAGCGTGCTCTGCTGATGCTCTAAGTGACCGTGTAGGAATACCTACCTTCCCTATTCTGATAGAGAAGGAAGCCACACTTGCTGCATTGAGACATCAAAATGTTTCTGATCTAAAAATCGGAAATATGGCAGGACATATGAAGGTACTCAAGAACTTCATTAACGATCCTATACTGCAAGTATGTAAGTGATGCAATAACTCCTACGCTCAGTGTCTCGGGAAAACTTGAGGTTTCAATTGTAGATCGAGTGCACTGGGAAACAGGGAACCCATATGATGAATCCGATTCGGAGATTTGGTATACGGACGGATCGAAGCTGGAAGCTGGTAAAACGGGAGCTGGCATCTATGGACCAAACTACAAAAAATCGGTGCCAATGGGTAGCTACCTCACTACTTTCCAAGCGGAAATCCATGCAATAGAAATCTGTGACAGATAATGCCTCCGAAGAGGACTATCTTCTAAGCGAATTTACATTATGTCAGACAGTGAAGCCGCCTTACCTGCCTTGCAGTCGTACACAATAACTTCGATGCTTGTTTATGAGTGCGTAACAGTCCTTAATGATCTGGGGCCAAAAACAAAGTGTTGTTAGGTTGTGTCGCAGGGCATGAAAGACATGATGGCAACGAAAAAGCGGACCACCTTGCAAAATACGGTGCTTTAACAGCATTTTATGGTCCGGAACCCTTCTGTGGGCTCACCAAGGCCCACGTAAGGGAGACCATAAGCAACTGCTAAGACAAACAGTTTAGGCAGCATTTGCTTAGCAGCTTAGGACAGAGGCAGGCCAAACTATTTATAGAACCATCGCAAAGAGCATCGGCCAGGCTCATAACTCTAAGAAGGGTGGATCTAAGAACCCTCACTGGGTTTTTTAGTCTGCGTTATCACTTGAGTAATTTGAATCTGCCAGATACAACAATTTGTCGATTTTGCGAACTGG
Organism: Campiglossa producta; assembly: GCA_964058755.1. NCBI lineage: Eukaryota > Metazoa > Arthropoda > Insecta > Diptera > Tephritidae > Campiglossa > Campiglossa producta. Next base: position 1,283,000 of record CAXKVI010000007.1, on the reverse strand, counting down.
GCGATGAAATGCCGGTTCACATACTTTGCGAATGCATTGCGTTAGCAAGAAAGAGAGTTTGCTACCTAGGTGGTATCACCCTTAATCCGTTCTTGATATGGAATAAAAAAATTAGGAAGTGCTCAAATTTATAAAGAATCACCGCATACAGCAATAAGTTGATATGTCACACAATAGATCGTACTAAGAAAGAGAGTTTGCTACCTAGGTGGTATCAGCCTCAATCCGTTCTTGATATGGAATAAAAAAATTGGGAGGTGCTCAAATTTATAAAGAATCACCGCATACAGCAATAAGTTGATATGTCACACAATAGATCGTACTAATGGTCGCGGTGTAATAAGGCCTTATAATAATAATACTGTGCTGGAATACATGGTAATATACAAACTAAGGACATTTGAGGGGAGAATAATAAACGAACAAACATAAACCGTTTCTGGCGCAATATTTGAACCGCTAAAACTAATTTACAAAACACCGGATGGCACCGCCATTACCATTACCTGATACAGCATCCAGACTATAAATACACTGAACCAAAAACGTACATGTTTTTTATGAACAAAGTTTCATAGAAGTTCACACTGATTTTTTCTTAGAATCTAAGAAAAATTACATATAATTTATGATAAGTTTCTTATTATATATGAAAAAATACGTTAAATTTTATTAACGTCAGAACTTCGTTCTTAAAATATAAGAACTAAAAATCATTAATTTTTTAGCTGAATTTGTTCTTAAATGTTACGAATTTGTTCTTAAATTTTAAGAAATTACTTACGTACAATTTTTTTACTATGATTATAAGAACTTTTTCTTATTATTTAGAACTAGTTTTTTAGATTTCACGAACTTTTTTATGTGTTTTCTTTGTGTATGACAGGGTTCATACAATCTAAGAATATTTTTCTTACAATTTAAGAACTTTTTCAAGGAATGTAAGGACAGTTCGTATATTGTTTATTCAAACGTTGAGAAAGCTAGACGCGCGTGAAAAATAAATTGTACATAAATAAATTGAGAAATATCATTAAAAAAACTAAATGATTGAAAAACAGAGTTTACAATTGGTCGTACCATGTAAACTGCACGTGAATCAACTGTGAAGGTTCGTGAAATTCGCCATTAGCAGAAGTCAACTGAATTGCTCATCCGCAAACTGCTGTTCCAGCGTTTAGTACGTGAAATAGCTCAAGATTTCTAAACTTATTTACGGTTCCAATCTGCTGCTATTGGTGCTTTGCATCTGGGGCATATTTGGTGAGGCAATGCCAACTTGTGCGCTATCCATGCAAAACGTGTTACAATTATGCCGAAAGACATTCAATCAGCACGTCAAATCCGAGCAGAGCGCGCTTAAGTTAAAATTATTTTACATATCAATAATCATAAAAATATATACATATGTAGGTATCATATTAAAATTTTATTGAAATCAATAAACATGTAATACATATAATACATATAATAATAACTATTATAATTAATTTAATAGTATGGTACTCTTTGTAAATAAAAAAAATTATAATAAATAAAAAAAAATTATAATAAAATTTCATTTCAATAAATTTTCATTTTATGATTCTTTTGGAATGGGTACGTAAGTTCTAAGAATGAGTTCCTAAAATTTAAGAACGGATTCATACATTCTAAGAATGAGTTCGTATAATTTTTGAATGGATTGACATATTCTAAGAATGGGTTCGTACAATTTATGGGTTTGTTCATACATTCTGAGAACGAGGTCGTATAATTTAAGAATAGATTAACATTTCTATTCTAAGAATGAGTTCGTACATTCTAAGAATGGGTTCTTGGATTTTAAGTATTACTAGTATATCCCGTGGTCGAAATTCGACCAATTTAAAATAGTTGAACTTATTCAAACATCTGATCAACTTTTTGTTAATAGCTGCCTTTAAGCCCGTGGCCGAACCTCGACCCACTTAAATGTATACATTAAAAACTCATCTATAGGCAAAATGAGGCCATCAAAGAATTTAAAAAATAGCGGCTGTTATTATATAATAAAAATATTAAATTACAGCAGCCCTTTCCAAAATTATTTATGGCAAATGCCATGCAAATATTCGGTTTTCGAGATTTTATGTTGCACTTGAATAATCGGATGATGAGATTGTGCTTAACAAATAGCCACTAATTTATGCGATCGTTTTGAGCAGGTGAAGAACAAAAAAATATTAAAGATTAAAGGTTAAAAAAACATAATTTAAGAAAAAAAGGAATATTCCGCAACCGGGTCTTGCAACTGTGCACACCGTATTCTATACGCTCACCGCCGCGCCATTACCTTATGCACAAAGCAGTTTAAAAACAAGTAAGGAAGTCTAAGTTCGGGTGAAACCGAACATTACATACCCAGCTGTGCACATAAAATGCTGTTATTCTTTGTTTTGAATAGTTAATGGTGTTAAAATTAATAAAAATTGCTTGACTCATAAGTGGGCGGTGCCACGCCCACTTTCCAAAATTTTGAAAAAATTATGTAAAGAATATGAAAGTTGATGTATGTACCAAATTATATTATTATAGCGAAATCAGTTAATTAGATATGGACTTTTCAATATTTCCACCTCCTTTCAATATAACTTTTATGAAAAAGTAGGCGTGGTCGCGAAGCGATTTCGTTTATTTTCTATAGCTGAATTTACCACAACAATAGTATGTCCTCTACGAAATTTCGTTATACTAGCATAAACTGTTCTGAAGTTATTAAGAGTCAAAATTTTAAAATTTCTTCAAATATACGTGGGCGGTACCACGCCCCCTTTTAAAAAATTTTTATAAAATCGGCCTTAGAACATCTAAATCAATACATATTGCAAATTTTATCATTGTAGCTGCTTCTAATATTGAATTAACCCATTTTATACGTTTTTCGAAATTTTCGATATCGAAAAAGGGGGGTGGTTATGGTCCGATTTTACCCATTTTCAATAGCAATCTATTCTGAACCCAAATAAGTACACATGCCAAATTTGGTGAAGATATCTCATTATTTGCTCAAGTTGTCGTGTTAACGGACAGACGGACGGACGGACGGACGGACAGACGGACGGACATGGCTCAATCAAATTTTTTTTCGATCCTGATCATATTGATATATGGAAGTCTATATCTATCTCGATTCCTTTATACCTGTTCAACCAACCGTTATCCTAACAAAGTTATAATACCCTGTGTACAAGTACAGCTGGGTATAATTAACAATATAGCAACAACAAAGTTAGACTATTAATAGTTGCGTTCGCCATGCAAATAATTTGTACAAATTTGTACAAATTATCTTCTTTTGTGGTAAAATCGCGTTCGCGATGAAAAATTATCCAGCAAGGAGAGAGGAATTGAGAGAGCAAAATGACATTTAATTTCGAGAGAAGCTGATAATTCTTGCTGGACAAATTTGGTCCAGCACGAACTAGCAATCACGGAAATCAGCTGATTTTGAAATTATATTTTTTGGCGCCTATATTTTGTATGACATGCAACCTATGACAGCTGAACTTGCAAAATTTTTGTACATTTCGCGTTCGCGTAAAAATTATCAATCATCACTCATTGTCAACGTATATTATGTATGCAGCAAACGCAGCAACGTCCACAATATTATAAAAGAAAGCCAAAGGCCATCTATTTGTGCGCCGCTTGGTACTATATTCGGACAAGCACATGTCCATGCTATCAACTCTATCAATTGCCTTGCCTTGCGATTTGATTCACGAATAATTATGTCGCATATTTCGTCTGACATTATCAATTTGAACGTTTCTGAAATGGTCAAACCTTGCGTTGCCCGTACTGGTCCAGATTGTGCACTTCTTAGAATGTTGTGCGTACGGAATCTTACAGGTTGTGGTTGTATCGAAGACCAAACATTACCATCTCTGGCAGTAAAATATTCCCCAGTTTCAATTGGTGCATCTTCAAGTTCTTCATCAGAATCACTGTCGTCCTCTGGGTCATATTCTGGTAACGTGGGCTCTTCTAAGTCTGAGTCATCACCACCAATATCACCTACACATTCATCTAAAGCCTCGTCACCAACTACTGAATCGTGGTCACTTATTTCTTCTTGGCTCTCTTCAAGCGTTTGACGAATATATGCTTGATGTTCTTGTTGTTGTTGTTGTTGTTAACAATGCATTGCCCTGTCTAGAGTGTATGATCATTCCGAAGATCTTCATCAAGCTCTTCTAAGGGGAGTCCAAGGAAACGTGCAGTTTCAACAGGGTTTGTCCAGAGGGACAGAGGGGTTAGAAGAGTAGGTTCAAATGAACAATTGAAGAGATGTAGAGTATCATGGGGGGTCCTACCACATGCAGGGCATGTGTTTGAGATTGTGTCATTAAGTCTGGACAAGTAGAAGTTTAACCTTACACTATATCCATACCTAAGCTGTGCCAGGGTAACTCTTGTCTCCCTTGGTAAGGTGCGTTATTCTTCAGCAATATCCGGTGGAGGACTGTTCAGAACGGGGTTCACAGGTAGAGATCCGACAAAAGTATCTACCGACTCGGTGTGGATGTCGGTTAGAGCCCGCTTATGATTCTGCAGATCAAACGGCAAGGTAATATGATGCCGGATCTCATCATAATGTTTATTGGATGTTCTGGCTTGTGGCAGTTCAGAAGGAATTGCTTGCTCAGCATTTCCGCATGCTCTTTTACATTGAGCAGTTTTGCCTCCTGATGGAGGTGAGATTCGGAAGACATGAGGAGACATCCCGTAGCAGTTCTGATGGCAGTATTTTGGCAGACTTGTAACTTCGTCCAGTTGGTGTTATGTACATTAGGCGACCATATGGGTGCAGCATAGTCAAAGACTGGTCGGCCAATGGCCTTATATGTAGTCAGCAACGTTTCTTTGTCTTTTCCCCAAGTACTGCCGGCAAGTGACTTGAGGATCTTGTTGCGACCACGTACCTTTGAGACCATTGCAGACACATGACCAGCAAATGAGAAAGTATTATCCAATGTCATCCTTAATAACTTTGGGTGGCTGACAGTTGGTAGCTTAGTGCCGTCAACGAAAATGTCTAATTCATTTCTCACCTGGTGCGTCCACGTCGTAAAAAGCGTCGCCGTTGATTTAGTCGGAGATATCGTCAGATCTCGCTCTGTGAAAAACCTGGAAAGGTCGCAGAGGTAACCGTTGATTTTATTACAGAGTTCATCACTATAGGGGCCCTTCCTCGTCGCCATTATTGTACAGTCGTCAGCATAAGAAACGACGGAGACACCCTCTGGTGGTGGGGGCATCTTCGATAGATAGAAATTAAAAAGTGTCGGGGATAGGACACCACCCTGTGGCACCCCCTGTCTAATTCGTCTTGGTTTTGATGTTGCGTTTCTAAAGTTGACCGACGCCTGCCGCCCATTCAAGTAATTAGCGGTCCATCTCTTTAACCCATCAGGTATTTGTGTTTCTAATAGATCTTGTATGAGAGTGGCATGGTTGACTGTGTCAAAAGCTTTCGACAAGTCAAGTGCCACTAACACAGTCCTGTGATTTGGTTGGTTTTGATTTAGACCGCTATTTATTTGCGTTGTAATGGCATTGAGTGCGGTGGTGGTGCTGTGCAGCTTACGGAAGCCATGTTGATGATTAGCCAGGTGCAGATTTGCGGTGTAATACGGGAGCAAAATGGACTCTAGCGTCTTCACTACCGGCGACAAAAGTGATATAGGGCGATATGAATCGCCTATGTTTGCCGGCTTTCTAGGTTTTAATAATGGAACCACTCTCGCCTTTTTCCATATTTCAGGAATGACGAAAGTGTTCAGTGAAAGATTGAATAGAGCCGCTAAGTATTTGTGTCCCTCCTGGCCTAGATGTTTCAGCATCTTCATGGCAATGCCGTCGGGGCCGATGGATTTTGAGGGCTTAGCCTGTCTGATGGCTTCCTTGACCTCTGAGGCAGTGATGACAATGGGCGTGTTTTGGTTTTCGACATCTCCTGTACGGATGGTAATACCTTGGCTTTCTAAGATATCATCCGTTCCTTCGATGTCGGTATCAAATAGATGATACTGTACAGAGTTGTGCGTTATGAACGCTAGACCACCTCCCAGACCTCCTGTTACTCTATGACGGTCTTTCCGGTGAATGTTATATCCGCCATAGGTAATGAGGTCCGACCTTGGACTGAGCTTGGTTTCTTGGATTGCGGCAAGTTTTATGTCATATTGCGCCATCAAATTAGTTATCTCTGCGATCTTACCAGTTAATCCGTTACAGTTGTGCTGTAAGATTTGGAAGTGCGTCGGTGGGGTCGATGTCGAGTTAACCAAAGGCGTGAGAGACGGATGTGTTCGCCCAGGTGTTGGTAGGCGAAGACCAAGGCTGTGCCTCAGCCTAGTTAGCTGTGGACCTGGTGTAACCGGGTTGGCTGGCGTCGTAGGTTGAGGCGTGTTACAGCATGGTGCGATGAACGCATCCGTCCAAAGATTCCTGTTAGCGAGCCCAGAGCATAGATGTACGTGGCATTGGCCTAAGCAGTTATTGCATTTGACCGATGACGCGAGCGTGTATAATCTTTGCCGACAAACAGTACACGTCGAGACAGGTGCTAGAAGATGTTGATCCTGACTCACGTGTAAACGGGAGGGGGGGTATAACAAAGAAACAGACAGAGACTGATGCTCGGAGTTGCTCATGTCTAAACTGCTCCGGTGGGAGCAAGAGTGTTGAGCTGCTGCGCGTGATGTTGACACCATAAGGCAAGAGCAACAGTCTGGAATTTGTGTGGCGGGTATAGCAGAAATGCTGCTAGTCGTTAAGACATTATTATTATTATTATTAGTATTGCTACTAGAAGGTGGCGGTAGGGGTGCGCTTGAACGGCGCTTACCGCGGGACGCCCGACGGCGCAAACAACAAGGGGCCACGAAAGTACTAAAGAAAGTACGGGGTCTGTGGATGTTAAGGTTAAGCCCTGAACATCCAGATTTATGGAGCCATCTCTTACACGAGAAGCATTGCACAGAATGCGACCGTTTAATATATATTTTTTTGCAACAGACACTGCATATCCATTCTTTTGGTCCGGGGTTCGGCTCAACGCCCGCCCGTAACAAAAGAATATCTTGCAGCCCTGCTGCAAGGGGGGAGGATGATAGTTTCGGAATGGGACAAAACATACTAAACAGGGTTACATTGAAAGTGACAGTCCTTGGCCGAGGTAAAACCCCGGGTGGTTCCACTGCGCAGCGATCCATGGCGATGTCCTGGGTTTTCTGCTCTGAGAAGTGACTGTACATAGGGAACCGCTTGCTGTTCTTCGTACGAAACTGCGCTTAGTTGTCGTGGAGTAAGTCATTCACCATCTGCCATTTCACTTTGATTTTATTTTTTTATTTCCACAAAATAAACAGAAACGTCCTTTCACTTCGATTCATACGTGCATGATAAATTCCGTAATACTGGTAAACCTTATTTTATACTTTTTAGCGCAGGTACTAGCGATTTTTATCGATATAACGTATATTATCGATATAACTCAAATGTGTGAGTATATTACAAGGCGAATTCATACAAGGTGGCGGCGGGAAGATATATGTATTGAACTTTTTTATCCTCAATCGCAAGCGTAATGTCAGACTCGTATGTTTGTTTGCGGCGAAATCACGATTTTGACAGAATCCATTAAAATTACAAAAACAAAACGCATGGGAAATTTTACTTATATGCTGGTGCGGCCACCTGTATAAATTCGCCTTGAGAATATTAATAAAAAAATCTGAATCGCAAGCGATTAGTTCAACGGCATGCCATTTGCCATACAAAACGTATGTACATACCCGGGTGTGTTGCTGTTGACGTACGTAAAAAAGTTCTGCTGTTGACATAAAGGTTAAAAAAATGTATTATACATGGCGTGGTTTTAAAACTTTTCAAAAAAAGTTTGAGGGTTTTCTAGCTTTTTTCTTTAACCATAACTTAGCATAATTTAAAAGACACTTTATATGGATTTGTCTTTTGATTTAAAGAAAAAAAAATGTATATTGATTTTTAAAAAAATTCTATTCTATTTGGTCTAGACTTGTTTGGGGCTCGGGTTGCAAATCTGCCCTTTTAAAAGTTAATACATATATACATATGAAAAGAAATTATTTGTTGTCTTCAGTAAAATTTAAGATTTCCGCTTATCACTTGGTTTAGTTAAAAATTTAAGTATCCATAAAATATGTTTTCGATTTTTATACTTTAAATAAGGAATTTATCAGCAACTCTATCTCAATCGATAGAAATCGTGAAATTTATCGAAATAATCTACAGAAATTGAATAAACAGACCACTATGTTTGAACAAAATTCGCAAATTGCAGCTTGCATCTTCAAAAATTAGAGCAGTCAGACTTATATTAATGGTAATTTTTTGAAATATTTACCAAAAAAAAAAAAAGAAATTGTATAAGCGGTTATAGCATTTCTATAATGGGTGGTATGTATGTATATTTATGATCTAAAATTATTATTTCACATGGCTTTCCGTAAACTAAAAATATTCGCATTGGTTATATATTAGCTAATTGTGCACTGCTTTAGAGGTATGCCAACAAATCCATATGCATTTTATAAATATTTATGCATATTTAGTATGGGTTTAAGCTTGGCAATTATTTATATGTAAAATTTGTTAGCCTATTAATATAATAGATTATTAAAATTTTGTTTGACATAAATATTTACGAATTTTTGTTCTTAGATTCTACGAAAACGTACTTTGGAGAGCTTTTAATGAAAAAAATTCTTAAAATATATGTACTTTTTCGTAGAAAATATGTACTTTTTTGGTTCAGTGTACGTGACACAAATCATAACGAAATCAAACACTGAAGATGGCGGATCGCCGAAACGAAAAGTCGTCCCAATATACATCTAGTATCCACCCTGTCGGAAAAACACAAAACCTAATTAACTCAGTTATTTTTATTTCGATCGCAAAATAAGAGTTATTTTTCGATTTTTAAATTTCAGTTGGAATATAACAGTTATTTTTAAACTTTTTTATTTCAATGGCAAAATAAGAGTTATTTTAAAACTTTTTTATTTCGGCCACAAAATTAAAGTTTTTTTAAATTTTTTATTTCGATCTCAAAATAAAAGTTTTTATTTCGTAAATGTGCTGCTCACTTTGTTGGGTGAAATTAGATTATTAGGATTGTATTGTGAAGCTCTTTCAGCAATATTTTAAGCAGGGAAAATTCAAATTCAGTTTAAATGTAAGTAAGGAGAAAAAATAATTACTGTATGGACATTAAAATTTAAATATATCTTGACCGATTAGGATGAAATTTGTCATATAGATTGTATGATTCATTCTAAGACTATCCACTTAGGGGTTGTCACTTGGGGTGGTTTACAGGGTTGCTCTCTATCTTAATTTTCTTAAATATTGAGCAATATGGGTATCAAATGAAAGGTATTTTCGGCGAAATGCCAACAAAACACTTTTCAAGTAGGGTTGCCGCCCAGGGTTACCATATATTTTGGGATCGTATTTGGATTATTTTAGGATCATTTAGGGTATATTTTATGATAATTTTGGGACTAATGTGGGTTCAATTTAGGATAATTTTGGGATCATTTAAGGGCTTTTAGTGTCACTTTTGGATCATTTAGGGATGCTTTTTGGGACACTTTTCGGACTTACTTAGGTTAGGTTCAAGTGGCTGCCGCAGACGCACACCTAGGCCAGTATTAAAAGGCCCGTTGTGATACCACCAACACTAGGAAAGTCAGTTCCGGGACCCTGCCATATGGAAAATCCCGGTATTAACGGAATTCTCCACATAGCAGAATCCCGGGACTGACCCTCCTATACCGACACCGTTACTCCTCCTCGAACCATTTAGATGACTTGATGAAGGCCATCAGGTCCTTTATGTCCAGCTCCGTGACCTGGCGTAGGCTGACCAGGAAGGGAACTCCCAAAAAGCGCATTCTCGCGCCACTTAAAGCCGGGCAGTTGCAGATGAGGTGCTCCACCGTTCCGACTTGCTTACTCTTATACCAATCAGATTGGTTGCTATGCTTAATTTACCGCAAACATAGCAATAAAGCGCTAATTTTCGCAAACATTTATTTATTACAACCTTTGTATTAAGTCGCTTTCGCACCACTATTTGCATACGAACTTGGAACATAGGTCAGAGCTCCGTTATAATGCAATGTGAACGAGTTATTTCGTTTGACTTGCCCCCAGCCCCACTACTAAATACTGGGTTCAAGTATTTACATTTCACATTTAATAGCAATTTTAAAACCTTTAAAAAATAAGGCAAATTGTATGACAGCGCCACCTATCGTAAGACTTAAGTAAAAATTAATGTCAAAAAGGAGTTCCTCGATCCAAAAAATAGTAATAAAATAGCGATATACAAAACAGAAAAAATAATCTAAAATTGCTTCATTTGCATGAAAAACTATCAAAAATAAGTCAAATTGTATGACAGCACCACCTATCGTAAGACTAAGGTAAAAATTAATGTCAAAAAATAAATTCCTCGATCCAAAAAATTGCGATAGACAAAAAAACATCTAAAATTGCTTCATTTCATCAAGTTTTAATCAATTCTTCCATACACAGGGTTAGCAACTTTGAATAAAAATAACAGAGAAACCAGACCTAAAGGCCAAAAACCAAGTACGAGGTTTTGATATGGGAGGGCTAACGTTTCATCTCTAATTAGTTTCATCAATTACGGGGAGATGACCCCTCATTTTATGTCAAGTGAAATTTTTTATTTTAATATTTTTTTATTCGAAGTGGTCCAACCCTGGTTGTTGTTGTTATTGTAACGAGGTGTTGTCTAACCCTGGTGTAGAAGATATGCTTCATTCTTAGAATTTCTACTTGGATGTTGCCACTTGGGGGTTTATAAAGTTTCCACCTAATATATATATATTTCCAATATTCTTACTTACCAACAAAACTTTTCAAAAGAGATTTTCCGGAAAAATATCAAATAGGTGCCAACTTTATAAACCGCCACAGGTGGCAAATCCAAGTAGAAAATCTTACAATGAAGTATACTATCCACATACAAAATTTCATCCCAATCGGCCAATAAACGAAGAAATTGTAGCCACAATAAATTAATTAGTTTGAGGTTAGATCAATGAATGAATCTCTTTATTGATTTTAGTTTCTTTTATACAAAATTCTTACACTAATACTTACAAACTATTTACGGACTAAAACGTATATTTACATACGTGTATATTACTACTACATACTAACTAGAATGCATAATTCTAAAATATGCTACGTCAACATATGGTCAATAAATGTGTCGGTATGACAGTAGAACTGACGTTGTGACTCAGTTGGGCATTGCGACTGTCTTTGGCGGTGTCTTTGACCATCCGCACAAGTGTAACAAGACTCTCGCTATATGCGGCATGTGCTGTCTTTGCATAAACTCCCGCTGAGTTTATTGAAACTAATTTGGGTAAAGTGTTGTTGTGTACATTCTTATTTGTTTATGCATTTTTGTGCACATGACAATTAAAGTAAAAGGGCGGTGTGTTTATGTAATACTACACCTTCCCCCTTAAAAAAAAATAGATATATATATTTGTAGTCAACTATATATGTCTATTTTTCTGAGTTAATGAACCGTTTGACGTTTTGTTTGAGTTGACAAAATTTTAATTGTTTAGTATCTTGTTACCCTTGTTTTGTGTTTGTTTGTATACGGCTTGTGCCGTATATCGGATTGAGTAAATTTGAATGCCTGTGTAAAAAATGCCCCTTTTTTTTTGTATTACGAATTTATTATGGATAAAGTGCTATGCTTATTTTTATTATTGGTTTAAGCCTATTCTTATGAATTACGATTTCCTTTTTATTTTTATTGCTATCTCTTATACTATGTGGAATTAATGTATAGTTGTTATTTTTATCAATGGCTTTAACTTTATAGTTTCCTGTATATCTATTCTCTAACTTATGGGAGGCCTCTTCTCTAACTAATACTAAATCTCCTATTTTAATTTCTTTACTATAGCTATTTTTGTCATAATTGGATTTTTGTTTTTCTTTAGCTTCTTGAATTAATTTTCTTGCTCTTTGCTGTGCTATTTGAAGCTTGTATTTTACTTCTTTGTCATACGCCTCATGGTTGTATACCGGGCTAATTTTATTTTCTTCCAAAAATTCATAATTTGGTGGTTGTTTTGCGAACATTAGTTCGAACGGACAATAATTATGTGTTGTTGATGGCGTTGTATTGTAACAATAAGCGAAATACCTGAGGTATTCATCCCAATCGTCTTTGTCACTGGATATGTATGCACGCATATATTCGTTGAATGTCCGGTGACTGCGTTCTACAGTACCCAAGGTCTGGTGATGGTACGGTGTAGAAGTTTTGTGCTCAATTTTTAACAATTTACACAGTTCTTTGAACAGGCTATTTTTGTATTCTGTGCCCATGTCTGTTAAAATTGTTTTTATTTGACCATAAATCAGGATGAAATGCTCGAATATGGCTTTAGCGACAGTTGTTGCATGTTTGCTTGGAACTGGAATCGCTACCAAATATTTGGTTAGATCGAATATAATGGTAACTGCATATTCGTTTCCATTTATTGACCTTGGCAATGGGCCGACTGTGTCGATTTGTACAATATCAAAAGCCTTCGGAGGTGTCTCCGTTATTGTCATTGGTTCTTTTATATGTTTATTAATTTTATTTTTCTTGCAGTGGATGCAGTTCTTTACATATTTTCTTATGTCATTTTTCATATTCAGCCAGCTATATTTCTGCTTGATTTTATGTGTCATGCGATTTATTCCTGGGTGGCCCCCACTAATAGGATCGTCATGATATTTGTGCAGAATTTCTTTAATTTTCCCGGGATTTGTCACACATATAAACTCTGGGGTTAGAGCGATTGTTAACTTTTTGAGAACTTTATTTCCCCTTTCCATAAATTTGTCTACTGCAGTATAGTTCTTTTTAAACAATTTGTCCCCTAAGGACAACTGTACTTGTACAAGTCCTAAATTGCCGGCTTCTCTTTCGAGCCTGGTAAAGAATTGTCCTAAGTCAATCTTATCCTCAACAATTAGGTTGCTTGTATCAAAATTGCTAAAAATTTTCTTTCCTTTTTTGAAATATAATTTCGGAGGATTGAAAACGAGCTCGACATGTCTTTTTACTTCAAATTTATTTAGCGCTCCGTAAATTTTGGGGTTCTCTTTGTGACTTTCTTTGATTTCAGTTTTATTATTGGTCTTTTTAGCTGATGATCTTGTTGTTATTTTAAATATTTTGTTTGCTTCCACTGACATATCTTTTAAATTTGTAATATTTATTCGGGATAATGCATCCGCGATATGATTTTCTTTACCAGCTATATACTCCACCTCAAAATCGTATTCTTCTAAATCTAATCTTACCCGTGTCAGCTTAGATGAAGGACTTTTCATTGAAAATAGGTATGTTAATGGGCGATGGTCGGTTTTTACTAAGAATTTTCTACCATATACGTATGGTCTGAAGAAGGTTATGGCCCAATGAATTGCGGCCAATTCCTTCTCTATTGTTGCTTTATTTACTTCACCTTTTGTGAATGATCTGGATGCGTAGGCAATTGGTAACTGTTTGTCATCATGTTCTTGGTTAAGGACTGCTCCACAAGCTTACCCACTAGCGTCTGTTGTTATGCAGAATTCTTTATTGAAATCTGGGTATTGCAAAAGTTTTGGACTAATTAATGCTTCCTTTAAATAATCAAAAGCTTTTTGACATTCTTCTGTCCATTCGAAGGAAACATTCTTTTTGCAAAGCCTAGTAAGTTTTCGTGAATGTTCCGCGAAATTCGGTACGAATCTTCTATAGTAATTGCAGAAAGCTACGAATCTCTTAACTTCATCCGCAGTTTTTGGCGCTGGGTAATTTTGAACTGTTTCAAATTTGCTTGGGTCGGGTAATATTCCCTTGTTTGTACATTTATGTCCTAGGTCAGTTACTTCTTGACTGAAAAATAGGCATTTATCTGGATGTAATTTTAATTGTATTTTCTGCATGTCGAGAACACGTCTCTTAAATTTTTTAGCATGTGGTTTTCTGAACAGCCTAATACAACTAAATCATCCATGTAGAGAAATGCTTGAGATGGTTTCAGGCCAGCGAATGCTAATGTCATCATTCGTTGGAATGAATTTGGAGCTATTTTTAATCCATATGGTAATCTTTTGAATCTATATGTGTATAGAGTCTGGGTGTAATTCTATTTGATTAAAACCGGACATAAGGTCTAGGCATGAAAAATATTTTGCTCTTCCAAGTTGATCTAGAAAGTCATCAATTCTTGGAAGGGGAAATTTATCTGCTGCTAATTTTTTATTCACTTGTCTGTAGTCAACAACCAATCTCCATCTTTTTTCTGTATTTCCCGGAAGTGATTTTTTAGGAACTAATAAAATTGGACTATTATATTCCGATATTGAAGGTTCTATTATATCATCTTTGATTAGCTTATTTACTTCTTTAGTTATTTCTCCTGTTTGTGTTTGGGGTAACCTATAATTTTTAATGTAGACGGGGGTGTCATCCTTCATATATAATTTTTGTTTATAAAAATTATTAGAAGTGATTGGTTCTGTTTCTAGTGCAAATATATCTATGAATTCTGTGCAAAGTAGTGTTAATTGAGCTTTAGCAAAATTTGGAAAGTTTTTGGTTAATCTTTTTAATTTTTCTCTCTTTGTGCTACTTTTACTGTGTGTGGTTGAATTAATTAGTGTATAATCATCTAAATTTTCAGTATTAATTTTATAATTTTGAATAGTTGTGTTGTTATGTGTTGTGTTAATAATTCTAACGAAAGTTTGTTCGTTATTTGTAATGGTATTTGCGATATAAATGCCTTCGGATAATTGTTGGTGTGGTATGAAAATGTTTTTGTTATTTGTATCTATTTTAATTTGTCTAATAACTTCCGATCTAGCTGGAATTGTGATTGTGTTGACAGACAGACAGTTTGTTAGATTCATTGTTATTGTTTGAGGGAAATCATATGGTCTTAGGATTAGTTTATCCTCTGTTTTTCCATAATCTAGAATACAATTGTATTACTTTATGAAATCTAGGCCTATTATTCCATCACAGGGAATTGGAAAGTTGTCTTCTACAACATGAAATTTATGATAAATTAGAAGGTCATCGCCTTTTAAATCTACTTTGATTGTGCCCAGGGTGTTAGTTATTCCCTGACCAATGCCTTTCAAATCTGTTATTTGTTCAGTATTTATTATACCTTTCATGAACATGAAATGGTATTATAACTTTGGTCCGATGTTTGTAAATATGAGAAGAAGAAGAGATGGACCCATCAATAAGTATACCGAAATGATCAGGATGACGAGCTGAGTTGATTTAGCCATGTCCGTCTGTCCGTCTGTCCGTCTGTCTGTTTGAACGCAAACTAGTCCCACAATTTTTGAGATATCTGGCTGAAATTTTGTACGTGGCCACCATTTTGTAATAGAGGAATCATTTGTCGGAACTGACAAGATCGGACCAGTATAACATATAGCCCCCATACAACCGATTGTTCAGATATAAGGTTTTTTGACAAAACTTCTGCAATTAAAAAGTTAGGAACGTAAAATTTTGCAACTCGAGTACTTTCTATTTACGTAGTGTATATAGTGAAAATCAACAAGATCGGGCAAATGTTACATATAGCCCCCATACAACCGATTGTTCAGATATAAGGTTTTTTGACCACAACTTCTGCAATTAAAAAGTTAGGAACGTAAAATTTTGCAACTCGAGTACTTTCTATTTACGTAGTATATATAGTGAAAATCAACAAGATCGGGCAAATGTAACATATAGCCCCCATACAACCGATTGTTCAGATATAAGGTTTTTTGACCACAACTTCTGCAATTAAAAAGTTAGGAACGTAAAATTTTGCAACTCGAGTACTTTCTATTTACGTAGTATATATAGTGAAAATCAACAAGATCGGGCAAATGTAACATATAGCCCCCATACAACCGATTGTTCAGATATAAGGTTTTTTGGCCAAAACTTCCGCAATTAAAAAGTTAGGAACGTAAAATTTTGCAACTCGAGTACTTTCTATTTATGTAGTGTATATAGTGAAAATCAACGAAATCGGACAAATGTAACATATAGCCCCCATACAACCGATTGTTCAGATATAAGGTTTTTTGACAAAACTTCTGCAATTAAAAAGTTAGGAACGTAAAATTTTGCAACTCGAGTACTTTCTATTTACGTAGTGTATATAGTGAAAATCAACAAGATCGGGCAAATGTTACATATAGCCCCCATACAACCGATTGTTCAGATATAAGGTTTTTTGACCACAACTTCTGCAATTAAAAAGTTAGGAACGTAAAATTTTGCAACTCGAGTACTTTCTATTTACGTAGTGTATATAGTGAAAATCAACAAGATCGGACAAATGTTACATATAGCCCCATACAACCGATTGTTCAGATATAAGGTTTTTTGACCACAACTTCTGCAATTAAAAAGTTAGGAACGTAAAATTTTGCAACTCGAGTACTTTCTATTAACGTAGTATATATAGTCAAAATCAACAAGATCGGGCAAATGTAACATATAGCCCCCATACAACCGATTGTTCAGATATAAGGTTTTTTGGCCAAAACTTCTGCAATTAAAAAGTTAGGAACGTAAAATTTTGCATCTCGAGTACTTTCTATTTATGTAGTGTATATAGTGAAAATCAAAAAGATCGGGCAAATGTAACATATAGCCCCCATACAACCGATTGTTCAGATATAAGGTTTTTTGACCAAAACTTCTGCAATTAAAAAGTTAGGAACGTAAAATTTTGCAACTCGAGTACTTTCTATTTACGTAGTATATATAGTGAAAATCAACAAGATCGGGCAAATGTAACATATAGCCCCCATACAACCGATTGTTCAGATATAAGGTTTTTTGGCCAAAACTTCTGCAATTAAAAAGTAAGGAACGTAAAATTTTGCATCTCGATTACTTTCTATTTATGTAGTGTATATAGTGAAAATCAAAAAGATCGGGCAAATGTAACATATAGCCCCCATACAACCGATTGTTCAGATATAAGGTTTTTTGACCAAAACTTCTGCAATTAAAAAGTTAGGAACATAAAATTTTGCAACTTGAGTACTTTCAATTTATGTAGTGTGTAGAGGAAAATCAAGAAGATCGGGTAAATATAACATATAGCCCCATACAACCGGTTGTTCCGATATAAGGTTTTTTGGCCAATACTTCCGCGTTTAAAAAGTTAGGAACGTAAAATATTGCACCTTTAGTACTTTCTACATATGTAATGTGTATAGTGTAAGTCAGTACAATTGAACACGTATAATATATAGCCTCCATACAATCGATTGTTCCGATAACTCGGATCCTATTATTTTGTAAGTTTTTTTAAATTATAACAAAGATGTGTAATGTGTATAGTAAATATAGTTAAATTGAAACAGGCTGTACTGGGGATCGAGCAGTGAAAATCGTGACGCTTATTCATGAAAGGTATATAGCCTTCGGCACAGCCGAAGACAGCTTTCCTTACTTGTATTTTCTTTATTATTTATTTGCTGTTTATACCTTTCATGAACATGAAATGGTATTATAACTTTGGTCCGATGTTTGTAAATATGAGAAGAAGAAGAGATAGACCCAACAATAAGTATATCGAAATGATCAGGATAACGAGATGAGTTGATTTAGCCATGTCCGTCTGTCCGTCTGTCCGTCTGTCTGTCTGTCTGTTTGAACGCAAACTAGTCCCTCAGTTTTTGAGATATTTGGCTGAAATTTGGTATGCGGCCACCATTTTCCAATATAGGAATCATTTGTCGGAACCAGCAAGATCGGACCAATATAACATATAGCTCCCATACAACCGATTATTCCGATAAACGGATTTTGGGCTATAACTCCTGTAATTAAACACGAAGGAACGTGAAATTTTATAAGTAATGCTATTTTTATATGTGAAATATCGATGCTGAAAATCATAGAGATGGGATAAATATTTCACATAGCTCCCATACAATCGATTATTCCGATAAACGGATTTTGGGCTATAACTCCTGTAATTACACTCGTAGGAACGTGAAATTTTGTAAGTATTGCTATTTTTATATGTGAAATATCGATGTTGAAACTCATAGAGATGGGATAAATATTTCACATAGCTCCCATACAATCGATTATTCCGATAAACGGATTTTGGGCTATAACTCCTGTAATTAAACGCGTAGGAACGTGAAATTTTGGACGTATTGCTATTTTTATATGTGAAATATCGATGTTGAAAATTATCGAGATTGGATAAATATTTCACATAGCCCCCATACAATCGATTGTTCCGATAAACGGATTTTGGTAGATAACTCCTGTAATTATATAGGTAGGAACGTGAAATTTTGGAAGTATCGCTATTTTTATATGCGAAATATCGATGTTGAAAATCATTGAGATGGCATAAATATTTCACATAGCTCCCATACAATCGATTATTCCGATAAGCGGATTTTGGGCTATAAGTCCTGTAATTAAACACATAGGAACGCGAAATTTTGGAAGCTTCGCTATTTTTATATGTAAAATATCGATGCTGAAAATCATTGAAATGGGATAAATATTTCACATAGCCCCCATACAATCGATTGTTCCGATAAACGGATTTTGGTAGATAACTCCTGTAATTATATCGGTAGGAACGTGAAATTTCGTAAATGTTGCTATTTTAGAATGTGGAATGTCGATGTTAAAAATCAATGAGATTGGACCAATATAACACATCGTCCCCATATAATCGATAGCTTCGATAATTTCGGTATGAGCTAAAGTTAAATTCACACAGGCTGTACTGGGGATCAAACAGTGAAAATCGTGACGCTTATTCATGAAAGGTATTTAGCCTTCGGCACAGCCGAAGACAGCTTTCCTTACTTGTTTTTAATTATGGAGATATCGGCTCCAGTATCAATTAAAAAATTTAAATATGAATTGTTTAATGAAGTCCTTGTAGATATATAGCTGTTTAAATTTAGATTAAGTACGCATATTTTTCTTTTTGTTAATTTTGAAGTGGAGTTTCCTGGTTTTCCGTTTTGGTTATGGTGCGAACATTACGGTTCTGGTTGTAGGATCTGTTGCTGTTTTGGGCTTGTGATTCCCTCCGGTTATTATTGTTGTGGTACGACCTCGAGTTATTGTTATATCTCGGCTGTGGTCTGAATCTCCGATTTTGGTAATTTCCATAGTTGTTACTACGGTAACCTCCACGGAAACTACTCTTGTACTGACATTGCTGTCGTACATTTAAAATCGTGTTTGAGCTGCCAGTGATTTCGGTACAACTGTTAGTGAATTTCGAGATTGCATCGTTCATTGTTGAGAACGTTCCTGCTTGCATGATCATCTTGACCTTGTCATTAGAGCAGTTTTTGCACATGGCCTTAACTGCTGCCTGTGTTGAATATCTCGTGGCTAAGTCTGGGTTTAATCCATCAGAGATATATGCTCCTTCTAATGATCGCGTAATTTTTTCTATTTCCGCTGTGTATTGGTTAGCAGTTTTGCTACGCTGTTGGATGTTCAGTAGTTTAGCGGTCAAAACTTCCACTGATTCACCCTTTATTGCGGTTTTTAATTTGTTTTTTATTTGTTCGATCGTGGTCTCATTACTAATAAAATTCCTTGCTGTACCCTTCAGCTTTGTTTTTATCATGGTAATGGCCAATGCTTCGTGTGCATCCTTGATTTGTTCGAGTATATCGAGTGCATCTAGGAAGCTATGTAGATTTTCTGGTTTACCTTCAAACTCTGGTAATACTGACGAAGCAGTTTTAATAAATTCTACTACGGTTTGTGGCATTGTGACCTTTTTTATTGGGATGTTTATTTTGAATTTTTCCGCCGATGAAGGTGAGGGGGTTCGGCTAGGAACGCGTTCAGGTAGAAGTAATAAAAAATCTATTTGGATTTCTTCTTCTGTTGTATTTGGTACATCAAAATCGATATTGTGTTTGGCTAGAGCAGAGACTAGTTTGTCTCGAGCTGTTGAGAAAAATTGGTAAGCTTCTTTTTGGTGTTCTACGGTAAGTATGCGCTTTCCCACATTGATCACCTGTCTAATGTTGTTAAGAGCTTCCAGAATTGTATTTAAATGTTTAACTATAGTTTCTTTTGTTATGGGAATACTTTTATTAATACATTTATATGATTTGCTAACTTTTGCTTTTTCTTCATTTAATTTGTCATATATTTCTTGCCAATTAGATGCGTTGTTGAACATTATTCAATTGTCTCAATTTGTTCTTTATATAATTTTTTAATAGAATTATTATTGTGACAATTAAGAATGAACTTACGCATATTAAAATTACCAACCATTTATCAGAGATTTCTGCTTTATCTTCTATCATTGGGTGTGTTTCAAATGTGGCAATTTTATTTTCGTTAAGTTTATCTTCAGAGGTTTCTTTCCCTACCTCATATCCTGCTATAGCTACTAAAATACCGTTCAATGCGATTTTCCACCATGCAATTTTAAAATTTAATACTAAAATTTTTCGAATTCAAATTTTTATTTATTCATAAATTTGTCTTTTAAATTACAATTTTTAATTAAAATTTATTTTCAGACTTTACTTTACGTATCAATCTGTTTGTTTCTTCTACTAATGAAGAGGGATATAATAAATCTTTCATTGTAGGTTCTCTACCCATTCCTATATATAACCAAAATTTTCTTAAGCAATTTAAATTATGTCTGTTACTTCCCTTATCTCGTGATCTTGATTTACGAGCAATGTCTGCGTTTTCACGCTCTAGGTTATCCCCAATTTTGTTTATTGCGTCGTAATCAAGATCATCAGGCAATGCACTATCCGTAAGAAGAAAAATTATTTAAAATAATTAAATTTGAAAAAGCGTTTGAAATTACTCAATTTTTATTGATGCCTTAATATTTCTAGTTTTTCTTGTATTTTTAATCTCTCATCTGAGCTAGTGGCAAAGTTAAGTTGTGAATGTAATTTAGCTAATTCTACTCGTCTTTTTACTTTCCTTCCTGCCCTTTTTCTTTTATGTACAATATTTAGGGCAGGGATTTTAGGAATTTCTTCTGTTTTATTTAATTTATTCCTTTTCCGATACTCTTCAATGGTAAGCGGTTTAGGTCCAATTTTTTCGGATTTGCGACTCTCGAAGATCTGATTTGAGCCTGTAATAAATGTGTCTATACACTTTTTAAAAAGTTTATAAATTTCCTCTTGAAATGTTTTATCAGGCTCCTCTTGAGTCGAAATCTTTTGCATTATATTTTGTAAAAATTCGGTTATAAAAAAAAATGTTCAATATTTAATTTTTAAACTTTTACCCCTAAGCAAATTACTGCTATTTGGATGGCGACCATAAGGCGTGCCGAAGTTTTCTAAATTTGTTTTTGTTTTTATTTAAATTTTAAATGTTTTAAATATTTTAAATTTTTACTTCTATCTTACGCTGCTGTTTTTGCTGCTAATTTTGTCTCCATAATTTGTCGCCAGTTATATCACGAAAATTATTTTGTTGCCACAATACGAAATACCAATGTTGTGCTGTTAACTTACCATCATTCGCCGCCAGTCATATCCAGTAATTATTCCACCCTGTTATGTTGCTGCCTTCGCTGGTACACCACGAGGGCCAGTCCCTTCAGTGATGGTTTTTTAATTGTCCTTCTTGCGTTGTTGATGAATTATTTTGTTGTTTTCAATTAAATTAAATGCTAATGGAGCGTCCTTCTCTTGTTTTCTCCTAAATCTTTTTGCACCATCACTATCCATACATCCATTTTTTTTTTTTCGGCTGGCGGTATCGCCTTGCAGAGCCAATTTTATTTATTATATTTTTTTTCGGCTGGCGGTATCGCCGTGTTGAGCCAATTTTATTTATTTATAAGCCTGGCGGGATCGCCATGTAGC
This sequence comes from Campiglossa producta, assembly GCA_964058755.1. NCBI lineage: Eukaryota > Metazoa > Arthropoda > Insecta > Diptera > Tephritidae > Campiglossa > Campiglossa producta. The sequence continues at coordinate 1,260,986 of CAXKVI010000007.1, read as the reverse complement.
CACAATAAATTAATAAGTTTGAGGTTAGATCAATGAATGAATCTCTTTATTGATTTTAGTTTCTTTTATACAAAATTCTTACACTAATACTTACAAACTATTTACGGACTAAAACGTATATTTACATACGTGTATATTACTACTACATACTAACTAGAATGCATAATTCTAAAATATGCTACGTCAACATATGGTTACAATAAATGCGTCGGTATGACAGTAGAACTGACGTTGTGACTCAGTTGGGCATTGCGACTGTCTTTGGCGGTGTCTTTGACCATCCGCACAAGTGTAACAAGACTCTCGCTATATGCGGCATGTGCTGTCTTTGCATAAACTCCCGCTGAGTTTATTGAAACTAATTTGGGTAAAGTGTTGTTGTGTACATTCTTATTTGTTTATGCATTTTTGTGCACATGACAATTAAAGTAAAAGGGCGGTGTGTTTATGTAATACTACAAAATAAATAAAATGCATTAAGGTTGCAACCCTATTCCATGCTCCCTTTTTCGTTATCCCCAATTTTTTGGACCCAAACAAAACAATCTTGGTGGCTTTCACGCGGAAAAGAAAGCTATCCTTGTTAGGGCCGTCCCTAGGAAGCAGCCGTATAAGTTTTTCAACGGAGGTAAAATACCTAGGAGTAACATTGCACAAAACCCTCACATGGAATGCTCATTTGGAGGCTACAATAAATAAAACAACGAGGGCCTTTTTCACCTGCACTAGACTTTATGGCAAAATGACGTATTGGTCATTTAATTCAGTTGTGAAGCCAATAGTCACCTATCCTTCCCTAGTCTGCTGGCCTGAGGCTGCTCAAAGAACAGCAGCAACTAAATTAAGTAAGCTGCATTGGCTGGTCTGTGCCGGTATAACAGGTGCAATGAGAACGTGCCCTGCTGATGCTCTAAGTGCCCTTGTAGGAATACCTCCCTTCCCTATTCTGATAGAGAAGGAAGAATCACTTGCTGCATTGAGACTTCAAAATGTTTCTGATCAAAAAATCGGAAATATGGCAGGACATATGAAGATAGTCAAGAACTTCATAAACGATGCTATATTGCAAGTAAGTGGTGCAATAACTCGTACGCTCAGGATTTCGGGAAAATTTGTGGTTTCAATCGTAGATCGAGTGCTCTGGGAAACGGGGAACCCATATGCTGAATCCGATTCGGAGATTTGGTATACGGATGGATCGAAGCTGGAAGATTGTAAAACGGGAGCCAATGGGTAGCTACCCTACATTTACCAAGCGGGAATCCATGCAATAGAAATCTGTTGCATAGAATGCCTCCGAAGAAGACTATCCTCTTAGCGGGTTTACATTATGGCGGACAGTCAGGCCGCCCTACGTGTCTTGCAGTCGTACACAATAACTTCGAAGCTTGTTTATGAGTGCGTAACAGTCCTTAATGATTTAGTAGGACTGTATTGAGAAGCTCTTTGAGCAATATTTTAAGCAGGGAAAATCAAATTCAGTTTAAATGTAAGTAAGGAGAAAAAAAATTACTGTATGGACATTAAAATATAAATATATCTTGACCGATTAGGGTGAAATTTGGCATATAGATTGTATGATTCATTCTAAGACTATCCACTTAGGGGTTGTCACTTGGTGGTTTACAGGGTTGCCATCTATCTTAATTTTCTTAGATATTGAGCAATATGGGTGTATATTGTTCACCTTATGCACGTTTGCAGCTTTAACCGGCAAGTGGTGGGGGGATACTTACGCGGTTTTGCACTTAAGTAACCTTTTGCAAAAAATAACGCACTTTAGGTTTACTTATACAAGCTTTAACTCAATAATCACTTAATCTAATTTTCATGGTTTTAGTGTTTAATTTTACACAACTTTTTAAGTTCCTACTCGCACTAGGTTTTCAATTAGCAGGTAAATTTTAATTTCACCCTATAAATAGACTACGAAAAGAAATTAGGGATTCGAGAAGGAATGGTAGTTAGATGACCGCGCGCTCAGCGACAACTAAATTTAAGCGGTCATTTGGTTGATTTATTAGCTCAACCGTACCTACATACAAACATTCATACATTGTTAAAGAGAAATATCTGAAGAAGCGGTACTCTTCCAATATGCCTATAACGTTATTTACATTAGGATGGTTCAAAATATATATATAACAAAAAATGTATAGCCAGATGCGAATTTCAGATAAAAGTGAATGTGAGGTAAGTATAAGGTTTGACTTGAATCTAAATTTTATGGTAAGTATGACTTTAAGGTAAGTATGAATTTAAGGTAAGTATGAATGGAAGGTACGGATGAGTTTAAGGTGAGTATAAATTTTAGGTAAAATATAAATATAAACAGGTAAGTATAAATATAAGCATGTAAGTAGGTAGGTTCAAGTGGCTGCCGCAGAGGCACACTTAGGCCAGTTTTGAAGGCCCGTTGTGATACCACCAACACAAGGAAAGTCAGCCCCGGGACCCAGCCATATGGAAAATCCCTGAGTTGTTGGGATTTTCCACATAGCAGAATCCCGGGACTGACACTCCTAAACCGACACCGTTACTCCTCCTCGAACCACTTAGATGACTTTATGAAGCCCATCAAGTCCTTTATGTCCAGTTCCGCGATCTGGCTTAGACTATCTAGGAACGGAACTCCCAAAAAGCGCGTTCTCACGCCGCTTAAAGCCGGACAGTTGCAGATGAGGTGCTCCACCGTTTCCTCCTCCTCATCATCTTTGCAACTCCTGCAGCATCGTCGGTAGGGCACACTTAGCCTTTCTGCATGCCTACCAATGAGGCAGTGACCGGTTAATACCCCTATCAATATGCAGATTTCCCTCCTAGTTAGGGCATAAATGCGTCTAGACCTTTTAAGATCCCATTTTGGCCAGGTTTGTTTCGATATCCGACACCCTGGGGATTGCAGCCATCTTTCGTTGGCTTGACGGAGTGTGTGCTCCTTCAGCATTAGTTTGCATGTGGCAAACGGCATACCTAAGCGCTCTTTATCCCGAAGAACCTGCTTGGTCGTGCCCTGCCTGGCAAGCTCGTCTGCCTTACAGTTTCCCTCAATGTCCCTATGTCCCGGGACCCATATGAGGTTTACGCGGTTCTGTTGGGCCATCTCCTGAAGAGATCGACGACAGCTGAGCGTCAGTTCAGAGTTGAACGTGTATGAGCCAAGGGATTTGATTGCCGCCTGGCTATCGCTGAAAATAGTGATATCTCCTCCGATAACACGTTTGCTTAACCAGGCCGCGGCGTCCCGGATTGCCGAGACTTCCGCCTGGAAGACGCTACAATGATCAGGTAGTCTGAAGGAGAGTTCAAGGTCCAAATCCCTTGAATAAACCCCTCCTCCAACTCTGCCGTCCAACTTCGAGCCGTCGGTGTATATGGAAGTGCCACCATTTGTTTCGGGACACCAATCCGTCCTCTCCCAGTCTTCTCTGCTGGGAATGTTTATTTTGAAGCAGCTATCCCCGACTGTAGTGGTCGCACAACGATCTGTGCTTAGAGGGAGAAAGCTGTAAGATTCCAGAATACTGGAGTGTCCAATAGTACCCGCACCCCAACTGGAGGTTTCTCTTAGGCGCAGAGCTGATGCCGCCGCTGACCGAAACCCTTCCAGATCAAGTGGCAAAATGCCCAGAATGGCCTGGAGGGCTTCGTTGGGCGTTGTCCTTAGCGCACCGCTTATACAGATCATATTGGATCTATGGACTTTCCGCAACAGATTCAGGTATGTTGTCTTGCTCAGTGCCGGCCACCATACGACGACTCCATACAGCATGATTGGGCGAATGATGGCCGTGTAGATCCAACTGCATACTCTAGGGCTGAGCCCCCATTTTTTGCCAATGGCTCTTTTGCATGTGTAAAGAGCGATGCCAGCTTTCTTCTGGCGCTGAAGAACATTCTCCTTCCAATTCAGTTTCCTGTCCAGAACTATGCCTAGAAACTTGGCCTTATCCGACAAGCCCAGGCGCGTGCCATCTAGTTCTGGTAGGCTTAGTGGCGGTATTTTGTACCGGTTGGTGAAGAGGACAAGTTCCACTTTCCCCGGGTTGATACTAAGTCCGCAGCGAGAGGACCACCTCGAAACCTCTCGCAGTGCTACTTGCATCAGGTCACACAGAGTTTGTGGGAACTTGCCTCTGAATGCAATAGCTAAATCGTCTGCGTATGCCACTATCTTCCCGCCCCCCCAGCTTGTGTCACGTAGCAACGAGTTGACTGTGAGGTTCCATAAAAGCGGGGAAAGAACACCACCCTGGGGCGTTCCCCTTGTGACATAGCGTGATAACTCGACCGTACCAAGTGAAGAAGCTATTTTCCTTCCTCTTAGAAGTTGGTCAATTAAACCAGTTAGAGGTCTATCTACGCCCAGATTAGTTAGAGCGGAGTTGATCGCCTCCGGGCTTATATTGTTGAAAGCCCCCTCAATGTCTAAGAAGGCCACGAGACAGTAGTCCTTTTCACACAGCGATTTCTCAATGACAGATACTAGGCTGTGCAGAGCAGTTTCTGTTGATTTACTCTTGGTGTATGCATGCTGATAGCTAGAGATAAGGTTGCTATCAATAGTCGTTGAAAGGTAGTCGCTTAGTATCCTCTCAAGGGTTTTGAGTACAAAGGACGAGAGACTGATCGGTCTGTAATCTTTTGGCTCGTAGTGGGATGCCTTCCCAGCCTTAGGGATAAACACTACCGTGGCGCTTCTCCAGGAGCCCGGAATGTGGTTGAGAGCCAGGCAGGCTGTGAAGAGAAATACCAGCCATTTAGCTGATGTCTCCAACGTGTTTATAAGTTGCGCGGGGATAATCCCGGCCCGGCAGCCTTATACGGTTCAAAGCTCTTAACTGCCCACCTTACCCTTTCCTCAGGGATGGGTATTTTTACTGCCAGGTTTTTTGCAGGTACTAGTGGTGCGTCATGCAGATTCCCCGGAAAATGTGTATTCAAGAGCAGCTCAAGGGTTTCCTCTTCCGTGCTGGTCCAGGATCCGTCAGGCTTTCGCAAATAGCTGATGGTTGTTTGACTTTTCGAGAGGACTCGTCTAAGTCTCGCTGTGTCGTCGACCTTTTCGACGCCAGTGCAGAAATTTCTCCACGAGGTTCTCTTCGCCTGTCTCAGAGCTTTTTTGTAGGCCCTTAGTTTAGCTTTATATTCATGCCAATGAGGCTCAGAGCCGAAGCTCTTGGCCTTGTTAAATTGTTTCCGGCATGATATTCGGAGCGAGTCCAAATCGTAGGACCACCAATGTGGCCTGTGTTTACCGCGTGGTTTTGGCACTGGACAAGCCTGTCCTAGAGCATTTGAGAGCGCCGATGTAAATGTAGTAACAAGATCCTCCAGCTCCTCTACTGATGAGGGGGCTTGTGAGGGCAGTACTGGTAGGTCTCTGTCTAATATTTCATTGTGTAACTGCCAATCAGTGTTACGTGGATTGCGCTTCATGATTGGTTGTTCTACAATAAAGTCTAAAACCATTTCTATGTAGCGGTGGTCGGAGAAAGAATGTTCTTCCAGAACCCGCCATTTTCTGTCCCACTCATAAGCGCCTTCACTACAGATAGTGAGGTCTATGACCTCCCTGCGGGTCTTAGTGATAAAAGTAGGCTCATTACCCACGTTGCAAATCACCAGGTTGGTTGTTAAGAGGTAATCAAACAGAGACTCGCCCCTGGCATTGATGTCGGAGCTCCCCCATTGGACATGGTGAGCATTAGCGTCCGCTCCAATAATAAGATTACCCGTGCAGAAATTTGACACCAGGTCTTTCACCTCCGTTTGTGGTGGGGGTTCTTCGGCGTCGTAGGGCATATAGACCGACGCCACCGTCAGGCGGGTGCTGTCGACCGTTAGACTGATAGCGGTAATATCACCATTGGTGTAGTTAGGTAGGAGAAAGGAGTTCAACTCAGACTTGACCAAAATACACGTTCTGACTTTGCTCTCCTCGCTGGCTCGAATGAGCTTGAAGCCCTTAGTCCCCAATCCGCAGATTCTCGAGCTATTGACCCAGGGTTCTTGGATGAGGACCACATCCACGTCGCCTTTAGAAAGACGACTACTTAAAGCAGCCGAAGCCACTTTAGATTTGTGCAAATTAATCTGAAGCACCACCAACATGAGAGCGCACAGACTTCCCTGCCGTCCCCATATCGTCGAGGTTTGCTCCATCCCGGAGGTTGCCTATCAACGACGAGTTGTTCCGATTAACTGCCCGATGTGGCGTTGCAGGAGTCCTGCTGCCTGTAGCGTTAGATGTTAGTCGCTCAGCGTTGGCTGCTACCACCGTGACGTCGAGGACTTCCTCGTCCTGTAGGCTGTCCTCCATCTCCGAGTTGCTCACAGCACTATCGCCAAGAGACGTGGCGGATAACATGCTTTCCGCATCGGAATCCTCCGCTTCCTCTTCTGGTAATAAGTTTTCCGGTTCCCCCGGAGCAGCCGAGAAGGCAGCGCGCTGAGCATCACCACGATATACGTGGATAACGATCTGGCCTACGCTGTAGTGTACTAGGCCATTGCACCTTTTGAGGGGCTCGATTGACTCTTTATTCATGGTGAACACCACCTGTCTGTCGGGCCCTACCGCATCCCCGACCAGATTGACACTCCAGTCATGCGTTGGGAGGGACGGATTCATTAGCCGTAGCATCCCGAGTATTCTCTCGGGTTCGTCAGGGATGGCCGGAATCCACGCCCTTGCCCTTGGACGAGCTGGAATGTCCTTCCAGTCGACGACCTCTATCTTTGCGCCCTGGTAGACTTCACCCAGTTTAGCAGCTGCTGCCTTGTACAGTGCTACGGTTTTTGCATCCTCGCATGCGAGTAATTTAATTTGACCCTGGTGCCAACCCGCATCCGTTACTCGTGCCGAACTACCCGGAAACTCCGGAGCAACGTTGAGAAGAATGTTGCCGAGTTCATTTCGCACGTAACGCCACCGGTCCTTGGGGATGGCCAGACGGTCATTGCCTCGGTCAAGGACGCCTATAAGGATCCTGTCCTTGGTTACCTCAGCAAAGCTTAGTTTGCCCGCTCCGGAGGTATTCTGATGCCGCTTGGGAGGGGGAATAAACTCCAGATCCGATCTCTGGCGCTTGAAAGGGTTAACTTTTAACCTCTTTGGCATGTACGAATTTTGGAAATCCGGTATCACAGCTTTCGCTAGCTCTACAGATTTACTGGAATTCGGCGACAGTGATTCCTGCGGTACCCCTTCATACCTCTTCAGGATCTTTGCAGCCAATCTTTTCTCGTGGTATGTGAAGCGGTGGGGAGATGTCTCCCTGGAGTGCGGACCCGTAGTTGCCATCGCGGTCGCTCTCCTTGCCGACATCTCAGTTGCAGCTTCCTTCTTCGAAACTCCGAGGCCAGGTCGTGAGACCGCTGCCACAGACGTAAAGATACTGGTTTTCATATCAGCGGTTGATGGGAGTTTAGCATCCGCCGTTGTCCGCTTAGCTGCGTTGGCAACCGCACTGGTGCTAGCTCCCATCAAGTCAATCTTATTCGATAGAGGGTTGGTTGACCGACTCGTAGTTGCCATCGCTGTCGATCCCCCCCTTGATTGTGGAACGGAGGTTATCCTCCGGCGTTGTTGTTGCTTCCTCGCCTGCTCCTCCATAGCTCTCCTTTGCTGAGGAGTGAAATTTGGCGTTGTTTGTTTTTTAGATTTTTCGTTTTTATTCAGGTTATTCGAGTTCATCTTGTTCGTACGACCCATCGCCGGACAAGGCCAGCTTAGGGTCAAGGGAAGAGTAGGGGAAAATGTGTCGTCCGCCGCGGCAGAGCCCCGTACCGCGGTAAGGCCATGCTTACTCTCTGAGGCGACCCGGTGTCAGAGAGGCTCCGTTCAAATACAGCCACGATTTGCCTCCCGGCTGCAAACGTCCAATGGGCACGGTTTCGCATAACACCCTGGATTGGGAGGGGGAAGATCTTTGTCGTCGCGCCAGAGAGGCTAGGCTGCTCTCGTGATGAAGTGCCGTACGGAGCTATGATCACAAGGGCAGCGTAGCCCTGTGGCTATCGACTTAAGCCCTCGTACCGCGGCAGCATGTAAGTATAAATGTATACAATTTAATTGGTAATCCATTATTTTATGTGTAAACCTGTAGGGGTAAATATAGTTCTGTTTTGATTTAAGGTTTTATAATTTCAATGTAAATATTTGGATTCAGAACTCGATGAGATTTTCTTCCATGTCTTCAACATGGCGGCCGGCCTGCGGTGATGATAAATTTAGTAGTTCTTGCAGTTTCTGTAGAGTAACCTCTGCCTGAGTCACTAATTGTCGTTTGTTACGCTGACTACTGCGGCTCTGCAAACGAGCTGGCCGTTCAATTATACGGCGTCGGGTTATATGTGGTTCTTCACGCCTCTGCCTTACGGGTGGCGGAGGCGTTCAATAGCGGTTGCGTGTCGACGTTGATTCGTCCGGACGATGCAACAATGTGTGGTGAGCTCGGCCGCAATGGCGGCAGCTCCTTCTTTGAGATTTGGTTGTTTGGTTTTCCATTTTTGACGTTTCCTGGTACTCGTTCTTCCAGCGGTTGCTGAACTGATGGTGCAGGACTTTGAATATTTGCCATTTGTGCATGATGCTGAGATTTTCTGCATTGGGTTCGGGTAAAGAAAGCAATGGAGCTTCACGTAGGAAATGCCCAGGGGTTAACGCCAGTAAATCTGTCGGTTCCTCGGACATGGGAGAGATAGGCCGGGAATTAAGGACTGCTTCAATTCGAACGATGAGGGTAGTGAATTGTTCAAAGGAGAACTTGTGGTTTCCGGCGACTTTCGTCAAATGGATCTTAAAACTTCTTACAGCCGCTTCCCATAGACCACCCATATGAGGAGCATATGGCGGGATGAATTGCCAAGAGAGGCCATGAGCAGCATATTTATTGGCGATATCTTGCGCTGCTTCTTTAAGAAAATTAGTGATTTCTTTCTGTATTGCTCTATGAGCGCCGACAAATGTCTTTCCGTTGTCGGACATGATTTTATGAGGGAGGCCGCGGCGCCCGGCAAAGCGGGTAGAAGCCGCCATAAAAGCGTCCGTGGTTAAGTTTGAGCAGACTTCTAGATATACTTTTTTTTGTAGAGAAGCAAACGAAGACACAAACATAAGCTTTGGCATAAGAGGCGCGACGCAGAGATGAAGTTTTTACCAGAAATGGGCCAGCGAAGTCGACTCCGATGGTTTGAAACGGTAGAGTGTACGTCGACCTTTCAGCTGGCAATGCGGTAATGATCTGGGAGTTCATCTTCTGTTTATAGACCGTACAGGTCTTGCAGTGAAAAATGCAAGCCTTCACTTTCTGCTTCAAGCGGGGAATATAATATTCTTGGTGGACCATCCTGACCAATAGTTGCTTTTCGGCATGGCATAGGAGGGCGTGAGCAAACTCGAGGTATAGGTAGTTTGCAAAATCTTGGGGCTTCGTTAACTATAATTGGGTGCCTTTCGGTGTAGCTAAAAGGGGCCTGACTGAGGCGTCCATTGACGCGCAATATCCCTTTTTCATCCAACATCGGACTGAGTGAGAGAAGCGAGCTTTTTTTTGCTGATTGGCTTTGATGTTTCTAATGAGGATAGGACATCCGCATAATAAATTTCAATTCAATTCAATTCAGGTTTATTCAGTCTATGATTATAAATCTGATACAGAAATGTATAAGGCTAAATTTTAACTATAATTAATAAAAAAAATAACACATATATGCATATAATAATAGAGTTTTAATAAATATCTAGTTGGATAAGTATTTGAGACTTAAACACGTCCCTGGACAGAGAGAAATCGATATTTAGCCTACTCGAAAGTTTATTGAATTACGCTAGAGAGCGGAATATTGGATCGAAGAGGGCGTAGTTTACCCTGATAGAACTCAGCTAAAAAGGAGGGGAAAAACGAAGGGACCTAATAGGAATATTGAACGTGATTTTCTTGAGAAGGTCCGGGCAATTTACCGAACTAACAACGAGATCATACTCGAACATAAGCAGGTGCAAAGTTCTTCTGGACTGAAGGGATTGTAGATTAATTAATGTACACCGAGACACATAAGAGGGCAACGGATCATCAAAATTGAGTGAACCAAACCCAAACCGAATAAATTTCCTTTGAACCCTTTCAATTCTAGCCGCATGACAGCTGTAGATTGGGTTCCACACAATGGACGATATATATAAAGCCTTCCTATACTAGGTCATTACAGTCCTTAGCATATCGGCGTAAGAATGTAAGATTTCTATAAGCCTTCGGGAGGACATAGCAGATATGATTAACGAAAGAAAAATTAGTGTCAAAGACGACACCTAGATCCACAAATTCGTTGACTGCGCTCAAGAGACTGCGCTCAAGAGACTGAGCTTATTAGTACTACACCAGTCAACAAGGTTAACCAAGTCACATTGCAAAAGTAAAACATCTGAACAATCCTGCGAAAGATCTTCAAGTCATCAGCATAAAGAAGAAAGTTGGAAGACTGAAAGCAAGCGCCAATGTCATTGATGAATAGAACGAACAACAGCGGCCCAAGGATACTTACCCTGGGGAACCCCAGTATTTGCCACAAAGGTATGTGACTTACAGTTTTCAATTTCAACACAAAGGGATCTATTAGACAGATAGGACTTCAACCATCATAGGAACACCGAGTAAAAACCATATAACTCCAATTTCATCAGCAGAATCTGATGGGACACTTTGTCGAATGCCTTAGAGAAGTCAGTATATATGGTATCCACCTGGGAAACGACTTTGAACGCTGATAAACAGAAGTCCGAAAAAGATGTCAGGTTAGTGACTGTAGAGCGACCCGAAACAAACCCATGCTGGCGCGGCTCTATAATGCTCTTTACATAAATAATTATTTCAAAAGGCTTAGAGCAAACTGAAAGCTTAGCAATGGGTCTGTAATTTGAGACATCATTTTTATTTCCAGACTTAAAGATCGGCGTGATTGACGCTGATTTCCACCTATCAATAAATAAGCCCGAAGAAAGAGATAAATTAAATATGTAGCATAGAGGAATGCATAAAGATGAGCTACAGTGCTTCAGAACAAATGCACAAAGTTCATCAGGGTCACATTTTAGTGAAGGCTTTAACGAGCGCATAGCTTTACTAACATCATCCACAGATAGTGAAAGTGAACCGAAATCAATGCGTTCAAATAGGTATGAGATCGAGTGAGGACTAGTTTGAAAAGTAACTTCATCTTCGAAATTAGATTTGAAAAATTCTGCAAAAAGTTCTACAGTGTGATTTAGAGACTGTGAGCAATTGTCATTGTAATTCATGCAAATAGGTATGTTGGTAGAACCACGCTTGGACCGAATAAAATTCCCAAATGCTTTGGGATCTTCCTTCAACTCCACTTCTAACTTCCTCATATACTGACTATATAAAAAATTATCAAGAGCATTGAACTCCCTCACACTATTTAAGTACTCATCCCGAAGAGCAGTATTCGCAGAATCGGCGTTATACAATTTAAAAATTACGTCTGTTTTTCAGCTTTTCAAGAATAGTATTGTACCAGGGTAAATTTGTCGGGTTTGGAGGATTAGGCGCTCTTTTACGTGGCTGATTTCTTCTTGCAACAGAGCTTTCGTGGAGCGAATTGGTCGTTTTTCGCTTTATGAATGAAGCGATATGCATACGACAGGACGCGAAGGGCTCGGCCGAATGATGAAAACGCTCTTATGGATCTGGGGTTTCCACAGTAAGGAAGGTTTCGACGCGTTTTTATTCTGGATGGTTCGGAGGGTTTTGAGGAACCGCCTTGGGTCAGTGAGGTGGGGATTTCGATAGCCACTCAGGGCCATTCCACCATAGGGGGCGTTCAGCTAATTCTTGGGGTTTGCATCCGCGGGTACCAAGATCCGCCGGGTTATCGCCGCCGGACACATGACGTTTTTAAGTATTTCGACCGTCCGGTTTGCCACGTAGGTCTTCCAGATGTCGGGTGGCTTTTCTAGCCAGGCTAAGACGATGGAAGAATCTGACCAGAGAATCAAGTCCTTTGTAAGCAGATTTAGGTTCGAGCATATCTGTTTGACAAGTTTAGAGAGTAGTACTGCTCCACACAGTTCGAGACGGGGTAGGCTTACTGTTTTCAAGGGGGCTACTTTGCTCTTTGCTGTGAAGTCAATTTCGCTTTTCTGCACTCTCAAATAAACGCAGGCGCAGAAGGCTTTTTCGGATGCATCTGAGAACCCATGAACTTGGTAGCGTGTGTCGGGGGCGAATCGAATCCATCGAGGAATTTTGGCAGTGCTTATCGCAGTGAGATTTTCGCGAAAACTATTCCATTTGGAGAGGGCCAGGGGCTTAACGCGTTCGTCCCAACCAGTTCCTTCTAACCAGAGTTGTTCAAGAAGCATTTTTGCTGGTATCATAATTGGCGCTAGCCATCCTGCCGGATCGAACAATTTCGCAATTGCTGATAATATTTGCCGCTTTGTGTGTGAGTTAGCGGTTGGTATGGGTTCATATGAGTATGAAAACGAGTCGTCGATAGCGTTCCATTTTATTCCAAGGGTTTTCGTTGTACTGACAACGTGGAATTTGAGAAAATCTTCATCGAGAAGATCAGGTTTTGGAATGGGTTTTAAGATTTCCGGGTGATTAGCCGTTATTTTCTTCAGGGGGAAGCCGGCTTATTTGAGAGCTTCGATAACTTGGGTCATTGAGCTAAGTGTGGACTGTAAATCGTGTCCGTCAGAGAGGATGTCTACGTACGTTTAATGTAGAAGTACATTTTTGGCGATAGGGAATCTTTCTTGCGAGTCTTCGGCTAACTGGTGGAGGGTGCGAATTGCCAGGTATGGGGCACAGTTAACTCCGAACGTGACAGTTTTTAATTTGAAGTCTTCGAGTTTCGAGTTAGGAGCTCTACGGAAGATAATTCTTTGGTATTCTTGATCTTCGGGGTATACAAGAATTTGGCGGTACATTTTTTCGATGTCGCCATTAAAGACGAACTTGTAGAGGCGCGATTTTAAAATAAATAGCATCAAGTCGTTTTGGAGAATGGGGCCAGTATGCAATACGTCGTTCAATGAGCTTCCTGAGTGAGAGAGTTTGGAGGCATTGAAGACTATTCGCACTTTGGTAGTTTTACTGTCGGGTTTTATGACAGCATGATGGGGTAAATAAAAGGAGTAGTATTTTTCATCCTTGATAACTTCGAGGGGTGAAGCGGGTTCCATGTGATTCATGGTTACATATTCCTCCAACACTTCGGAATATTTTTCTTTTAACTCGGGTTTCTTTTCTAACGACCGCTCTATGCTAATGCATTGTTGCTGTACTGCTGGTCGTGAATGTCCGAGAGCTAGTGTTTGAGGGAAATTTTATCTAAAGGGGAGTTTTACCATATATCGACCATCTTCTTGTCTAATTGTAGTCGTTTTATACAGATCTTCGCAAAACGTGTCCCAAAATTGTTTAAGGAGCTCATTTAGGGAGTCGTCAGGATTTTCAACTATGCTAGTGGGCCGCTCAAAATCCACCCGAATATGGTGTTTTGAGCCATTAGAACTTCGGTAGTGCTAGCTTCGAGACCTGGTAGGAGGATTTTTGGGAGTATATCACTACCTATTACCATAACTATTCGACTTGACGAGAGGCAATTGGGATCCGCTAATGTTAACAACGCGAAATTTTGAAGTTCATCAGTTTCTATTTTGGATGATGGGAGGAAGTGGGTCAATTGCTGTAGGATTATTGCCTGGGTGTCAATTTGGGTTTTTAAATCCACATAGCAAATTGTCAAAGAGCATGTTTTGTTCGAGTTTTGAACAACTTGTCCGCCCATACCTAATATTTGGTAGCTTGTTTTCTGTGTTGGTAGACCGAGTAATTTTTGGATTCTAGCAGCAACGAAAGACTTTTAGGAGCCTTGGTATACTAGTGCCCGGACTTTGTCCTCTATGAAGAATAGGAACAATTGCTGTGGGCAATAATGTTTGTTCTCTATTGCTGGAAAAGTGAGACAGGGTTTTATTTTCTTTGGGTGGTCCGCGATTCTTGCGGCTGCATTGCTTACTTAGAGGTCGAAGCTTTATCGTGGCCATTGGCTGCTTGAGGTGGGTCCTTGAAGGGATTTCTTCTTTGATGTTGTCGAGAAGTGTTGGAGTTCGTTGGCTGCGGTGTTTGGTAGTGTAGCAGGGAGTGATGTCTCTTTTGGCTATATACGCATTTAAAATTGATACAACATTCGGCTTCTAAGTGGGAGAATGCAAGACAATTTTTACAATAATTATTGTCTTTTACGAACTTATTTCGCTCCGGTATGCTAAGTTGCTTGAATTTGACCTAATTCATCATCGAGTGATTCGAATTGCACCACTTGCAGGAGACTTGTCGGGCTTGCTCCCTAAGATACGAGTGAGATTTATTTTTGAAGTTGTTCGTCTGATTATGTGGTGTCGACGATCGAGGGGTGAAGTTCGAGTTTGAGTTGCGGGGTTTACTGGACCATAAGTACCTAGGCGTTCTACAACTTCGTATCTAGTGGTGAGGAATTTATCTAACTCCGACCAGAGAGGTAATTCTTTTCTGGATTCGAGAGATTGTTCCCATAGAGCAAGCGTTTCATTGGGGAGCTTAGAGGAGCATAAATAAACAAGGGTGGGGTCCCAATTACTAGTAGGTACGTCGTTGGAATTTAGGGTCGATATGCAGTTATTTATGGTTGTTTGTATCTCCTGGATTCTTTCCCCATTTTCGTAAAATGCAGGTTGCAAATTGAAGAGTGCTTTTAATTGACTGTCTACGAGGATTCTGCGATTCTCGTATCTGGACTTGAGTGCATTCCAGGCTAGCTCGAAGCTTTGGTCGTTGAAGGGGTATTTTTGAATAATGAGGACTGCTTTTCCACGGGTTTTTTGCTTCAGGTGGTAAAGTTTTTGGGCTTGAGACAGTTTGGGGTGATTTTTGTATACAGCCGTAAACATATCTCTAAAGGAGGGCCATGTTTCATAACCACCGTGAAACACTTAGGTATCACAAGCAGGGATCTTGAGGGAGGATTCAGAATGAGGTGTGGCAACTTGCTGAGGGGGGCGCCTGTCTGAAAAGGTTGCGGTGGAGTGTTTGATTGGAGATTGAAGGGCGGTTCCATTTTTGCAAGTAGCTCATTTATCCTTGTTCTTGTGGTGATGTTGTTTTCCATCGCAATGTCGTATTTTGCATCCAGTGATTTTAGGGAGCCGGATCTGTCTTCTGTGCAGTTCATGTATGCCGCTTCATACGCTCTTTCTACTAATCCTACGAGCCTGTTGAGTTCCTCTATATACGTTTTCAGGATGGGTTTTGTGTGGCTATTTTCCGAGGTGGCCCAATATTTCGCGCAAAATTTCTCGAGTTTCGATATTTCGAAAAGGGATTTTCTCACTAATTGAGAGAACTCTTCTCCTGTTTGCGACTTCTGTCTCGTTTTGACACCTTGGGCTGCTGCTATAGTGGTGGCTTTTTCTTCAGCCATGTTTGTTTGAGAGGTTTATTAAAGGGTGTCTTAGGAGTACACGAGAGAAGTTTTTACTATAATGTGTATCAGAGGTACACCATAATATAGCGTTATTTGTGTATTCGAAGTACACCAAGAGGTATTACATACTGTGTATTAGGGATACACGAGGGTATATTTAAGAGATTGTGATTAGAAGTACACAAGAAAATTTTATTTTTGATAAACTGAGTATTAAGAGGTATACCGCAATATTTTTGAAACTTTTGTAGTAGATAGGGTACACTACATTTTGGGTTTTTCCCACTGTATTTTTGATACTGTTTTACTAGTTGCGGCCCACTGTCAGTAGTTGCACTTACGGGAATGTGTATATATTTATGACATAAATAAATAAAATAAATTTTATGTACACACTTGATGTGCTTATTTACTTGTCTCAGCGATGCTGAGTACAAATATATGTGTGTGGGAAGGTGAGAATAGTTTTTTTCGGATTATGCACTTGTCTCAGCGCTTCGGAGTCCAAGTGTATTTGTATGTGTGAGAGTGCAAACTTTTTTAATTTTATGAGGTGAGAAATAGAAGTAGGGGAAAAAACGATTTGGTTAATTTTTCAAATATAGTTTTTTGACCCTTCTTGGTATATAAGTAAAGATGTTCAGCTTTTTCTTCTGTTCCAATGATACTGAGTGTAACAATTAGAGGGGATATGGGGGTTTTTGACCGTTGTTTCGGTTTGTTGAATTTATGTTAGCGGCGTAGAGAGGGGTGCTTGAAGATCTGCGAGGGTTTGGAGTATATGTTAACGAAAGTAAGTGGTATATGGGCAGGGTGCAATGGGTTTATATATATATATGTATATACGTGTGTGTGATTTAAAATTTGTGTGGTTTATATATCTTAGCGGATTATTGAACTTTTAAAATTTAAAATTGCTGCAAATGAGATCCGCTAAGTTATGTAAATCGGGTATATAGAGGATGTGTGGGGTAAATTTTTTTTATATGAGTATGAGTATGAGCCCAAAGACTCCGCTGGCTGGGCCATGTTATGCGAATGGAAAAAGAAGCTCCAGCACAGAAGTTTTTCCTATCGTCGCCTGAATTCGGCAGCAGAGGAAGGGGGAGGCCTCGACTGAGATGGAAACAACAGGTGGAGGATGACTTGAACTCCCTTGGGGTTTCCAATTGGCGTCAGTTATCGCTAAAAAGGAATGACTGGCGTGCTTTGATATGCAACGGCCAAAATCGCTTAGGCGGTTAAGCGCCAATAAATGATGATGATGATGAGTATGAGTATGAATATATGTATGAGAAAAATTTAAAACGGCACTTACTTTTTGCTGGTGACTACCTCTTATTTTTTTATTTTTGCTGCTACGGGACTAGCTTCTTCTTCGGTAACGGGTGTTTTTTCTCTCCTTGTTGCTGGGTGCTATTTTGATGTGATGAATTTTGATTTTTTGGTAGACTGTACCTTTCTTCTTGTTGTTGTCTTTGCCTTCACCTTGCGGCCTTTATAGGTGAGTAACTTTTATTGCGTTTTTCAAATTTTAGTTATTTTTCATCAAGAAATATATTTATCCCTTTTTTTTCTTTTTTTGGTTCTTTTTCACTTTTATTATTTTGCGTTTTTTTCCAGATTTCAGAAAAAAAATTTTTTGAAGACGTGCGAAAAATTCTTACCCTTTTTTTTTCTTTTATAATTCTAATAAAACCTTTTTATTTTTCTTTCAGGTTTTAACTTGTTTATTCATCTTTTTTAACCTTTCTTTTTTCCTTTTTCAGGTCACCAATATTATCATTTTAAATTTTTCAGGTAAGTTATTTTTATTTAACTTTTTCAAATTTTGTTCACAACGCCACTTTTTAATCACTATTTTTTTTTTTCTTTTTTAGGACACCCTCATGCCTTTTATTTTACTACACTACTTTCTTTCGCTTTTTTTTTCTTTCAAGTTTCAACTTTACAACTTTTTAGTTTTTTCATAAAAATATTTTTTTTCCTAGGCTGCGATTCAATTCGAGTGGCGACGAATGGACCATGTATATTCCAATATGCCTATAACGTTCTTTACATTAGGATGGTTCAAAATATATAAAACAAAAAGTTTATAGCCAGATGCGATTTTCAGATAAAAGTGAATGTGAGGTAAGTATAAGGTTTGAGTTGGATCTAAATTTTATGGTAAATATGACTTTAAGGTAAGTATGAATTTAAGGTAAGTATGAATTGAAGGTACGGATGAGTTTAAGGTGAGTATAAATTTTAGGTATAATATAAATATAAACAGGTAAGTATAAATATAAGCATGTAAGTATAAATTTATACAATTCAATTGGTAATCCATTATTTTATGTGTAAACCTGTAGGGGTAAATATAGTTCTGTTTCGATTTAAGGTTTTATAATTTCAATGTAAATATTTGGATTCAACTCGATGAGATTTTCTTTCATGTCTTCAATAATGGGTATTTTCGGCGAAATGCCATCAAAAAACTTTTCAAGTAGGGTTGCAGCCCAGGGTTACCATATATTTTGGGATCGTATTTGGATTATTTTAGGATCATTTAGGGTATATATTATGATCATTTTGGGGCTAATGTGGGTTCAATTTAGGATAATTTAAGGGTCTTTAGGGGATGCTTTTTAGGACACTTTTCGGACTTACTTACACTTATACCAATCAGATTGGTTGCTATGCTTAATTTACCGCAAACATAGCAATAAAGCGCTAATTTTCGCCAACATTTATTCATTACAACCTTTGTATTAAGTCGCTTTCGTGTTTGCACCACTATTTCCATACGAACTGGAACATAGTTCAGAGCTCCGTGACAATGCAATGTGAACGAAAAAAGTATCCGCAAGGTGGCGCACGGATCGAGATATTTCGTTTGACTTGCCCCCAGCCCCACTACTAAATCCTACTATGAATACAGGGTTCAAGTATTTACATTTCCCATTTAATATCAATTTTAACACTATTTTTGCATAAAAAACCTTTATAAAATGAGGCAAATTGTATGACGGCCCCACCTATCGTAAGACTTAAGTAAAAATTAATGTCAAAAAGGAGTTCCTCGATCCAAAAAATAGCGTTAAAATAGTGATATATAAACCAGAAAAAAAAATCCAAAAATTGCTTCATTTGCATGAAAAACTATCAAAAAAAACCACGTGTACACAGTACACGTGAAAGAAGTTAACTTCTTATGTTCAGAAATAACGAAATATGAATAAGATGTATTCGAGAATTGTTCAGATTCACAATATCTTACTTCCGGGAAGTGGACCAGGGAAACGATCCATTCGAAAATATCTTATAAGTGGTGCGTTTTCCTTAAAATTTGATACATGGGTAGAATTAGGCCTAAATTAACGGGGGCCAATACGAATGGGAAATAGAGGAAGAAGGGCGTGGTAGAAGGAAAGAGGGCAATGAAGAGCAAAAGGGAGGGAGATAGGAAAGAAAGTTGTACGAAGAAAGATAGGTGGCAAGCCTGCTTGAAATTTAAATATTTAGAACACGGTTGCAAATACCTTTCACTTGATACCCATATTGGCATATCTTGCTGAATATTTAAAAAAAATAAAAGATAGGTGGCAAACCTTTGAACCGCCCCAAGTGGCAACCGCCATGTATGTATATTAGGGTGATTAAAAAAAAATGTCGACTTGGTCTTACCCCCTAAAAAGTTAGGTATTGATGAGAAAATAAGCTTTGCAAAAAATTAGCGCTCTAACTTAACCCTTAGGGGAGGCTATTTTTTTCGCCCTTTCCCATACATTTTGTATGGGCAAAATGGCATTTTTTTTCAAAGTGAATTTTCTTTTAATTTTTGAAACTTTTTTGAAAATATTTTTACATGCTCTTAAAGTTGAAGCTTTGAAGATAATTAAAGCCATTTTAAAATGACTGCGTTTTGTATTATTGCACACACATAACATTGCACACACATAACATTGCACACACACGTAACACCTATAAAATTTAGTAAATTTTAAATGGCTGTAATTATTTTAATACTTAAGATATTCGCACATGGATTACAATTTTGGAAGCTTCAAAGCTTCAACTTTAAAAGTATGTAAAAATTTAAAAAGTTTCAAAAAATAAAAGAAAATTCACTTTGAAAAAAAAAATACCATTTTCCCCATACAAAATGTATTGGAAAGGACTAAAAAAATAACCACCCCTAAGGGTTAAGTTAGAGCGTTAATTTTTTGCAAGGCTTATTTACTCATCAATACCTAAAGCCAAATTTTTTTTATTTGAATCACCCTAATGTATATTGTTTTATGATACATTTACACTGCACCAAATGCGTCGCATTTGGCGAAGTTATTTCGACAATGTTTGTTCGCAGAATGAATTTGTTTGCCAAATTAGATGATTTTAATTTAATTTGACCTAATTTGGTGATCAAATTCAATCTGCGGATTAAAGGTCTCCAAAAAAACTTGGCCAAAAGTGACGCATTTGGTGCAGTGTAAACGTAGCTTTAGAATGAATCATACTGCTATTAATGCCAAATTTAATACAAAACGGCAAAGCAGTTCCCGAGATATAAGGAGGATAAAATATAAGGATAAGATATAAGGAAAAATAAATAAAATGCGGTTTGGGGCAACCCTAGCTGGCAACCCTGCTAGAAATTATCATATTTGAAATACGACCGAAAACACCTTTCATTTGATACCCATATTGGCATATATTGCTTAATATTAAAAAAAAAAATGAGATAGGTGGCAACCCTGTGAACAGCCTCAAATGGAAACACCCACCGATGTAACCTTATAATGAATCATACTATCTATAATGCGAAACTTTATCCAAATCGGTCGAACGGTTCCCGAGATATCAATCAAAATAAATAAAATGCCTATATACCCTAGGTGGCAACCCTGCTTGAGATTTCTATATTTGGAATTCGGCCAAAGATACCTATCATTTGATACCCATATTGGCCTATTCTGCTCAATATTAAAAAAAGTTGAGATAGGTAGCAACCCTGTAAACCGCCGCCCACGCGTATAATCTTAGAATGAATCATACTATCTATAATGCCAAACTTTATCCACATCAGTCAAGCGGTTCCCGAGATATCAATAAAAATAAATAAAATGCCTAAATGCCCTAGGTGGCAACCCTGCTTGAGATTTACATATCTACCTTAGTTATAAAAAAGTTTTGTTAAAAAAATTCGTAAGCAAAAATTTCAATTGGTCTAATTTCTTAAGTCGACTTAGGCTGTTATAGCTTATGACCACAGATATTTGGAATACGATCGAAAATACCTTTCATTTGATACCCATATTGGCATATCTTGCTCAATATTTAAAAAAAATTTAGATAGGTGGCAACCCTGTGAACCGCCCCAAGTGGCACCACCCACGAAAAAATACCTTTCATTTGATACGCATATTGGCATTTCTTGCTCAATATATAAAAAAAAATGAGATAGGCGGCAACCCTGTGAACCGCCCCAAGTGGCATATAATCTTAGGATGAATCATACTATCTGTAATGCCATACTTTATCCACATCGGTCAAGCGGTTCCCGAGATATCAATAAAAATAAACGAAATGCGGTTAGGTGGCAACCCGAGGTGGGAACGCAGCTTGAGACTTACATATTTGGAATGCGGTCGATAATACCTTTCATTTGACACCCATATTGGCATATCTTGCTCAATATTTAAAAAAAAATTGAGATAGGTGGCAACCCTGTGAATCATACTATCTATAATGCCAAATTCTATCCACATCGGTCAAGCGGTTCCCGAGATATCAATAAAAATAAATAAAATGCGGTTAGGTGGCAACCCTGCTTGAGATTCAAATATTAGGAATACGGTAGATAATACCTTTCATTTGATACCCATATTGGCATACCTTGCTCAGTATTTAAAACAAAATTGAGATAGGTGACAACCCTGTTGTTTCGTACAGGGGCATTTGCCATTGCGCGTCTTAATGGTCGCGCAGGGCAATGCGTCTGCCCGAATAAATTTACCGTTCGAAAATACGTTTTTGAGTGCAGCTTGTCATGGCTTGCCTCGATTGAGTGAATTCACATAGAGAAAAGAGTAATGATAGGGTTGAGCGAGTAGTTCAGTAGTGAGCAAGACGCGGTACAAAAAGGAAGGAGAAGTGTGCGAGTGCAAGTGTGTCAATAGAATAATTTGATAAACAAACAAAGATGTAAATAAAATCGGTAAAGATAACTATGCATAGTGTGCTAGAGCAGTGTGCGTTAGTTACTTAATAACAAGTAAGGAAGTCTAAGTTCGGGTGAAACCGAACATTACATACCCAGCTGTGCACATAAAATGCTGTTATTCTTTGTTTTGTATAGTTAATGGTGTTAAAAGCCTGGCCAGTAATACATATGTACATGGTTTCATTCTGGACTCATTTTCGTTTAAAAGATGCAGAAAATATACTGAGGCTAACTCTAATGGCCTTGAGCGGGTAATAACGCAGTTTTCCTTCACATATGGGAATTTCCCTATACGAATTTAAAAATTGCTTGACTCATAAGTGGGCGGTGCCACGCCCACTTTCCAAAATTTTGAAAAAATTATGTAAAGAATATGAAAGTTGATGTATGTACCAAATTATATTATTATAGCGAAATCAGTTAATTAGATATGGACTTTTCAATATTTCCACCTCCTTTCAATATAACTTTTATGAAAAAGTAGGCGTGGTCGCGAAGCGATTTCGTTTATTTTCTATAGCTGAATTTACCACAACAATAGTATGTCCTCTACGAAATTTCGTTATACTAGCATAAACTGTTCTGAAGTTATTAAGAGTCAAAATTTTAAAATTTCTTCAAATATACGTGGGCGGTACCACGCCCCCTTTTCAAAATTTTTTATAAAATCGGCCTTAGAACATCTAAATCAATACATATTGCAAATTTTATCATTGTAGCTGCTTCTAATATTGAATTAACCCATTTTATACGTTTTTCGAAATTTTCGATATCGAAAAAGGGGCGTGGTTATGGTCCGATTTTACCCATTTTCAATAGCAATCTATTCTGAACCCAAATAAGTACGCATGCCAAATTTGGTGAAGATATCTCATTATTTGCTCAAGTTATCGTGTTAACGGACAGACGGACGGACGGACGGACGGACGGACGGACAGACGGACGGACATGGCTCAATCAAATTTTTTTTCGATCCTGATCATATTGATATATGGAAGTCTATATCTATCTCGATTCCTTTATACCTGTACAACCAACCGTTATCCTAACAAAGTTATAATACCCTGTGTACAAGTACAGCTGGGTATAAAAAGGGTTTTTTTGGCTGCGGCCTTTTTCCCTTCAAACGTAGTAGTTTTATTTCGGTTCGCGATTATACACACGTAAGTAAATGTATGTATGTGTGAAACATTATGGTCCATGTCGAGCCAGATGGCGATCGGCTGAGTGAAAAAAAACGAATAAAATCCTTGGCTTGTGTGCGTCGTTGAATTAGAAAAAGAGAGTGTTAAAAACAAGTGTGTGTGCGGTATTTAAAATCGGAAAAGGAAAATTAAAGAAAATAATGATTAATCGAAAAAAAAAAGTTGAATTAAATGAGCAAGACAAAGGGGCAAAGCCAGGGATAAATTTTCATACAGTCCACGGTTAAAATGGTAATAGAGGTGCGTGTAACATGAAGTGTACATACATATGTGTATATATATATATGTATGACGCGGCGCTTATACAAGAATGCTCGCTTTGGGTTTTATGTACAACCAAGTAAATAGTGCAAAGGGCTATAAACATACATACAATTGTGTATTGTGAGATATACATACATATGTGGTGCAAATAAAATTAAGCATATACATTAGAGTGGCCCTTATTTGTATGGAAAAAAAAAATTTCAAGTTTTTAAGGTCTTACCCCCTGAAATGGTTATATATAAGTTGCAAATAATCTTCACAAAATTTTGACTTAATTGACCAACGTTAACCCGTGCCACAAACGTGTTTAAATAATCAACCAAGCCACTTACCACGCTTGGGTGCTGATATGAAGGTGATTCAACAGACATATATGTTTACATATTACAGATATTAGATCCTCTCAACTTTTCATTTATTTAACAACAAATAATTCATGTACATATAGGTAAAAAATTTATAAAATAATTAACTTAAATCCTGCTGAAGATTCATTGAAAGCGTTTGTTTTTGATAATTTGGATATTTTTTTTCTGTAATCCGACACAACATGTATGATAAACTGTTTCTGATCTTCATCCGTGCTCAACTTTGAGTTATACTCTTCGATCAACCGTACCCCTCTCTCAGCTGTGTCATTTACAACCTTAATTTTTTTAACTATTTTTTTCGCCTCTCTATACTCTTTATTCCACTCCCATCCGAAGGCTGATTCATTTAAAAAAGAGGCACTTATACCAAATCGATTAAAAGATAATTTTGTTGCTGGACAAGTAAACTGATGCAGTCCTTTGTTTATAACGTCTGTTACATCCGAACGTGTTATCTCTACTCTTTTAGAGATAGATTTCCTCTTCCGGCTCAACTACATTATTTATGTTTGTTCGCATCTTCTCCTTCGTTTCAAAGTTAATTTCATCATCAAATAAGGAAAATGCCATTGCTTCAGGACTTAGATACCATAGATGATTAAGCAATTTACCTAAAACTCTACCCGATAATTCTTCATCTACATTTCTAAATTCATGCAAATCCATAATAAGCTTAAAGTCAGTCTGTGGCGCTTTCGTAGAAAGTTGACATAAAAACCAATACTCCACATAAATTTTTACTAAGAAGATGCAAAGGTCACGTAACGCCAAAGAGAATATATCAACAAGAGCCACCACTCGTTAAGAAAGCAACGAACAAGATAGATGCCGTTTTCGTTCAGGGTTTCCGTAATTTCGATATAAATATGTTATTGTCTAATCAAAACAAAATGTGTAAAAGAAAATAGACGAGAACTGAAATAACACAAGAGTCGAAGCAAAAATTTACCAGCTGTCGAATTTTTAAAACTGAGGAAAACAAAATTACCGAAACCCTGAAAGAAAACGGCATCCATCTTTTTCCTTGTATTTATAACGAGTGACGGCTCTTGTTGATATATTCTCTTTGGTAACGATGAAGTAGTAGAAACATTCATCTTAAATTCAGTTCTAAATAGATATATTTTTAAAGTGTAAATTGCTTTGGACATCCACCGAGCGTGATGCATTGCTCCTGGGTATTTAAAGCTTATATTTTTCTTTGGAAATTCGCCCAAGAAAATCAAACAAAGTACAGAAAATTCTTCATAATCGCCCTACAAGACGGGCTAATATTTTTACTAACACACTCACACTTTAAATTGTCAATGCTGATAAAATTTTGTCAAAAACACTGACAATTGTCATTTATTGTCATAGATGACGGTCACATGAGGATAAAATGATAATAACAAATGATGTATTTTTTCAAAACTTAGCAGAATTTTGATTCGATGCTAGGTAATTACTTTGAAATTTAAATTAAATAGAATATTGAAATTGAAAAAAAGCGTATAAAACATGTTGCTGCAAAAAGGAAGGATTTGTAAGTATAAAATAAAACATTTAAATTAACAAGACACATTTTCAAGTTAGCTTTTGTAGGTGTTCGTTGCAAGCAAAACCACGGTGGCCGAAGCTGTGACCAGCACAAATTCAATAAGGTCGTGATTGGAGAACGTGCCATGTCTAGCATAAACGAGCTCACTGCAGCCGACTTTATCTCCCGATAAATTCGAGCCCTGCTAATTAACTGGCGGGCAATGTTTGTCTAGCATAAACGAGCTCACTGCAGCCGACTTTATCTCCCGATAAATTCGAGCCCTGCTATTTAACTGGCGGGCAATGTTTGTTCAGTGTTCTTTCTTTACATCGGGTGAGCCTTTGCCTACGCCCACACTGCAACCGACTTTGTCGCCTGTATTCACACACATGTGTTTTAAATGACCTCCCGCGATGTCTGTGCTCGTCCGTTAAAATAGAACGCGCTTGTATTTGTCTGTGAAAAGTCCGCTGCAGCGTGAGCTTACACAGCAGTAATATTATTACTAATTATAATTAGTTTTTAAAGTCTAATTTATAAATATTGAATTGTATTTTATTTATTTATATAAAGTTTTCAATAAATCTTGAGCTTTTTAATTTGATTTTTGAAAAAAACAAAATATTTAAACATTATTTTACATCAGATTTGAAGGTTTATGACAATCATGATGATGTCATCTTTGATCCAAAAATTGAGTGAGACATATGCTTAATTCAAATTAGTAATGTGTTAGAAAGAGACAAAAACTCACACGGACACAGTTGTTGACATCAACTTTTTCTTATTCCTCGTGTGAAATGATTGAAACGATGATCGTTTAGCTGGCAGCAATG
This sequence comes from Campiglossa producta, assembly GCA_964058755.1. Taxonomy (NCBI): domain Eukaryota; kingdom Metazoa; phylum Arthropoda; class Insecta; order Diptera; family Tephritidae; genus Campiglossa; species Campiglossa producta. The sequence continues at coordinate 1,235,079 of CAXKVI010000007.1, read as the reverse complement.
ACAATCAAATGTTGTATCAAATGATTGTCATCTGTCTTGTAGGGCGTTTCGAGTAAAATTGTGTAAGGATCTCAAAAACTCCACTATCGTGCATTTATCCACATTGAAAATATCGCATATTTGTTTTTCTTCAACTCCAGGTAAGATCAGATATTTCCATTTGGTAGATTTTTTGTAATTTTACAAAAATAATATTACAATAAGTGTATGAGACATGGATTAAAAAAAGCTGTTTTCTTGAATTAACCCATTATTGCCCAGCATCAAATATGCCGGCAGGAATACCTTTTTACACAGTTCATTAATTTTTGGTTAAATAATAAATTAAACACAAAAAATATATTTTTTCCAATTTCCAGCAAACAGGGACATTTTAAGTCTGAAACTGATTAATTCCCTTGCGTTCTAAGCAGTATGGGTACAATGGGCGTTCATAGGTTAACTGATATATGGATACGGCTAGATTTTTTCCAAATTTGAAAGTTTTTTTTTTACATGAATGGTAGATCTTTTTTCTTTACTGGCACCCCTGTTTGCATGCACAACAGCGAATCGTTTGCGTGACTAACCAAAGCAGCACTTACTGGAAGTGATGCTGCCAATGCTCGAACTTCGGGCCGTTTGTGGGACGGGTTAGAGTTGTTCAATCGGGTGGAAATTTTTAGGGAACTCTTTTTTTTATCACATATAACCATTTCAGGGGGTAAGACCTAGACATTTCCGATTTCGCAAAATAAGGGCTACTCTAATATACATATATGTATGCTATGTATAGCGAGACATTTACAAGAGCATGTTTCGGTTTGTTTTTTAAGTGCGCAATTGAATAGCGTTTGGGGCTATATGTATACATATGTACAATATACATTATACATAGTGGTGCGTATAGAAGGAAACATATATATGTATATGTATTGCTGTATACAGGGGCTTTTGAGCAGGCATGTCTTGTTTGCTTTTTTGGTGGGCAAGAGAATAGTGTTTGGGCTATATATGTATGTACATAGGTATATAGTTATGTGGTGCGTGAAGAAAAAAAGGTATAAATATATATGTGGCAAGGCGATTGTGTGGGCATGTCATATTTTTGGTTTTTATGCAAAGGTAGATAGTGGTTGGTGCTATATGTACATAATTATGCGGTGCGTGCAAAATAAAGTATACACTTACAGTACATACATACATATATGTATATACATATATGTTTATGGCGCTTGTGCGGGCATGCCTGGTTTGGTTTTTTTATATAAGTGCGCAAGTAGATATTACGCATCGCGAAAATCTCTGTGCAATGCATGGATACATATCCATATATGTCTGGCAAGTGGGCATGTGTGTGTATATATTTAAATATGTACATATAGAAGAGTGCTAGTAAATATGTTGTAGAGTGCCAGTCGGTAAACAAAAGAAATTGGCCAGAATTAGATATGAAAAATTAAAGCGGGAAACAGAATCGGTCCGCCAATACGTCAGTTGCGTGTCAATTTTAGAGCAAATTCTATTTTGACGTATCCGTCGTATCTGGCGTGACTCTTACAAACACCCGCAGTCTACTTTGCTGTCAGTTATTTCGACGTACTGACGGACTGATTCTGCTGGACGCTTAAGGGTAGTTTGGTGCATAGTTAAAGAAAAAAAGGAGGAAAAAGAATGGTGCAATGAAAAAATGTGTGCAAAGAGTAGTCTAGTTTTTATCGCTAGCGATTAATAAATAAAAACCTGCAGGTTTTGGTGCTTATTTTGGCAATGGCATGATTGATTGTGTGCTAGTTTTGAGGGGCACCGTTGAAGTGGGCCAGAGATCGAATATGCATGCAAGCCAAAAACATATGTATACTGGTGCGAGAAATATGAAAAAAGGTATGTGCAGTGAGCTTGTTTTCTGAATTTTATTGGAGCAAAGTAAAGGGGACAGAGTATACATATGCTGGTGCAAGAAAGATAAACAAGGTTTTCATGTTGATTAGCAGTGATCTTGTTTATGGTGGAGCAAAGAAAAGAGGGCTAGAATATATACTGGTGCGAGATATATGAATAAATTTTGCATTGATTTGCAGTGAGCCTTTTCACAAAATTTTTATTGGAGCAAAGTAAAGAGGTTATATATATTGGTGCGAGATATATCAATAAATTTTGCATTGAATTGCAGTGATCCTTTTCTCAAAATTTTTATTGGAGCAAAGTATAGAGGGCAAAGTATATATATGCTGGTGCGAGAAATATAGACAAAGTTTTCATGCTGCTTAGCTATGAACTTGTTTATATTATTTTACAAGAAGCAAAGAAAGGAGGGCTAGAATACATACTGGTGCGAGATATATAAATAAATTTCTGTGTTGATTGGCAGTGGGCAGTGAGTGTCACAGAATTTTATTGGAGCAAAGAAAAGAGTGCTAGATTTCGGGCTATGTGTGCATATATGGGATAATTTGTTGGGTTTGTTTTATTTCATTGCAAAAGAAATTAAGATCCTATGCAGCCACCATTCAACAGGCGCTAGAATTTTGCAAATGTGCTAGTTTTGACCAGGCATCAGAGGGCGAGACAAAGGTGCGACTAACCAACCTAAGACTAGTTTGGCAGTCGTACAATGAATATTACGTAGAAGTGATTGAAGATGTGGGCGAGGAGGAGCTAGATCACTTCTGTGAGCAGAATTTAGGAGCAGTAGAGATAATCTAATTGTTGGCACGTGCTAAGACGCAAGCAAAGCTGGAGAAAGAAAACCAGCTTGAGGTGCCAGACAACGCGCCCAGCCATTATTGTGCAGGTGCAAAGGCTGGTCCAGCAAAACGATCTGACGAATACCTGGGGCGAGTGACAATGATAAAATAGACCATCACTCAAGTTCTTGTACTTGACCATTTCCCTGGTTGGCAAGTAAATTTTTGGGGCAATGGCAAATTTCTGCTAGTAACTACGGGCGGACATGGGAGAGATTAAACCTGATGTATGACAAAAGATATTTGGTTGGGAGAGAGCATTTGAAGAATTTTATTTGGCTGCCGGAATTGTAGGATTAGGTGCATTTCTAACGCAAGAGGTGCGTCGTCAATTACAGGCACACGGGCTCCGGGTGGAGTACTGGGATTTTTTAATGGTACTTGCTTCATGAGCGGCTAGATACCGAAACACCAAGGCAATGGGAGCTAGAGAGAAAAGGCGACACGCCTAAGGTAGATAACATGCTGTCCTTTTGGACAAGCAAGCATTGGCGCTAGCAAATACAGCTGACAACCGTAGGGATATTCAATCGGCGGTTGTCATTCCGGAGCCAGGCAAGACACAAATGATTGGGGCAAGCCAGAGAGGGGATAGAGCAGAGGCGTCATCCTCGAATGCTAGATCTAGGTCAATAGTTTGCGATACATGTTGCGGCAACAACATGCCGAGTCTGGGGGCAAGAAGAGATTTTATGACAAGAAGAAATTTATGTCCAAATTTTTTTAACAGGCCATGGAGCTGAAAGCTGCTAACAAGTGGAATGCTGGAAGCGTCCTGGTAAGCCTAAATACAACAGTGTGCTTTGTCTAAACATAGAGCCGAAGAAGCAGGTAAATACCGTGCAGGGGCAAGGGGAGCGCCAGTGGTTTCCGGTGCTTCCTTCGCCAGGTGCGATGGTAGGTCCTATACATATTGGTCTAAATGGTGAGTTAGCTGACCCGAAATACTGGGAACCGGAAAGTGTGCATATGTTACTTGGGGCTAGCTTAGTGGCAAGAATTGTCATTAAAGTGGTGCGAGATGGCTTGAATGGCATAGTCTTGATGGAGACAGCATTGGGCGTAGTAGTTTTTGGTGAATGTGCGCAAAGTTTAAATGAGCTGCCAGGTGAGCTAGTATCAACAGTAAGTTACAACGTTAATTCGGAGCTAGACAAGTTACTCACAAGGTTCTGGGAAATGGAGCAAGTGAAAGAGTGCTCGAAGCGAACAATAGAAGAGGAGTTGGTAGAGAAAATCTTCTTGAATACTTACTTCAGCGATAGCGATGGTAGATTCGTAGTCACTATACCCCTGAAAGAAGTCAGGAATATAGGGAGTTCGAAAGAAATTGCGTTGCGGAGATTTCTATATTTAGAGAAACGCTTGGAAAGGGAGCGAGAGCTGAGGGCAAAATATATAGGATTTAAGAGAGAGCATGAAGAACTGGGGCATATGAAGATAGTGGATAAACATTCGGGGCAGAGTGAGTTGGCATATTATATCCCACATCACTGTGTGGTGAAAAAGTTTCGATTTGTTTTTTGACGCAAGCTGCCGTACTAGCAAAGGGATTTCTTTAAATAAGGTGCAATTACAAGGGGGCAAGTTGCAGAAAGATTTGAGAGAGATAGTAATGCGATTCAGAAGGCATAGAATCGCATTTAGCGCAAATATCAAGATGATGTTTCGCCAGATTGGGATTACGAGAGATCAATGGGACACGAAGAGAATTTTCTGGCGCGAGAGTAGAGAAGAACCATTGAGGGAATATTGGCTAACAGTAGTGATATATGGTATGACATCATCAGCATACAATGCTGTGATATCAGTTATACAGTGTGCTAGAGACGCGCAAGTCGACCATCCATGGCAGAGGCTATCATAAATGTCATGTACATGGATGATTGCGTGACTGGGGCAAATAGTGAGCTAGATGCGATCATGCTGGCACAGCAGATGGATCGCATATTAAAGGGTGCTGGTTTCAGCCTCTGCAAGGGGAGGTCGAATAGTAAGGAGCTTATGAGGGCGCTAGATTCTAGTGAGCAAGACTTTTCAAAATTCGAAGACGAAACAAGGGTGCTAGGGTTGGTATGGTTGGTATCACCAGACCAGTATCCATTTGTCGTAAAGACACCAGAGCTTCAAAATGTTATAACAAAACAGGGTGTGGTCAGCTGTGTAGCTCAACTATTTGATCCAAATGGCTACATTTCTCCAGTAATTGTAATAGGAAAAATCCTGATACAGGAATTATGGCGCTTAAAGTTAGAGTGGGATGAAAAATTACCATCGGAGGTAGAAGCGAGATTCAAAGATTATTGGAGCGAGATGAGAAAGCTTGAAGATTTCGGGATACCGATATGGCTTGGTACACATTCTTTAGGGCAAGGAGAGCTACACGATTTCGCTGATGCGTCCGAATCAGCCTATGGGGCAGTTATATATGCTCGAACGGTGCAAGATAACGGAAAGTTTGGGTGCAGATTAATAGTATCCAAAACTAGGGCAGCACCAGTAAAGAAAGTGACGACACCGAGGTTGGAGTTGTCAGCTTGTGAGCTTTTGTCCAGATTACTGCTGGAAGTGAAGAGGGCGACGAACTGGGGCGAGATCAATTATACTTTGTTGACAGATTCGCTGGATGCACTGTATTGGATAACACACCAACTGGTAACATGTAAGGTGGGAAGATAATCCTGCGACTCATTAAGTCGAGGCTTAAGGCCTGGTGAGCTAGTGGGCAGTGGGCTTTGGTTGAATGGCCCAGAGTGGCTATCCCCTCCTGGCGCAATAGCCAGCAGATAAGTTCCAACAAGCTAAAATAAGGATTACAAAGATTTTTGTGGGGGGTGAGCTGATACCTCTTACCCAACACAAGAATAACTTAGAGGGCATCTTGAATGTATTTAGGTATGTAAAGCGATTCATTGATAAGATGAAAGAATGGTGGGCGACTCGTGATAGAAGCAAAAGACCGTGTAAGAGGCGTATACCAAGACACATGAAGGCAAGACCAGACTTGCCAACGGAGAATGAGAAATTGTGGGCAATGGAAGATTCACAGCAAAAGTACTTCTCCAGAGAGATGGCACTGGTAAAGAACGAGAGCAGACTCCCGGAGCACAGTAAAATAGAATTATTGCATCCGATATTAGATAAAAATGGTAATTTGAGAGCTGGAGGGCGATTGGCTGGAGTGGGGCAAGACACCAAGCGATTGTCGCTAAAGGTTCCATGTTACCTTATTTGATAGCTGACTATGGTCATAGACAGATTAAGCATGGGGCGGTGCAAGTAATAACTAATTACATCAGGCAGAAATATTGGATTCCACGATTAAGAGATGAGCTCAGAAAATGTCTGCATAAATGTATAGTATGTGTGCGATACAACTACAAGCTTGAACAGCAATTGATGGCGGATTTACCAACTGAGAGGGTGCAAGGGCAAGCCATTCCTGCATTGTGGACTAGATTATGCAGGACCATTCGGAGTGCGTGTGAGGGTGCGAGACGATTATATTGATAGAACAAAATTTTGTTTCCTTGTATTTGTATGCTTAAAAACTCGAGCTGTACACATTGACTTGGGGCTAGATCTAACGACGCAATCGTTTATTGCATGCTATGAAAGATTTTTAGGAAGACGTGGGCGATGTGCAAATCTTTTTAGCGATAAAGCGACGACGTTGGTTGGAGCTAGTAAAATGATGAAGAGAGCAGTTGATCACTGAGGGGGCAAGATACATTGGGGCTTTTGGCAATGAAAGGAACTGAGTGGCGCTCTATGATTCCAGCTGCACCACATCAAGGTGTGATCCATGTGGCAGCTGTGAAATCCATGAAATTCCATTTGTGGGCCAGAAAACGCTGGCACAAGACCAGCTAGCAACGCTTTTGGTAGAGATTGAGGCTATATGATACAGCATTTTTGGAACCGATGGCAAGTTGACTACTTGAACCGTTTGCAAGAACGAAAAATATGGCGCAGGGTGCGAGAGAATCTTAAAGTGGGGCAAATGGTTATAATCAAAGCAGAAAACTTTCAACCAGCCCAGTGGGCATTGAGGCGAATAGTCGAGCTGGTCCAAACTAGTTCCATCTGTTGTAGTGCAGACAAAAACAAGCAAACTAAGACGACCTGTACAAGAGGTTTGCGTATTACCCGTGGAAGCAGACATGGCGGAGCAGCAGTGAAGATAAAGTCTTCGGGGCTAGAGTATTACATCATTACATTTGTATTTATTTGTATTTAGTTTGGTTAGAAAACCATAGGTTTTCGCTGGCACTGTTTCGTACAGGGCCATTTGCCATTGCGCGTCTTAATGGTCGCGCAGGGCAATGCGTCTGCCCGAATAATTTACCGTTCGAAAATACGTTATTGAGTGCAGCTTGTCATGGCTTGCCTCGATTGAGTGAATTCACATAGAGAAAAGAGTAATGATAGGGTTGAGCGAGTAGTTTAGTAGTGAGCAAGACGCGGTACAAAAAGGAAGGAGAAGTGTGTCAATAGAATAATTTGATAAACAAAAAAAGATGTAAATAAAATCGGTAAAGATAACTATGCATAGTGTGCTAGAGCAGTGTGCGTTAGTTACTTAATAAAAAGGGTTTTTTTGGCTGCGGCCTTTTTCCCTTTAAACGTAGTAGTTTTCTTTCGGTTCGCGATTATACACACGTAAGTAAATGTATGTATGTGTGAAACACCTGTGAACCGCCCCAAGTGGCAATACCCTCGCACGTAATCCTAGAATGAATCATACTATCTATAATGTCAAACTTTATCCAAATCGTTTCACATAATGGCGGCGAAATACCAACCTCTAACGAGATTTTTAGCCGAGCTTCTCTTTCCACCTTGGGGTGTGTTGCTTTTGAGTTTTCCTACAAGTTGGCGGGACCTACAGTTTTTTGCCGACTCCGAACGGCACTTGCAAAGCAAATGAATTTTTTGCTGAGAAGCTTCTCATGGCAGAAATACACCCGGAGAGTTTGCCAAACTACTGCCGAGGGGCGACCCCGTTTAGAAAAATTCTCTTTCTAAATAAGTTTTGATGTTACTTTTGTCGGGCATCGAACCGCCACGACTTGGTGTAGAAGGCCGAACACTTAACCGCTACACCACGGCGGCCGCCAATCGCACATCGTTTAACCGGTTCCCGAGATATAAGAAAAACGCCTACGCCTGAAAGTCTGCAATATACGCCTGAAAGTCGGTTACAATAGCTATTTCAGTGCCATAACTTCCGTTTCATCGTCATCTACTTTCTTAACTTTTACTCTCAATCAAAACTTCATATCGCCGCCTAAGAAGTTAACTTAAATAAGACAAATTGTATGATAGCATCACCTATCGTAAGACTTAGGTAAAAATTTATGTCAAAAATAAGTTCCTCGATCCAAAAAATTGCGATAGACGAAAAAAACCATCTAAGATTGCTTCATTTCATCAAGTTTTAATCATTTCTTTCATACACAGGGTTCCCAACCTGCTTTAACACATGTTCAATTCTCGCATATTCATTCGTTTGTACCTTCTGGTTGTTGAGCATCGTGCTAATTTCCATTAGTGTTAAGTTTGCATAGTAATTATTAATTCAATAAATAAGATTGAATTTCCCATATTCAACTAAAAGGACGTGTGCAATGTTACAATTTCTGGCGACGAAAGATAAAAGGAAAAGATAGCGAACGGCTATGGCCACTGATGGAAATACGAGTTTGTTAGTCGGTGCTCCACTTGTCGGCACCTCTCCCCGTTTTGATCATGCAATAAGCAAATGGCAAATTTTTCATGTGCAACTCCAACGCCAAAGAAGTGGACGACAATAAGAAGAAGAAAGCTGTGTTTCTGACAGCCCTTACGGAAAAGTCGTACATTTTGTTGCAGAATCTGTTGAATCCAAAGAAAGCGGAGGATGTATCGACAACTAATGAAAACTGTGTGGAGGCGCTTGTGCAGTACGTTAAGCCACCTTCTCCTGGGGTTTCAGAAAGGTGCAAATTTTACAGTGCTGCCAAACTGCAACTGAAACTATAAGTGAATGGGCTTTTCGAGTATACTCGTTAGCAATTTCATGCCAATTTGGAAGTTTTTTGGAAATTGCTCTGCGGGATAAATTTGTAATGGGCTGGAGAAAGGTCCAGGTCGCGAAAAGATATTTCTAGAACTGTACTTTCCAGAAAACAGTCGATATCGCAAAAGTAACAGAATACATACAACAACAATACGCACGACCAGAGCAAAAACAGCAAGATCATCTTTTGTACATAAGGGACAAGAAGAAGAAAACAGCTACACATCAGCAACAACAACAAAGGAAGCAAAACTAGCGGGACGGACAGAATCAGAAACGACATGCGTGTACGGTATGTGGATATAAAAACCACGAATGGAGTAAGTGCAAATATAAAGAATAAAAATGTAACAAATGCAATAAAAAAGGTCATTTAGCTAAAGTAAATCAAGAAGAAAGTTTGTTTAACTTAAAATGTTTAAATGTTGTAGAAGATATACCAATTTATGTAACAATTTGTATTAAGAAAAGTCCATTTAAGTGGCAATTACATTCTGGGTCACAAAATAACGTAATTTCGCTTGATACATTTAGACGGTATTTCGGTGAACATAAGCTTGAGCCGTCAAAGGTCATTTTGAAAACGTACAATGGGTCAGTGATTAACCCAATTAGTGTGTTTATTATAGAAGTGGAATTCAAGGGTGCCAATATTGGTAGTCCAAAACGGTGGTCTACCGCTGTTAGGTAGAAATTTTATGCGCACATTTGAAATACAATTTTGATGGGAGCTTTGGATGTTTCAAAAAGGAAAAAGTGACTTTGAGGTTAAAGGACGACTCAGTTGCGAAATTTTTTAAGCCGCGTCCAATTGCATTAGATCTGCAGAAAAAAGTTGATCATGAGATTCAAAAGTTGGTGAATATGGGCGTGTTGAAACCGGTCGATTACTGTGAGTGGGGTGCACCGATTGTACCAGTTTTGAAGAAAAATGGTGACATAAGGATTAAGCTGTTCCTTATATCAACTTTTTTTGCAAATGTTGGGTTCGCCGGGCGGAATATGATAGATTTTGCTCTAAAAATAAGCTGTGCAAAATTTCACTCGAATTGGATAACTTTTAGTACTTGCACGTTGCATTTTAAAATTTAAAAACTATATGCATTCAAGGTGCAGCACATTATATAAAAACATTGATAGCCGTAAACTTGGTTCACGTTTATTACGTGAAAAAACGGCAGATTCCGATTCTGAAGAGAAAAATCGAAAATTCGCTATAGGTTTTGAGATTTCGCAAAGTTATCGTTTTTAAGAAAGTGAAAAAACACCATTTTCGTATTTAACGAAAAATCTCCAGCTCTGCTTATCCGATCGAACCCCTCTACTCACCGCATCAAGGGCCTTCGATAGCTCTAAAAATCGTCATATAATGGGTTTCAATCAAATGACCAGGTTAGAAGCTATTAGCAGATTAACGAGAGTCACCTCGTAGTATGTATTGATATACAGCGAAAACTAATAACCTTTTTAATTTATGAGAAGAAGAAGAGATAGACCCATCAATAAGTATACCGAAATAATCAGGATGACGAGATGAGTTGATTTAGCCATGTCCGTCTGTCCGTCTGTCTGTCTGTCTGTTTGAACGCAAACTAGTCCCTCAGTTTTTGAGATATTTGGCTGAAATTTTGTATGCGGCCACCATTTTGCAATATAGGAATCATTGGTCGGAACCAGCAAGATCGGACCGATATTACATATAGCTCCCATACAATCGATTGTTCCGATAAACGAATTTTGGACTATAACTCCTGTAAATAAAGATATAGGAATGTGAAATTTTGTAAGTATTGCTATTTTTATATATGAAATATCGATGCTAAATATCATCGAGATGGGATAAATATTTCACATAGCCCCCATACAATCGATTGTTCCGATAAACGGATTTTGGACTAGAACTCCTGTAATTAAAAAGGAAGGAACGTGAAATTTGGTAAGTATTGCTATTTTTATATATGTAATATCGGTGTTGAAAATTATTGAGATGGGATAAATATTTCACATAGCTCCCATACAATCGATTGTTCCGATAAACGGATTTTGGGCTATAACTCCTGTAATTAAACACGTAGGAACGTGAAATTTTGGAAGTGTCGCTATTTTTATATGTGAAATATCGATGCTGAATATTATCGAGATGGGATAAATATTTCACATAGCCCCCATACAATCGATTGTTCCGATAAACGGATTTTGGTAGATAACTCCTGTAATTATATAGGTAGGAACGTGAAATTTCGTAACTATTGTTATTTTAGAATGTGAAATGTCGATGTTAAAAATCAATGAGATTGGACCAATATAACACATCTCCCCTATATAATCGATAGTTCCGATAATTTCGGTATGAGCGGAAGTTAAATTCACACAGGCTGTACTGGGATCAAACAGTGAAAATCGTTACGCTTATTCATGAAAGGTATTTAGCCTTCGGCACAGCCGAAGACAGCTTTCCTTACTTGTTTTATTTTGATACGATATCAAAGCTCAAACAGTTCCACATCGTATTGATCAAAGCTGTTTGAAAATCAGTTCAAAAATACGAAAGTTATAGCCATTATACTATGCATATATAGCTACATTTGGTATATCGATATTCACAATCGAGAAAATTATTTCAAAATCAACAAGTTTTTTGATGTCAAATCCATACGAATATTGCTGTGGGTTTTATGTATCAACTTTTCGACTGCTTTGCTGTACACAATCGATATGATAAATCTAGCTGTAACAGATTTTTAAATTGGATATAGCTTTGCTACCTTTGATGCGGTGAATAGAGGCGTTCGATCGGATAAGCAGAGCTGAAGATTGTTCGTAAAATAAAAAAATGGTGTTTTCTCACTTTTTTAAATACTATAACTTTGCGAAATTTCAAAACCTATAGCGAATTTTTGATTTTCCTTTTCAGAATCGGAATCTGCACGTTTTTGCACGTAATAAACGTGAACCAAGTTTACGGCTATCAATGTTTTTATATAATCTGCTTTTGGGTTGGATGAGGGGTCGCAAAAGCTAACTACTATATCAACGTCTACACCATTTCCAGATGTAATTGAGAAAGCGTCACATTGAAATGCGAAAGCGTCATTTGTAATTGAGAATAGCCAATTGTAAATTCGAAAACGTCAAATGTAAATGAGATTAGGTATTTGTAAATGGGAAATCATCACATGAAAATGAGAAGGCGTCATTTGTAATTGAGAATAGTCACTTGTAAATGCGAATAGTCAGTTGTAAATGCGAAAGAGTCAATTGGAAATAAGATTAGGTACTTGTAAATGGGAAAGTGTCACATGCAAATGAGAAAACCTTATTTGAAAATGAGAAAGCGCCATTTGTAAATAAGAAATATAGGAAACGCATTTACAAGTGACTATTCTCAATTACAAGTGACGCTTTCTCATTTTCATGTAACGATTTCCCATTCACAAGTACCTAATCTCATTTACATTTGACATTTTCGCATTTACAATTGACTATTCTCATTAACAACTGGCACTTTCGCAATTACAACTGACACTTTCTCATTTCCAACGGACTAATCTCATTTACAATTCACAAATCTTATTTTCAAGTTACGCCTTCTCATTTACAAGTGACTATTCTCATTTACAATTTACCATTTCCCATTCACAACTGACTATTCTCATTTTAAAGTAATGGTTTCTTATTTACACCTGGAAATGGTGTAGAGGTTTGTTCCAATACAAACGTCTGATTTACGGCCTTGCCTCGGCACCATCAATATTTCAAAGGGCCATGGATAAACTTTTTTCAGATATGGAGGGAGCTGTAGTCTTCTTAGATGAAACTCTGGTAACCGCGCCAACTCGAGAGTTGCATACCAAAACTTTAGTTAAAGTTCTACGTGTTTTAGAGGACTCAGGGCTGAGATTGGCTCCTGACAAGTGCGAATTTTTTGTTAAAAAAAATAAAATATTTAGGTCATGTGATCGACGCAAATGGGCTGCACCCAGACCCCGAGAAGGCGCGCGAAATAGCCAACATGCCGTATCCTACAACAAAAAAGGAATTGAGATCATTCCTGGGCGTTATTAATTTTTTTTAGAAATTTTGCCGCAGATATAACGGAGTTGTCAACTCCTTTGTACAATTTACTAAAGAAAAATGCAGAATTTATCTGGACTAAGAAGCATTCTGCGGCAGTAGATCTGCTTAAAAATAAATTAAAAGAAAATGTTTGCCGTGCGCACTATAATCATAATTTGGGAACTAGGCTGACTGTTGATGCAAGCCCTTTTGGGGTATCAGCAGTGTTGACTCAAATCAAGGAGGGCCAAGAGGTTACTATCAATAGTGCCTCTAGGAAGTTGTCTGAAGTGGAAACAAGATATTCACAGCTAGACAGGGAAGATTTAGCCATTTTGTTTGGGGTTAGAAGATTTCACCACTAGATATTTGGTAGACATTTCACCCTTGTAACAGACAACAAGCCCCTGCAGCATATTTTTGGTCCTAAGAAGGGCATACCGGTGCTGGCAGCGAATAGATTGCAAAGAATCGCTATCGTCTTATCGGTATATAATTTTGATATCGTACATGTTCACTCAGAAGAGAACGTGGCGGACTTCTTTTCTCGTCACGCGAGAAGGGAAGAAATGGAAATTTTAACGGAAAATATAGGATTAAATTATTTCCGTGAAATAAGTGTTCTACCGGTGAATGAGGACCTCATAAGAAAAGAAGCAAAAGCTGATATCATAATTTCTAAAACCAATTGGCCAGATAAGTGTTCCGATTAGGAACTAAAGCCGTATTTTATTCGTAAACTAGAGTTATCAGTTGAAAATGATTGTCTTTTTTGGGGTCATCGGATCACCATTCCTGGCGCATTACAGCAAAGAGTGTGTGATATTCTATATGCTTTTCACATGGGCATCAATAAGATGAAGTCGATGGCTCGAGAATGCTGTTGGTGGCCGGGACAGTCACGCGATTTAGAGAACTTAGTAATCCTGCTCCCAATGGCCAGGCGGAGAATAGTGTGAAAACGATTAAAAAGCTTGGAAAAAAAACTTATGTCAAGCGGAAATTTCGAAATTTGAAATGGTATTATGTAGATTCCTTTTAGATTATAGAAACACAGTACATGCAAGCACGGGGGTATCTCCAGCGCAGCGGAAATTAAAAACGAGATGCGATTTGTTAAATTCGAAACGCCAAGTCGCCACAGTAGACTTAAAAACGGTACGGCGGACTGTAACTGCAACGCAAACTGCAAGAGTATTACAAAGGAAGGAGCTCACACGAATTTGAGGTAAATGATAACGTAATGAAAAAAAAAAAAACTAATGGCGGCGATATACCAACAGGTTATCATAACCTCTAACGAGATTTTTAGCCGAGCTTTTCTTTCCAACTTGTGGTGTGTTGCTTTTTGAGTTTTTCCTACAAGTTGGCGGGACCTACAGTTTTTTGCCGACTCCGAACGGCACTTGCAAAGCAAATGAATTTTTTGCTGAGAAGCTTCTCATGGCAGAAATACACCCGGAGAGTTTGCCAAACTACTGCCGAGGGGCGACCCCGTTTAGAAAAATTCTTTTTCTAAATAATTTTTGATGTTACTTTTGCCGGGCATCGAACCGCCACGACTTGGTGTAGAAGGCCGAACACTTAACCGCTACACCACGGCGGCCGCGTGATAACGTAATGGTTAAAGATTATTCCATGGTTAAAGATTATTCCATCCCAGGCAAGGTGTCATGGGTGCGTAGTAACACGTAAGTTAGGAAAACAAACTTATATCGTGAAATTCGGGTAAGATTTGGAAGCGCCATTCGAATCAAATTATTCAATGTAACGAGCCTAAAGAAATGGATGCTGTTCCTAGTACCTTGCTGGATCGCACGCAAAGATTACCGGTTGATAATTTGATGTCTACTGGTGATACCGCCGAAAGTGTCAATCAAGCAAATACGAATGTTTCAAATAATATTAACGATACAGGAGGCCGCAGTGATAACGGTGGCTAATCGTCACCGGTATAATTTACGGTCTAGAAATAAGAATGTAAGGCGCGAGGTTTAACAATTAAAGAGGGGGTATTGTGATGTATCGCTGTAAGCCAATATCGATAACCAACTTACACCTTTACTACTTGTAAATGGTACCTGCTCTAACACATGTTCAATTCTCGCATATTCATTCGTTTGTACCTTCTGGTTGTTGAGCATCGCGCTAATTTCCATTAGTGTTAAGTTCGCACATTGTAATTATTAATTCAATAAATAAGATTAAATTTCCCATATTCAACTAAAACAACGTGTGCATTTATTACAGTGTCATAGAGGAATTTTTTATTTTCTACTAGCAGACCCGGCAGACGTTGTCCTGCGCAAACAGTAACTTGTTTTCATTTACAAAATTTGACTGGTCCCCTCCTTTCAGCACCACAACCTTCTTCCCGTCCACCCCAGCTTCTTCCTTTTCATATGATTTTCTCTTTTCATATTTAGGGTACTCTTTTAAATTTAAAAGGTTTCAAATTTACCACATTACTGTATAAGAACTGTGAGCACCCCAGCATTTGTAGTAATAATGACAATGACATTTGAATTGTTACTTTTTGTTATTACATAAATTTGAAAAAAAAAATTATCAAAAATGCCCCGAACAAGCGGAAAGGATGAAATAATCCAAGCGTTGAGCTATAGTACAGCTTTAAGCCTATTAATGGAAAATGGAAGACTCAAGTAAGGCAAGGGACATTGCTGTAGTTATACATATTTAATAACTTATTTTTGTGTTCATAGGCAGTGATGACGAAGAGGATGTGGTAATGGAATTTACTACAACCGTTGCATTGGTTCTAGCATCAAGAAGAAGCAGCCATTTGGACGTCCCCAAATCTATTCAATGGAGTGAAGAAGTCCTCTGTAATTTTGACACAAACCGCAATCGCAAACTGCTACGTGTAGAACCGGTGGAGTTCCGGCATATTTTGTCTTTAATCAAAGACGATCCCCTTTTTATAGCCAAGAACTCATCTTCGCAATTTCCAGTGGAGCTACAATTAAAAATTGCGCTGTTCCGCCTGGGTTCTAGTGGAGAAAGTGCATCCATTAGAAAAGTGGCAACTTTATTTGGTGTAGGAGATGGAGGAACGGTGATTAAGACTACAGATCGAGTTCTAACCGCAATCATCAATCTGAAGTCTCAGTTCTTGTTTTGGCCATCTCCAGATGAGAGACGTAAAATTGTACACCATACAGGGAATGAACTACCAGGATGCATAGGCTATATCGATGGAACCGAAATAGAGCTTGCAGAGGCTCCTCTCAGAGAGCATGAACTTTTTTTTCTCGTAAAAAACAGTACTCTCTAAAAATGCAAATAGTTTGCGATTATTCGCTAAGAATTCGGCAAGCAACTATAGGACACAAAGGAAGTATACATGACGCGAAGATTTTTGCAGAGTCTGCGATTGGGCGAACACCAAATCACTATTTTTGTGAAAATCAATGGATAGCAGGAGACTCTGCGTACCCCCTCAGCTAACATGTTATTACGCCTTTTCGGCAAAATAGTTCCCAAACGTCTCCAGAACGCAGAGAAAAATTCAACAGATACTTTTCTAAATACAGAGTACGTGTGGAAAATTGTTTTGGAAAAGTGAAGGAGAGGTTTTGCAGCTTAAAAGAGCTGCGATTCAGGTTATCTAATGACGATAATTATAAGAAATGTTGTGATTGGATACTGGCCTGTTGCATTCTGCACAATATTCTGTAATGCTTCAACTTGAGAGATGATACCGACGGTGATAGCGACCAATATGAATACCCGCCTGAGTTTCGCAACGGCAGAGATATAAGAACCGCACTTAGGGCCACTTGCATAAAAGGCGATTAAGCCTAATCGGTGATTAACTTGACAGCTAACCATACAAAATACGTCAATTAAACTCCGGTTAGTCGTTATCAGCTTTTATGCAAGCGGCCCTTAATGAATTCGTTAACAATAAAGTTGGTTAAAAATGCATGCTTTCTTTTGTTGCATCTTACTTTACTTAACTAAATTTAACTAATTTTGAATAAATTCAACTAAACTTCAAAAATTTGACTGAAGTTGCCTAAACTTATCTAGATTTAAATAAACTTTATTATTTAAATTAAATTTTGATTAGCTTCACTTAATTGAGATAAAGCCTGAACTTTAAAGGGCCCCTCCGACACCAATCGACATCAAAAGAATGTTATTCGAGAAGCAGAGTTAAATCGCATTTAGGCAATCTATTACAAGAGCGAGTTTTTCCTTGCGTATGAAGAATTTATTGATATCATTGGCCTTAAAAACCTCGCCGTTAGTTCCTCCGTCCTTGGTTTGGATAATGAAAGTGGGTCTTTCGGTCATCGGGAGAAAGTCTGTGGCAGAGGTCTCACGACCTGGCCCCTGATACCCAAAGGAGAAGCTTTCAACAAAGCGAGCGACCGCAATGGCAACTATGGGTCAGAACTCCTCCCAAGAGACATCCTCCGTCGCTCTGCGTATATGAGGAAGTTTCGCAGGAGACGCTGTAGCCGAATGCCAGGAAGACGGTGGAGATAAAGAAAGCTCGATACCGAATTTCCAAAGCACCTTTGCCCCAAAGAGGATAAACGGAAATCCCTTCAAAAGCCATATATCGGACGGGGAGTTAAAAACCCCATCCAAAGCGACATCAGAACACCGCTGCAGTGGGCAAACTCAGCTTTGCTGAAGTGACCTAGAACAGGATTCTCATAGGTATCATATCCGAGGTATCGACCATTAAGACAGCCCTAGAGACCAGTGGCAGTGAGTGAGAGTTCTTATGTTGGTGGTGCTTTAGATGAACCAGCACAAATCTAAAGCAGTCTCGGCTGCTTTCTAAAGGCGACGTAGACGTGGTCCTCATCCAAGAACCCTGTGTCAACCGCTCGAGGATTTGCGGATTGAGGACTAAGGGTTTCAAGCTCACGAGGAGAGCAAAGTTAGAACCTGTAAGTCTGAGCTGAACACCTTTATCCTACCTAAGTATACCAATGGTCAGTTTAAAAGTCAGCAGCGCCAGCCTGACGATGGCATCGGTCCATGTGCCCTACGACCTCCAAGAACCTTCAGATCTCGAAAGAGACCTCTAGCCTCCCTTAGGTATATCATCAACCCCCACTAGAAAATTAAAATTAATTTTTTCCATTTCAGTTCTCTCTTGCATTTCCATTCGTTTTAATTCAATCCTTTCCCTAGATTCTATCTCTAAAATTTTCGGATTTCTTTCAGCTTCTCTCTCTTCCAAGTCCTTAGAATACTTTTCCTTTTCAAAATTGAATTGTCCATTTTCTCTTTTTTTAAAGCTAATAAACTGGATTGAACATCCAACACGTCAGCAAGGGCTGTGCGTGAATAAATACCCTTTCGACTAGATTTTGGTGCAGTGCTTGGTGGATTAGGTTCGTTAGGCAAGACAGAGCTTTGGCTTTCCTCTTACAGCTCCTCTACGTATTCGACTTCAACGATCGCATCAACCGAGGAAGCCAGTTGCGGGTCAGGTGTGTTACTCTCCTCGGTATCAATCACTATCTGTGTTGAAGTGCATTCCCTGTAGCCAAAGATGTCTTCCAAATCGTTGAATTGTGGACACATTTTTGCAATCACATCTAAGAGAAGGAAACAGATTTATAATAACGCCAAAAAAGTCATTATATGATATGACATCATGTGATATTACATCATATGATATTACATCATATGATATGACATTATATGATATTACATCATATCGCCGTGCCATACGAAAACTAACACCAAAAATTTTGTGTCTGAAGAAAACTAACACTTTTATTTTGTGTCTGACGAAAACTAACACTTTCAATTTGTGTCTGACGAAAACTAACACTTTTATTTTGTGTCTGACGAAAAGTAACACTTTCAGGTTTTCTCTGAAGAAAATGTACTAGCCAAAAGTGTTAGTTTTCGTCAGACAGAAAATAAAAGTGTTAGTTTTCGTCAGACACAAATTAAAAGTGTTATTTTTCGTCAGACACAAAATAAAAGTGTTAGTCTTCTTACAGAATTTGAAAAGTGTTAGTTTTCGTAAAAAATTTTAAAAGTGTTAGTTTTCGTATGGCACGTCGATATGATATGACATCATGTGATATTCCATCATATGATATGACATCATATGATATAACATCATGTGATATGACATCATATGATATTACATCATATGATATGACATCATGTGATATTACATCATATGATATTACATCATATGATATGACATCATATTAGGTCATATGATATGACATCATATTATTTTACATCTTACATCTTACACCCCTCACCCAAACCTCTTAGATATTACATCTTACATCCCTCACCCATACCTCTTACATCTTACATCTTATACCCCACCCTACCTCTTCATCCACCCCATCCCCCACCACCCTCTAAATCTTACATCTTAAATCTTACATCTTACTCTTACTCTTACGCGTAACTTTTTATGGATTGCCCCCAGCGCAAAGATATTTACACATCAAAAGTCGCGAAGTTATCCCGAAATTACTAGAAAACAATCGCGAAGTGATACTAAGATAATCCCGAAAACTTCTAAACTCTAGTTTTATGTACTTACCACTAGTTGTTTGTCCATCTTCTAGAGTTCCATTGCCGGTGGATTGCAGCCAAATCTTCGCCTTATTATAACTGCTGCGTATATGTCCAGTCCAGTTGACTCCCAATTTTCTGCAAAAAAGTTTTATAATACATCTGGGCGGTCGGCTTTTCTAGTGGTCTATTTTCAAGGAGGAAGTTTATTAAATCCTGCTGCTCCTCCTCAGACCATTTCTTATATGGGCCTTTTCGAGCCCTTTTCGATTTAATCTGAAAATATAAATCATATTTAAATTTTTTTAATAAATCATTTCCAAATAATTAGAAACTTACTTCTTCCGCTTCCATATTTTTCACAAAGTCAAAATGACATTTTTCAATTTAGCCAACTTTTTAAACATAATTAAAAGCGAGGCAATTTTACCTAAAAGTGGTATTTTCGATTTACACGTAAAACAAAAAAAAAATTTACCACCTGGTAAATTGTCAAGATATTGCCAGCTGGCAATATTGCCAGGGCTGGTAATATGGGACTGTGAGTACCCTAATTGTTTTTCCAATCGTCATCCATATCCCTATTCCTTTCTCAATCCCACTCCCAAAGTGACTTAAAATTACAGTAGAAAATTTTTTCATGGACTATTTGACCGATCGAATAATTTATTTTTAAATTATTCTATTTTTGTTATTAACGAACAAACTGAGCAACAACTCACAAACAAACAATGCCAGCTACCGCGATATTTGTTGTTAGAAATTTTTCATTTTTCCCTTTAAATTACTTTCCCTTAAAACTTTCATCAACACCTTTAATTTAGACTTTTTTTTTAAAAAAATCTTCTAGCTCCACTCCTGGTCCACGTGTTGATCTATATATAGAATCTTGGTCTTATATGTGAAAAATAATAAAACATCTTAAATCACTTGCCACCACCTTTAATTTAAAACTCATATCGCATCGTTGTTGTTGTTGTTGTTAACAATGCATTGCCCTGTCTAGAGTGTATGATCATTCCGAAGATCTTCATCAAGCTCTTCTAAGGGGAGTCCAAGGAAACGTGCAGTTTCAACAGGGTTTGTCCAGAGGGACAGAGGGGTTAGAAGAGTAGGTTCAAATGAACAATTGAAGAGATGTAGAGTATCATGGGGGGTCCTACCACATGCAGGGCATGTGTTTGAGATTGTGTCATTAAGTCTGGACAAGTAGGAGTTTAACCTTACACTATATCCAGACCTAAGCTGTGCCAAGGTAACTCTTGTCTCCCTTGGTAAGGTGCGTTCTTCTTCAGCAATATCCGGTGGAGGACTGTTCAGAACGGGGTTCACAGGTAGAGATCCGACAAAAGTATCTACCGACTCGGTGTGGATGTCGGTTAGAGCCCGCTTATGATTCTGCAGATCAAACGGCAAGGTAATATGATGCCGGATCTCATCATAATGTTTACGGAGATGTTTCCTTATGTCTCTCGGGGGCGGATCTATGTCCAAAAGAAGACGGTTTGGATGTGCTGGCTTGTGGCAGTTCAGAAGGAATTGCTTGCTCAGCATTTCCGCATGCTCTTTTACATTGAGCAGTTTTGCCTCCTGATGGAGGTGAGACTCGGAAGACATGAGGAGACATCCCGTAGCAGTTCTGATGGCAGTATTTTGGCAGACTTGTAACTTCGTCCAGTTGGTGTTATGTACATTAGGCGACCATATGGGTGCAGCATAGTCAAAGACTGGTCGGCCAATGGCCTTATATGTAGTCAGCAACGTTTCTTTGTCCTTTCCCCAAGTACTGCCGGCAAGTGACTTGAGGATCTTGTTGCGACCACGTACCTTTGAGACCATTGCAGACACATGACCAGCAAATGAGAAAGTATTATCCAATGTCATCCCTAATAACTTTGGGTGGCTGACAGTTGGTAGCTTAGTGCCGTCAACGAAAATGTCTAATTCATTTCTCACCTGGTGCGTCCACGTCGTAAAAAGAGTCGCCGTTGATTTAGTCGGAGATATCGTCAGATCTCGCTCTGTGAAAAACCTGGAAAGGTCGCAGAGGTAACCATTGATTTTATTACAGAGTTCATCAGTATAGGGGCCCTTCCCCGTCGCCATTATTGTACAGTCGTCGGCATAAGAAACGACGGAGACACCCTCTGGTGGTGGGGGCATCTTCGATAGATAGAAATTAAACAGTGTCGGGGATAGGACACCACCCTGTGGCACCCCCTGTCTAATTCGTCTTGGTTTTTATGTTGCGTTTCTAAAGTTGACCGACGCCTGCCGCCCATTCAAGTAATTAGCGGTCCATCTCTTTAACCCATCAGGTATTTGTGTTTCTAATAGATCTTGTATGAGAGTGGCATGGTTGACTGTGTCAAAAGCTTTCGACAAGTCAAGTGCCACTAACACAGTCCTGTGATTTGGTTGGTTTTGATTTAGACCGCTATTTATTTGCGTTGTAATGGCATTGAGTGCGGTGGTGGTGCTGTGCAGCTTACGGAAACCATGTTGATGATTAGCCAGGTGCAGATTTGCGGTGTAATACGGGAGCAAAATGGACTCTAGCGTCTTCACTACCGGCGACAAAAGTGATATAGGGCGATATGAATCGCCTATGTTTGCCGGCTTTCTAGGTTTTAATGATGGAACCACTCTCGCCTTTTTCCATATTTCAGGAATGACGAAAGTGTTCAGTGAAAGATTGAATAGAGCCGCTAAGTATTTGTGTCCCTCCTGGCCTAGATGTTTCAGCATCTTCATGGCAATGCCGTCGGGGCCGATGGATTTTGAGGGCTTAGCCTGTCTGATGGCTTCCTTGACCTCTGAGGCAGTGATGACAATGGGCGTGTTTTGGTTTTTGTATTTACGCGCCTGTCGCATGGTTCTACGTTTAGCTCTATCGGGTGGGGAATGTAGTACAAATTGTGTTGTGTTGGATTAGATAGAGCTTTGACCGTAGTCCATAATTTGCCAACACCGTCAGAGAGGTTGCATTGCTCTAGGTGTTGTTTCCATTTGGCCAGTTTGTGTTTATCGACCAACCTACGAATTTCCGCGTTGAGATCCCTTATACGGGGGTCTGCGGGATTGAGACTTCGCACTTCATCTCTTTCTCTAGCCATGGCCGCTGCCTCCGCGGGGAAATTTGGTCTTATTCGGGATATTCGACCCGCAGGAATGAAGCGTCTAGAGGCCAAGTCAATGATGTTGCGGAAGTCTCGTTCGCCTTTGCGTACGTCCGTAGGAATGGATAGAGCAGCCAAGGATTCGTCCGTATATGTCTGAAAACTGTCCCAGTCCGCCTTGGTAAAGTTTATGTATGTACCATGCTCAGGTGTAATAAAGTCCGTCGGTCGTTCGATGGTAATGACTATTGGGAGATGGTCAGACGCCAACGTGAGTATGGGTCGCCAATTGGTGTTGTTCAATAGTCCTGCACTAACGATAGAAATATCTGGCGAACTATAGCAGTTACCCGATACTCTCGTTGGGGCGTCTCCGTTCAATGTACAGAAAGCCGTATCATCTATTTGTTCTGCGAGTACATGCCCCCTATTGTCTGCTGGCAAGTTTGAGTGCCACATGTCGTGGTGCGCATTGAAGTCGCCCAGGATCACGCGGTTATCTCCTCGTAGTAGCAAGCTAATATCGGGGTGATAACCGGTGGGGCAACTTGAGACAGGAGGTATGTAGATGTTAATGATTTGCAGATCCACATCTCCTGTGCGGATGGTAATACCTTGGCTTTCTAAGATATCATCCGTTCCTTCGATGTCGGTATCAAATAGATGATACTGTACAGAGTTGTGCGTTATGAACGCTAGACCACCTCCCAGACCTCCTGTTACTCTATGACGGTCTTTCCGGTGAATGTTATATCCGCCATAGGTAATGAGGTCCGACCTTGGACTGAGCTTGGTTTCTTGGATTGCGGCAAGTTTAATGTCATATTGCGTCATCAAATTAGTTATCTCTGCGATCTTACCAGTTAATCCGTTACAGTTGTGCTGTAAGATTTGGAAGTGCGCCGGTGGGGTCGATGTCGAGTTAACCATAGGCGTGAGAGACGGATGTGTTCGCCCAGGTGTTGGTAGGCGAAGACCAAGGCTGTGCCTCAGCCTAGTTAGCTGTGGACCTGGTGTAACCGGGTTGGCTGGCGTCGTAGGTTGAGGCGTGTTACAGCATGGTGCGATGAACGCATCCGTCCAAAGATTCCTGTTAGCGAGCCCAGAACATAGATGTACGTGGCATTGGCCTAAGCAGTTATTGCATTTGACCGATGACGCGAGCGTGTATAATCTTTGCCGACAAACAGTACACGTCGAGACAGGTGCGAGAAGATGTTGATCCTGACTCACGTGAGAAATTAAACGGGAGGGGGGGTGTGACGTAGAAACAGAAAGAGACTGGTGCTCGGAGTTGCTCATGTCTAAACTGCTCCGGTGGGAGCAAGAGTGTTGAGCTGCTGCGCGTGATGTTGACGCCATAAGGCACGAGCAACAGTCTGGAATTTGTGTGGCGGGTATAGCAGAAATGCTGCTAGTCGTTAAGACATTATTATTATTATTATTAGTATTGCTACTAGAAGGTAGGGGTGCGCTTGAACGGCGCTTACCGCGGGACGCCCGACGGCGCAAACAACAAGGGGCCACGAAAGTACTAAAGAAAGTAAGGGGTCTGTGGATGTTAAGGTTAAGCCCTGAACATCCAGATTTATGGAGCCATCTCTTACACGAGAAGCATTGCACAGAATGCGACCGTTTAATATATATTTTATTGCAACAGACACTGCATATCCATTCTTTTGGTCCGGGGTTCGGCTCAACGCCCGCCCGTAACAAAAGAATATCTTGCAGCCCTGCTGCAAGGGGGGAGGATGATAGTTTCGGAATAGGACAAAACATACTAAACAGGGTTACATTGAAAGTGACAGTCCTTGGCCGAGGTAAAACCCCGGGTGGTTCCACTGCGCAGAGATCCATGGCGATGTCCTGGGTTTTCTGCTCTGAGAAGTGACTGTACATAGGGAACCATATCGCATCGTCATCGAGGGCCCCTCCTGGTCAACATTTTAATCAATATCTCGAAAACGGGGTCTCATATTTGACTGAAAACTACACCATTTCAAAACAATTATGAATACCTTTCATTTGATGCCCATATTGAACGAAGAGTTAATAACGTTACCCTGGTCCACATTTTGGGCGATATCCCCAAAACCTTTTCAAATGCATTTATTTTTTTATCGTATAAACATCTCGAGATGATACAAAATATAGCTTCCAAATTTAATTTGATTATGTCTAGCCGTTATCAAAATAACGTTTGATACCAGTTTTATGCTAATATTTCAGAGTTTTTGCGCAACCATATTTCGACCGTTAACTTTGTTATCGATATATATATCGAAATATACCAAAGTCCAAATGAAAGATGTGGTCTTTCCTGTTCGTTTGATACCAATTTTGTGCCAATATTCGAAAGTTTACGCGCAACCACATTTCGACCGATAAGACTTTTATCGATAAATATATCGAAATGAACGGAATTCTAAGTGAAAGATGCGGTCTTCCCCTTTTGTTTGATACCAATTTTGTTCGAATACTTCAAGGTTTTCCCCGAAACCACAATTTGACAGTTAAATCTGTTATCGATAAATATGTCGAAATGAACCAAAGTCAAAATGAAAGCTGTGGCCCTCCCCTTCCGTTAGATATCAATTATGTCCGAGTATTCCAAAGTTTACCCGAAACCACATTTTGACCGATAACTCTGTTATCGATAAATATATCGAAATGGAACAGAGTCCAAATGAAAGCTGTGGTCTTCCCTTTCGTTTGATACCGATTTTGTGCGAATATGCCAAAGTTTACGTAAAACCACATTTTGGACGATAACTATGTTATCGATAAATATATCGAAATGAACCAAAGTCCAAATGAAAGCTGTGGTCTTCCCCATTCGTTTGATATCTATTTTGTGCAAATATTCAAAAGTTTACGCGAAACCACATTTTGACCGATAACTCTGTTATCGATAAATATATCGAAATGAAACAGAGTCCAAATGAAAGCTGTGGTCTTCCTTTTCGTTTGATACCAATTTTGAGCGAATATTCCAAAGTTTACGTAAAACTACTTTTTGGCCGATACTATGTTATCAATAAATAAATCGAAATTTCATGATGCCTGTTGCAGACTTTACACCCCTATGAGTTTGTCTGGAAAATTTCGTAAAGATCGGGGCATTGGTTCAGATGTTACAGAGCTTCCACGTCGAGATGTCATTTTCTGCATCCGGATGATATGCAATTTTGGAGGTAACACAGAAATCTAGCTGCAATTCAAATTCTCCGAAACGTGACTTGATTGTTGTAGATGTACGATGTTTTATATGCGTGTTCGACTCTCCAATGCTGCGAATTTCCATATGGATCCGTTTTCGCGGAAACCGGAGTGCCTGTGCGAAATGATCAAACACAATATTTACTTGTGAACAGGAATCTAGAAGTGCGCGGCCAATTTTATAACCGCCTGATGCATCCTTGACTTGAACCAAAGCTGAACAATGGCCTGGATTTTGAAAAAAAGTGGCCAAAAGTCGGTTTAGGCATTGGGACAAATGAAGTACATTTTTGAAATCTAGAAACATAAAAGTAGGACTGAGTAAAATTTTTTGATTTTGCTTAAGTATTTCGTTAGATAAAGGGCAACTACTCAGGTATATCAATCAATTTTTAGCATGGTCGATACAGCTAGCAAATAGTGAAATCTAGATATGTGTGTAAAAATAAATCAGCATTTTATGTTCAAGCCTTTAGTGGACATGAAACTAATTTAGTTTGCACCGATTCACAGTGGTTCGATTAGAACAAGCTAGCGGGACAAAATTATTTTTTGACATTTTCTGTTTCATTTGTAGCCACTTATTACAATTAAGCAAATTATTTTGGTCAGATGTTATTTTTTTTCTTTTTAGGGGTCAAAGGCCTCAAAAATCAGTTTTTTGCAATTATCTCGCTTCCTGAGAGCTTATCACATTTCTTGTCTTTGTCAAAGTTGTAGCCAGAGACACTTACCACAAGGCCTGCCTGGAAATTTTATCATCAGCTCTCCCGGTTCCAGGTCATTGCCGGAAAACCTCGACCCCCGTACCAAATTTGGATCATCCTAGATTCAATGACACAAATTTGATAAACTTTTATATTTAGATTAGAATTGACGTTGATTATAAGATAATTAAAAAAAAAAATGGAAAATTAACGTGGTTTTAAAAGCAGTTGGAGACTGCAACTCGGGTAATAATTAGCATATGGCAAAAAATGGTAGTGATATAACTCATAGAATATTACTAGCTCATGGCAAAAGTAATCCAAATCGGTTCATAAACACGCTCACAAGTTGACAAAAGATGCCCCAAACTAAAATGTTTACTACCGCACCTAGCAGACAAAAACCATTTCGTTCATAATATATTTTATTGAAAATTTATAGTAGTTATGAACCGATTTAGCTCATTTTTAGAAATAAACTAGCATTATAATATCTATATTTTGGCAATTATTACCCGAGGTAGAGCCTACGACTTTTTTTGAAAAACTTACGCTATAAATGTTAGATCAAGCAAGATGAACAATAAAAAAAAATAAAAAAAAAAAAACTAGTGGCGGCGATATACCAACAGGTTATCCTAACCTCTAACTAGATTTTTAGCCGAGCTTCTCTTTCCAACTTGTGGTGTGTTGCTTTTGAGTTTTTCCTACAAGTTGGCGGGACCTACAGTTTTTTGCCGACTCCGAACGGCACTTGCAAAGCAAATGAATTTTCTCATGAGGCATGAGGGGCGACCCCGTTTAGAAAAATTGTTTTTCTAAATAATTTTTGATGTTACTTTTGCCGGGCATCGAACCGCCACGACTTGGTGTAGAAGGCCGAACACTTAACCGCTACACCACGGCGGCCGCCAAGATGAACAATAAATTCATTTATATTTTTGCAATTTTCAAATGTCAAATGTAAGTAACCGAAATAACTCTTTTGCTGTTACGGGGATGACCCAAGTTCCAGATATGGAGAGTTTCACTCTCTAAAACTTTGTTAAGGACGTAAAAACCTACGAAGCGAAACGTTTGCGAAAAAACAATTTTTTGACCTTTGACCCTGATTTTTCCTTTTTTTAGGCGGGGACTTTTCTGGTTTTATTTGTAATGGTGTTCCCAAAATCCCAGTATATGCAAATTGTTGCACTCTGACTTCTGTTTTTTGATCTAATTTCTTTGTTTTGAATTTTTCATACAAAAACTTTTAATATCATAAAAGAAAAAAAAGAAAAAAAATAGATTTGCAAAAATATCGCAATAGTTGTTTGGTTTGATTATTAGAAGATACTTCAGACTATAACATTTGGCCCGGGGACCCTCGGGGTACTCCGATTTTTTCTCTACTGAAGTTAAAAATATAAAAAAAATAAAATTTTTTCTAAGAACCAGCATTTTAAACATACTAAAAATAGTATAGCCCCTTATTACTAAAAAACTCAGTATACCTCCAAGTTTACAGTCCATTAAAAAAATTTTGTAAAAATATTTACTTAAATGAGGTATGAAGTGTAATATTCAAGAGTAATTTTCGACGGCCGCCGGCAGGCGGCCGCCGTGGTGTAGCGGTTAAGTGTTCGGCCTTCTACCCCAAGTCGTGGCGGTTCGATGCCCGGCAAAAGTAAAATCAAAAATTATTTAGAAAAAATAATTTTTCTAAACGGGGTCGCCCCTCGGCAGTAGTTTGGTAAACTGTCAGGGTGTATTTATACCATTAGAAGCTTCTCAGCAAAAAATTCATTTGCTTTGCAAGTGCCGTTCGGAGTCGGCAAAAAATTGTAGGTCCCGGCAACTTGTAGGAAAAACTCAAAAGCAACACACCACAAGTTGGAAAGAGAAGCTTGGCTAAAACTGTCGTTAGATGTTGGTATATCGCCGCCACTAGTTTTTTTTTTGTTTTTATTGTTTATAATGGAGGCGATATACCAACAGGTAGTTTTTTTTTTTTAAATTGCAGGATTTCCCGTTTTCATAGTTCAATTACTCCATAAATAAGAAGTGAAAACAGTAATAAATATAGTTTAAAAAAACTAAAACTTCCGGTTTTAGATTGTAATGAACTAAAAAGTTGAAAATAATTTTAAAACCCCTACACAGTAGTCTTGTGGAAAAAGCGTGGTCCGCTTTGTTCCATAATCTTCGTTTTTTTTTTAATTTATTTTTACCTTTTTAGTGCTATATTCTTTAAAAGCGTGTGATCGCTTTTTAACCTATATTTATTTTTTACTTTTTAGTTAAATGTGTTATGAAGTAATCGATAAATATATCGTAGTATACCGCAGTGCAATTGAAACCTCTGGGCCTCCACTTTCGTTTGATACCCATATTGTAGGCAATTTTCAATATTATTGTACAATCTTATTTTGAACGATAACTCAGTTATCGATAAATATGAATGTATATATGTACAAGTAAAGCTAATGAAAGCGTAGTAAAGAAACTAGCCTTATGTGGGAAAAGCGTCTTGCGCTCGATATACCAAAATTATGGCACAAAGCGGGCCACGCTTTTTCCACAACACTACTGTGTAGGGGTTTTAAAATTATTTTCAAATTTTTAGTTCATTACACTCTAAAAGCGTGGGTTATAGTTTTTTTAAACTATATTTATTTTTTACTTTTTAGTCAAATGTCGGGTTGGGGTCAAAATTCTGCCTTTTGGAAATTCTGCATTCATAATTCCGCAAGTCGAAACCGGAAATCAAAATTATGGAAGTCAATATTCTGGAATCCAAAATTCTGGATAACGAAATTCTAAATTACAAAATTCTGGAAACCAAAATTCTGAAATTTAAAATTCTGTAATTAATGATTAAAAATGCGTGTTGATAACAAAAAAAGTGCGCACTATTTACAGAATTTTGTCTTTAACATTTAACTGGACTTGTTCTGAAGGAATTAAAAATAAATGTACCGTGGGTATTGACACACAATTTCACGGCTGTGAAATGTTATACAAAAAAAAAAAATTAACATTCTCATGATCCATGTGCGCATGAAAATCGGTTGCAGAAACAAATAATCTGGTTAAAAAATGGTTCGCTCGAGTTTTCGCAGCCTAGCCAAATAATTCAGCGTTCGGTATCTATTGCAGAAAAACATATTGGACATTATCTGCCATCAAGAAATTCCCTTAAGTTAAAAATTAGAAGACAACGGAACAGTTTAAAATGTTTTAAAGAGCCAACTTGTGTTGAAAAAATAGACATTCCTTTATTATCACTTTATGTTTTGGAAGGTCAACTATTTATTTTAAGTGAGAAAGTTATTAAAGTTATGGCGAATGCATTCTTATTTTTGGAACAAAATCTTCGCTGCAGTTGTTAAATGAGAGCGACTGCTGGATTATGGACGGTACATTAGACGTTGTTCCAACGATGATGAGGCAGCTATTTTCCATACACGGAAGAGTAGAAAGACAAATTGTTCCGCTGGTTTACTGTCTTATGACCAAAAAATCAAAGTCAATGTATATTTCTTAAATATAAGCAAATTTATCAAAATACACGATTTTGCTCAAATTTTGGGAAAAAATTTCCAGAATTAATTCTGGAAAACGTAAATTCCGGAAATATGAAAAACCAGAATTTTGAAATACAGCCAAAAAAGGCGAAGGAAGTGCGGAATTCCGATTTCCAGAATTTTGTCGACCCAGAATTTTGATCCCGGAATTTTAGAATTTTGACCGTTTCCGTCAAATGTCCTATGAAATTATCGAAATATATCGAAATCCAAATGAAACCTGCGGCCTTCCCCTTTCGTATGATACTCATGTTGTAGGGAATTTTAAGTTATTTGGGCCTCACATTTTGACGAAAACTCAGTTATCGATAAATTTATCAAAATATATCGATGTCCAAATGAAACCTGGGACCTTCCCCTTTCGTTTGGTTCCCATATTGTAGGGATATTTTAAGGTTTTTGGGTAATCATATTTTAACCGATAACTCAGTTATCGATAAATTTATCGAAATATATCGAAGTCCAAATGAAACCTGGGGTCTTCCCCTTTCGTTTGATACCCATAATATAGGGAAATTTTAAGGTTTTCGGGCAACCACATTTTGTCCGATAACTCAGTTATCGATAAATTTATCGAAATATATCGAAGTCCAAATGAAACCTGGGGGCTTCCCCTTTCGTTTGATACCCATAATATAGGGAAATTTTAAGGTTTTCGGGCAACCACATTTTGACCGATAACTCAGTTATCGATAAATATATCGAAATATATCGAGGTCCAAATGAAACCTGGGGTCTTCCCGTTTCGTTTGATACCCATATTGTAAGGAATTTTTTTGGTTTTTGGGCAATCATATATTGACCGATAACTCAGTTATCGATAAATTTATCGAAATATATCGAGGTCCAAATGAAACCTGGGGTCTTCCCCTTTCGTTTGATACCCATATTGTAAGGAATTTTTTAGGTTTTTGGGCAATCATATATTGACCGATAACTCAGTTATCGATAAATTTATCGAAATATATCGAGGTCCAAATGAAACCTGGGGTCTTCCCCTTTCGTTTGATACTCATATTGTAAGGAATTTTTTAGGTTTTTGGGCAATCATATATTGACCGATAACTCAGTTATCGATAAATTTATCGAAATATGTCGAGGTCCAAATGAAACCTGGGGTCTTCCCCTTTCGTTTGATACCCATATTGTAAGGAATTTTTTAAGTTTTTGGGCAATCATATACTGACCGATAACTCAGTTATCGATAAATTTATCGAAATATATCGAGGTCCAAATGAAACCTGGGGTCTTCCCCTTTCGTTTGATACCCATATTGTAAGGAATTTTTTAGGTTTTTGGGCAATCATATATTGACCGATAACTCAGTTATCGATAAATTTATCGAAATATATCGAGGTCCAAATGAAACCTGGGGTCTTCCCCTTTCGTTTGATACCCATATTGTAAGGAATTTTTTAGGTTTTTGGGCAATCATATATTGACCGATAACTCAGTTATCGATAAATTTATCGAAATATATCGAGGTCCAAATGAAACCTGGGGTCTTCCCCTTTCGTTTGATACCCATATTGTAAGGAATTTTTTTAGGTTTTTGGGCAATCATATATTGACCGATAACTCAGTTATCGATAAATTTATCGAAATATATCGAGGTCCAAATGAAACCTGGGGTCTTCCCCTTTCGTTTGATACCCATATTGTAGGGACATTTTACGGCTTTTGGGCCACTGGGGCTTAGACCGAACGAGAGTTTACATACATACAAACAGACAAACATACAAGTGAACCTAATGAAAGCGTGGTAAAAATGTTGCAATATCTCTTTAGTGTTGTATCAAAAAAATCTTAAAATCAAAAAGTCGTTTTTGTCCCGCTAGCTTTTACTAGTCGAGTCACTGTGCGCTTCCGGCTTAAAATAAGGCAGATATAAAAATATCTTCCCTTTATTTATAGAAATTTTTCCAATAAGGAAGCCACGCCGAGTGCCGGTCCCACCTGATCCCCGCTAGATATTTAATTTTTTTTTTTTCAAGTATTCTCTGGGGTATCTACTTTTTCTGTTAATGCGCAAATATGCGCTTTTTTGTATGTGCTGAGATAACGGTCCACAAAGGTCAATAATTGAAATTTACTGTTCTAAATTCATTACAGCCTTTATTTTTAATCCGATTTGAACAAATTTCTTTTAAACGAAAGATTTTGAGATTTGCAAGAGTGTACTTTAACCTGATTTTTTAATTTTGGTTTGTTTAAATTTATTTTAGTAGGCAAAATGTGGGGAAATTGCAAATTTTGAAAACGCGATATTATCCTGCTCCAGTTGGCAGGCGTTTAAACGGAAAAATCTTCCTCAAAATATGTTAAGGAGTTATCTTATATGAAAAAAAAAATCATTTGAAAATTTTAAAAAAGTTAAAAAAAAAATTCAAATACGGGGATGTGAATGAAAATAAATTATTAAAAATCAACCGTAATAGTTAGCTTTTTAAAATTTGCACTTTACTATACTAAAATTGTATGGCCTGTATAACTGCATACTCAAATTATAAAAAAAGTATTTCGAAAATTTCTATATATAAAATGTGGGCGTGGTTATTGACCGATTTCGCCCATTTTCGGCAACAATATAGATTAGGTATATACAGAGCAAGGTGAAAAATCTGGTTTCGATATATATATTTTTTCTCGAGCTTTTGATTTTTGACCGCTTTTCCAGATTTCAGCCCATTGTGCGCTGTGGCTAAAATGACCTGATTCAAGCCGGTGTGCGTATGAGCAACTGCATCTGTGTTCCGCCGTGCTACTGAGGCAGTTGAATTTGATAGACAATGTGACGCATCATCTGAATCACGATGTTATAGGGTAGGATGTGCGCGCAACCTGATGATCTTTACACAAACAATTGATCCAAAGTCCCAATCGCTTAATAAGGTTATAGCGTTGACTAAGTGTGGCACTTAGAATTTGAAGACACTTTTGTACTTGTGGACGAAGTGCAGTTGAATGCCAGACCTTGGCGCTGAGGTTTTTGAATTAAATTGCGTGGTTTACCAACATTTTGCTGACTATTATTGCTCTCAATATCAGATGTACTGGTTGACTGCAAGTATTGGCAATGTCGTTCGACCACCGAAAAACAGGAAGTCCATGTAGGGAAATCGTTGAAATCTAATCGTTCTTTTTGGTGTCTTGATCAACCTTTTCCATCACGTACGAGATCAGCATAGCCTGAGCTATCTGCGAGTCGTTTCCCAGCGACAGTAATAAGTTGTATAAAGCTGATGAGTTGTCGATAAGACTACGTAACTGTTTAGCATTTGACTTGGAAAAACTTGGCAAGTTGAAGAGTGAATTTAATTCAAGTGCCTTTGAATAATTTTCCGACGTTATCGGAAATGCCTTGACCGTTTCTAAAGCCGGACCACGCAAACAGTTGGACAGCTTTTTTCAATTACTGATAACATCGGCACCCGCCGGTGGAAGTAGAGGAAGAGGGAGACCACCACTTCGATGGCAGGGCCAAGTAGAGGCAGACCTGCGAGCACGCGGTGTCTCTAATTGGCGCCAGTTGGCTCAACAAAGAACCGACTGGCGTAACATTTTGGACGGCCAAAATCGCCTAGGCGGTTGAAGGTTAGTTTAAGTAAGTAAGTAAGATAACATCGATTAATTATCGACGACTAGCTTGAATGAAGTCATAAAGTTTTGACAATCAGAGTACTTTCCATGAAATGTAGGTAGCGACAACCGAGACAGCTTCATCGACGTGCAATGTGGTGTTTCAACTATTGTTAAGTTGTGGCCCTGTGCGCCTAACTTTTCATTGATGCACACCTTGATAGCAACATACCTGTCATCTACATATGTCTGCTCTGGACTCGCGCTGCGCTGTTCAATTTCGTTCTGCACTGTAATCGTTTGCTTAAAGTAAGCCTCTAGAATCGCCAAACGACAATTTAGTTCTGCATTAGTTATTTGAAGTTTTGTTTCGGCAGTACTGCGAATTCGCGATATGTTTCGGCGCAGATTAGCGCGCTGTTGTTTGAGTGCTTCCCCATTGGCCATGTCTAAGATTGTCGGGTTCTGCAAGATTATGTGAGTTGGGTAATATATTAATGGTATACTGGCAAAAAAAGCAACTAATGACAGTGGTACGACATTACGGTAAACGCAATGGCAACCAAATAGCTTCAATCTTCAAGGTGACCTGATGTGAATGTATTACTAACAACAACGCCCTGCAGCGAAGTAATTAGCAACTATAAGGATTAGGCGAGGATACAAAGAACGTCTAGCAAATCAGCAAATATTATTTATTTTATACTTTAAACTAGCAACCCGCTCCGGCTTCGCACGGAAAAATGTAAATTACATGGAATTCAGGGGGGTCACTCTGTATTGCGATGCGAAAGAAAATTTTTTCGTATTTGCCTTAGCGACACTCTGTAATTCAACTATCGCAACGGAAATTGACATTTTCGGATTTGTTTTTTCCCTTTTCGCATTCATTTTTTCCCTCTCGAATCGCGTACACTCTGTATCGCGAAAGTGAAGTGTCAATTGCTTTGTACATTCGGATTTGTCTTCCTACAACAAAACGCAGTCGAACCGCTATCGCACCGCTAAACAATTTCGAATAAAATTAAATTTTTAAACATATTCTTGTAAATTATTGTAGAGCTATTAGTATACTTGCCTTTCTTATCGAAAAACATGTTTATTTTGGCGCTTATTTCGCAAAATTAATAAAAAAAATATTTTTTTTTTTTTTGAAAAATATTTTGTTTAACTTTTAAATTTACAAAATAATTACCAAAAATTTGTAAGAAAACTTCAATTAAACTAATAAAATTATTTTTATACGGACGTGATTTTGCATATGCACACGCATGCACACATATTTCAATACACATAAAAGGTATATATATAGGTACAAATAACTTTTGCAAGTACAAGTGTTTGCAGCATAGCATACAGTTAGGCGCCAAATTAAAAGAAATGGTATGGGTAAAAGCATAGGACAAGAGCCTTCACTTGAAGTATGCAATGAAAATTGTCAACTTGCGGTTAGTTTTACAACAGTGATGCCAACCCAAGCAAGAAAATAACCAAAGGCCGCAGAACGCAGCACTGTTAGCAATGCTATAGCAATACAGAGTACCATTTGCTTATCGCATCGCATTTCACTTTCGAATCGCATTGAATTTCGAATCGCAATACAGAGTAACCCCCCAGTACGGCAATAAGGCCATGAATTGAAAATACATTCATACATACATACGTCCGAAATTTAATTATGCGAGAGATTCGTACATATGTACTTACATACATACGTATCGAGTTCTTTCACCATACGATCTAATTCAACATGAATGAGGTGCGGTGAGATTCCCGCATAATCGGTTGACAGCGAACAAACACACAAACAGCGTTCTTTCACCATACGATCTCACCCCACCTCATTCATAACGCTGTTTGTGTGTTTATTCGCTGTCAAGTTCTAATGGCTCATTCGTTTAACAGCGAACAAACAACCAAACAGCTTTTTTGGAAAAAGTGCTGTTTTTGTTTAAACAATTTTGGTTAAATAAGATATGAAACAACTTTTTTTTTCTTGCAGAACGAAAGTAAATATTTCAAAGTTTAACTTCAAGTAAGTTCCATTTTAATCGGTGGATTCGTTTAGGATTTATGGCTGTGTAAACCAAAATTGTATGGTTTTTTACCACATTTTGTCCGATTGCCACGCCCCCTTTATATATTTCTTCACGTTATAATGACATAAACCTTCCTCTTCAACCAATCTATTTATTAAAAAACACCGCATAAAAATCCGTTGCTTAGTTTTCAAGATTTAAGCATTCAAGGGAAAAAACAGACAGAAAAAGTGACTTTGTTTTATAATATGTAGAGATTATCACTGCCCCACGTTGGGCGACAAAATGTAAAATCAAGAGCGTTTTCTCGATGAAATAAGTAAAACCATTGCGCAATTCACAAGGGGTATCGTATTCATCTATCGTTGTATGTTTCCATGGTTTCCATATAATTTTTGAAAAAAAATAGACTAATAGCACGAAATACTAGAGGTTGTGAATTGCGTAAATACGTGGGGGTGACAAAGTAAATAATAAAACACCTGTAATGGTTTACTGTTCACATATAACTAGGTACTTTATTTTGCATGCTCACTGCTATGAGCAAGCCTTAACGAAAAATAAGAAAATCAAATCAAAGCGTAATAAAAGATGAGCGTGAGAATCTTCGCACATACATATGGTTTATGATAACTATTCATTACGCATAAGAGAAAAATATTAACGATTAGTTAAATAATCAATGTTAGCTGCACCATCTAAGTGCCTTTAACCCTATATCTGACCCAACACACTCTACACTCAGCTCTGCGTCTTAGGGAAACGTCCGGCTGGGGAGAAGGAGTGTCCAGTAGTCCAGTATTCTGATATCCTACAGTTTTCTTCCGCTGAGCACAAATCGTTGTGCGACCAAAACAGTCTGAGATAGCTGTTTTAAAATAAACATTCCCACCAGGAAAAAATAATGGGAGAGGACGGATCAGAGTCCCGCTACTTATGGCGGCACTTCCATTTATACGGCTCGAAGTTAGACGGCAGAGTTGGAGGAGGGGTTTATTCAAAGGATCTGAAGCTTGAGCTCTCCTTCAGACTACCTAATCACTGCAGTGTCTTCCAGGCTTAAGTCGCAGAAATCATGGACGCAGCGGCTTGGATAGGTCAACACTAGGGATGGGATCCCGACCCTTTTTAAGCGCTTGAAAATCCCGGGATTGCTGGAATGTGAGAACAAAATCCAATAAGAGGCGTGGTGAATGTTTCAATTTGTTTATTTTTATTATTTTTAAATAATATCTACCATTATTAAACTGTTTAATACATTTATATTAATAAATTAACAATATACTTTGAAGATAATACACTCTCCGAAGTAGCTGTAAGGGCACTCAGTTTATGCAAATTCGACAAATTTACGTTTCTATGCAGATTAGTTGCCCATTTGACTTTACATATATAATGATGAGCTGTATTAGCTTTACGCAGACGTGGACATAGTTCAGCGAATTAAAACCCAGCGGCTCCGGAAGAGGGAGACCACCACTTCGATGGCAGGACCAAGTAGAGGTAGACTTGCTAGCACGCGGTGTCTCTAATTGGCGTCAGTTGGCTGAACAAAGAACCGACTGGCGTAACATGTTGGACGGCCAAAGTCGCCTAGGCGGTTAAAGGCTATTTAAAGTAAGTAAGTAAGTAATGGGATGTTAGTCTTAAGATTGTAAAAAGTTTCCGTGAATTTGGCAATTTTTTTTTCTGACGAGCTTAAGTAATTTTTCCTTAAAACAAATTAAAAGTATAAAGGTGTATGTAAGAAAACGTTAAAAAAAATAAATTTCAAAAATCAGAGACATTTTTTAAAAGCTTAAGATTAACACCTTACACTAGAATCAAGCGGCCTACAAAATCGCTTACTTCAAAATATTCTAAAAACTCTGATAATAAACCTAACAATTTTGATAAAAATTTGCCGAATTTTCTCAAATTTTGCATATATTTTTGAAACCTAATTTCCAATTTATGTACCAGATTCTGATACATTATTCTATAAGAAATTAGCTAAAAGTATTTTTCTGAACTGCAAGATTTCTAAATCATGGTTGCACTTACATATAGCTGCGTTCAGGTATATAAAATCAAAAAAGTACAATGAATTTTTGAGCAACTACTAAAAAAAAAGAATACTTAATAAGTTATTTATAATTTATAGCTTTCTATTGAAGTGAATTATTTTCTTTTGTTATTCAAATGAAATACATTAAAAGTAAATAAAAAAAATAAGTGATAATTCAATTCTTCGTTATTCAATTAAAAGTTGACAGTTTCACAAACTATTTCTCCAGTCTTTTTTAAGCAAAGCTGTTAGAAATAACGAGTACCCTAATCCCGGGATTTGTAAAATCATATCCCGAAAATCCCGGGATGGCCAAAACTGGAAAAATTTACATCCCTAGTCAACACACTATCTTCCTCGTTCAACTCTGAACTGACGCTTAGCTGTCGTCGATCTCTACAAGATTTGCCAAGCCAACGAAAGATGGCGGCAATCTCCTGGGTGCAGAAAATCCAAACAAACCTGGCCAAAATGGGATCATATAAGATCCAGACACATTTATGCCCTAAGGAGAAGAGAAATCTCCATATTAATAGGGGTACTAACCGGTCACTACTTATTGCCGTTCGTGATATGGAATAAAAAACCTGAGGAGGTGCCAAAATGTATAAAGAGCCTCAGCATACACGCTTTCTTCTGATGCTGAAGAACATTCTCCTTCCAGGTTAGTTTCCTATCCAGAACTGTGCCCAAGAACTTGGTTTTGTCAGCCAAGTTCAGGCGCACGTCATTCAGTTTTGGTAGTATTAACGGTGGTATCTTATAGCGGTTGGTGAAAAGGACCAGTTCTACTTTTCCCGGGTTGATGCTCAGTCCACAGCGCGAGCACCATGAGGAAACCTCTCGCAGTGCTACTTGCATCAAGTCGCACAGGGTTTGTGGGAATTTGCCTCTTTATACTATAGCTAAGACGTTTGCATATGCCACTACCTTCCCGCCCCCGAGCTTGTGCCTCGCAGCATCGAGTTGACAGTGAGGTTCAATTGAAGCGGGGAGAGAACACCACCTTGAGGCGTTCCCCGTGTAACATAGCGTGATAAGTCAACCGAGCCCAGTGATGAAACTATTCGTCTACCCCTTAGTAGTTGATCAATAAGTCCAATAAGATAACTGCTTATGCCCAGACTTGTTAAAGCGGTGTTTATAGCATCAGGGCTTATGTTGATGAAGGCTCCTTCAATATCGAAAAAGGCCACAAGACAGTACTCCTTTTCATTCAGCGATTTTTCCATAAGAGAAATCAGGCTGTGAAGCGCAGTTTCTGAATATTTCCCTTTGATGTATGCATGCTGATAGCTAGAGATAAGGTTGCTATCTATAGTAGAGGAGAGGTAGTCATTTATTATCCTCTCGATGGTTTTGAGCACAAAGGATGAGAGACTGATCGGCCTACAGTCGTTGGGCTCGTAATGAGACGCCTTCCCCACCTTAGGAATAAACACTAGCGTGGCACTTCTCCAGGAGCACGAAATGTAGCCAAGAGCCAGACAGGCTGTATAGAGAAATACCAGCCATTTGGCCGATGTCTCCAGCGTGTTTATGAGTTGTGCGGGAATAATCCCGTCTGGCCCGGCAGCCTTGAACGGTTCAAAGCTTTTAACCCCCCACCTAACCTTTTCCTCCGTGATGGGTATATATACAGCCAGGTTTGTTGTTGCTGGAAAGTGCGTATTCAAGAGCAGCTCTAGGGTTTCCCCCTCCGTGCTGGTCCAGGATCCGTCAGGTTTGGGCAAATAGCTTGTGGCCGTTTGAGTTTTTGAGAGCACTTATCTAAGTCTCGCTTCATCGTCGACATTTTCGACCCCAGTGCAGAAATTTCTCCACGATATTCTCTTCGCCTGCCTTAGAGCTTTTTTGTAGGCCCTAAGTTTAACTTTATATTCGAGCCATTGAGTCTCCGTGCCAAGGCTCTTGGCCTTATTAAATTGTGTACTACATGATTTGCGGAGCGAGTCCAGGTCGTAGGACCACCAATGCGGCCTATGTTTACCGCGTGGTTTTTGGTACTTTGCAAGCCTGCTCTAGGGCATTCGAGAGCGCCGCTGCAAAGGTCTTTACCAGATCCTCCATCTCCCCTACTGATGAGGGGACTTTTGGGAGCAGTGCTGGTAGGTTCCTAGATATTATTTCATTGTGTAGCTGCCAGTTAGTGTTACGTGGGTTGCGTTTCATAACCGGCTGCTCAACAGAAAAGTCTAGAATTAATTCTATGTACCGGTGGTCGGAGAATGAATGTTCATTTCACACGCCATTTTCTGACCCACTCATAAGCGTCTTCGCTGCAAATAGTGAGATCTATGACCTCCCTACGGGGTTTAGTAATAAACGTAGGTTCGTTACCCACGTTGCAAACTACCAGGGTAGTTGTTAACAAATAGTCAAACAACGACTCTCCTCTAGCATTGATATCGGAGCTTCCCCACTGGACGTGATGAGCATTAGCGTCAGTTCCGATAATAAGATGACCCATGGACAAATTTGCCACCAGGTATTTTACCTCCCTCTGTGGAGGAGGTTCTTCGTCGTCGTAGGGCACATAGACCGACGCCATCGTCAGGCTGGTACTGTCGACTGTTAAACTGGCAGCTTTAACGTCACCATTGGTATAGTTGGGAAGAGAAAGGCGTTCAGCCCAGACTTAACCAAAATACAGGCTCTAACCCTGCCCCCTCGCAGGCTCGGATAAGCTTAAAACCCTTAGTCCCCAAACCGCAAATCCTTGAGCTGTTGACCCAGGGTTCTTGGATGAGGACCACATCTATGTCGCCTTTAGAAAGACGACTGATTAAAGCAGCGGAGGTTGCGTTAGATTTGTGCAGGTTTATCTGAATCACCACCAACATGAGAGCGCTCAGACTTCCCTGCCACCGCCGTATCGTCGAGTTCCACCTCGTCTGGAGGCTTATTCCTACTAACTGTGGCAGTATCGTCATTGGTGCGCTCAGGACTAGCTGCTATCACTGTGACGTTGAGGTCTTCCCCGTCCAGCAGGCTGTCTCCCATCTCCGAGCTGTTCACTGCTCCTTCGCCATTTGACGTGGCAGATACCATACTTTCCGAGTCGGACATCTCCGACTCCTCTTCCGGCACTGCGATGTCCGAGTCCTCCGGTGCAGCCGAAATAGCAGCGCGCTGTGCATCGCTTACCTGGATCACGATTTGACCCATGCCGTAGTGCACTCGTCCATTGCACCGTTTAAGGGGCTCGAGTGCATCCTTATTCAAGGTGAAGACCACTTGCCTATCAGGCAAGCAACTGGTATTTTTTACGTGTTGATGTCCTACGAGATGTCAATTGTCAGATTTCGACCAGAATATACCAGTTATCTACTATTCAGGAAATACCAGTTTCATACTAGTTTTAAAATACCAGTTCCATACTAGTTCAACCTGGACTAGTATAATTTCCATAAAATGAACTATTCCACAAACTAGTCTAAAAAGGATAGTATGAAATATACTAGTTCAAAAAGCATTGAACCTGGTATGATTTCAACCAGAATTTTCCTTGCTTACCCTTTATTTTATCATTTGACTTTTTTCATGTTTTTTTCTTAAGAAAGGAGCGACTATTTGTATTTACCCTTTCACGAAAAAGCATCTATGAATTATAAGAGAAAAGGAAACGAATGAATTTTGTATTTTTTAACTGGTATATTTTCTTCCAGAAAAATCTAGTTGTATACTAGTATGGAATGGATATTTCCTGACTAGTATGGGTTCAGCCAGAAAATTCTAGTTGTATACTGGTATGAGTTCTGCCAGAAAGTTATAGTTGTATACTATTATGAAAATTCTAGTTGTATACTGGTATGAAATAGATATTTCCTGACTAGTATGAGTTCTACGAGAAAGCTATTGTTCTGTACTAGTATGAAATGTGTCAGAAAATATATTGATATTCGGACCTTACTCACACGTGCTAACAGGGTTTTATTCAAGTTTTCTTTCTTATAATTATACAATGTTAGAAAAGTCAAGAGTTTAGAGATAACTGGTGATTACGATAAATAGTAGAAACTGTTTAAAGAGTGCAATTGGATTGTAGAGTTACCATATACAATTTATTTAACAAAATGGATATTTCCTGACTAGTATGAGTTCTGCCAGAAAATATAGTTGTACGCTAGTATTTTTCTGACTAGTTTGAGGTTTCGCTGCAGGGTAGGGACAATGAAAAATTCCATTTGTACGAGAGGTGCCACGCCTCCTTTTTCGTTATCCCCAATTTTTATGAAGGTGGTAGGGCTCGATCTCATAACATAAATAATTCCAATGATACGGACAATGAAAAATTCCATTTGTAAAATTCTTTCGATGAATTTTTCTCTCGAATACTCCCAAAGCCGCCTCGTCAGATACTGTCAGTGTCCATGCTTCTGCAATATATAGCAGGACGGGTACGATAAGTGACTTATAGAGTGTTGTTTTTGTTCGTCGAGAGAGGACTTTACTTCTCGATTGCCTACTCAGCCCTGTTTGCAAGAGTTATCATTGGATGGATTTCCAGGCTTACATTGTTGTTGGTATTAATGCTGCTTGCTAGGTATACAAAGTCCCTTACTATCTCCAAATTATTGCTGCAAAGAGTGGCGTGGTTGCCAAGACGCGAATGGGCTGACACTTTGCTTGATGCCAGCAGGTACTTCGTTTTATCTTCGTTCAGTAAAGAACAGAACCAAAATAATACAAAGACTTGAAACCGTCAAACTCACAGAGAACAGCACCATTCTATACCGCTTCCAGAGACATTGGGCATAATAAACAAAACACTACTTGACAAAACAAAAGATACGGTCAGAACAGCACAAGTTACCAACATAGTAAGAACAATGCTACAACAAATTTACTTCAAATTCAACAATAAAATATATAGACAAACAAACGGACTATAAATGTGTAACCCAACATCATCCATTCTCATGGAGGCATTCATGCAGAACTTGGAAACAAAATACTTAAATGCAAGAAATAAAAACAAATCTAGGAGTGACTTTTTACGCAAGGTACGTCGACGATATCTTTTGCGTATTGAATACTAACAATAACGAACGAATACTAGAATTCCTAAATAAACAACACGAAAACATAAAATTCACTATGGAAACTGAGAAAGATGGAGAACTGCACTACCTGGACCTAACGATGTGAATTGGTGGACTCACAAATAAGTTTAACTACGACATCTACAGAAAACCAACAACTACGGACACCATAATTCATGCTACATCAAACCATCCTCAACAGCACAAGAATGCAGCATTAAGGCATCTAGTGGGCAGACTTCAAAGAACACCCCTCACACAGGCATCAT
Organism: Campiglossa producta; assembly: GCA_964058755.1. NCBI lineage: Eukaryota > Metazoa > Arthropoda > Insecta > Diptera > Tephritidae > Campiglossa > Campiglossa producta. The sequence continues at coordinate 1,192,109 of CAXKVI010000007.1, read as the reverse complement.
ACAGGAAGGAGCGTACCACCATATATAATATAGCAACGTGCAACGGATACAAAAAAAAACCTAGAGGACAAACTCCGGAGGAAGCATGGATCGCAGGAAAGGGACAACGCAGATGAAAAATACAAGATGACATACACTGGAAACACGACATACAAACTGGCAAAGACTAAGCGTGAACGCGGGTGAGCGTGAACAATTTTCTTTTGTGTAATATGTTGATAGTACTCCACTTTTCCAAAAAAATAATGCGTAAGTGGATAAATAACTAAAATATCTTTGGTATTAGTGCAGTTAAAATTAAGTTAAAGTGTTACATATGCTTTGAAAAGCTTATTATACCATCTCACAGTGAATTCTGTGCGAACGCAAAGTGACACAAACCCTTCGCAAGTGAGTGTTGAAATTTGGCCAAAACTTTAATTTTTTTTTACTTTCTTTGGAGAATTGAACTCACTTGACAGATGTGCGTGAGCGCACAAAAGAATTGATTTGGAACTCTTTTCCTTTGCGCACGCACCAGAAAGTCTCCTCTCATTCACGCTCACGTTCACACGAAACTGTATGAGTGTCTTAACTCGGAGGAGCCGTTTACCGAAAATGTGTAGATACCAGCTTACCTGTGAGTAGAGGTGGGCGTCGTGCGTGTTTTTAACCATGTTTATGCGCTCGTGTATGAAAATGCGATTTCGTGTCGTGCACGTACGTGATCGTGTTGAACACACGAACAAACGATCTACCTTTTCCACTTTTTGTACTAACTGGGGCACTTTTATTTTCTGTAAATTATATTTTTTATAACTTTCTTAATTCATATCATACCAGATGACGAAAATACGCGTTCACATGTATGCATTATAATACAAACACCTTAAAACTTTTTTATGTATAGGCTTAAGAAAAATATTTAAAAATGCCAACAAAAAACTTTTCAAGTAGGGTTGCCTCCTCTATGGTAACCATATATATTTTGGCATCGTATTTGGATTATTTTAGGATCATTTAGGGTATATTTTATGATAATTTTGGGGCTAATGTGGCTTCAATTTAGGACAATTTTGGGATCATTTAAGGGCCTGTTGGTGTCACTTTTGGATCATTTCGGGTCGCTTTTTGGGACACTTTTCGGACTTACTTACACTAATACCAATCAGATAGGTTGTTATGCCTAATTTACCGCAAACATAGCAATAAAGCGCTAATTTTCGCAAACATTTATTCATTACAACCTTTGTATTAAGTCGCTTTCGTGTTTGCACCACTATTTTCATACGAAATTGGAACTTGGAACATGGTTCAGAGCTCCGTGACAATGCAATATGAACGAAAAAGTATCCGCTAGGTGGCGCACGGATCGAGATATTTCGTTTGACTTGCCCCAGCCCCACTACTAAATCTTACTATGAATACAGGGTATTAACATTTCCCATTTAATAGTAATTTTAACACTTTTTTTGCATGAAAAACCTTAAAGAAATAAGGCAAATTGTGTGACAGCGCCACCTATCGTAAGACTTATGTAAAAATTAATGTCAAAAAGGAGTTCCTCGATCCAAAAAATAGCGATAAAATAGCGATATACAAAACAGAAAAAACAATCTAAAATTGCTTCATTAGCATGAAAAACTATCAAAAAGAAGACAAATTGTATGACAGCACCACTTATCGTAAGACTTAGGTAAAAATTAATGCAAAGAACAAGTTCCTCGATCCAAAAAATTGCGATAGACAAAAAAAAACATCTAAAATTGCTTCATTTCATCAAGTTTTAATCAATTCTTTCATACACAGGGTTACCAAATTTGAATAAAAATAACAGAGAAACCAGACATATGGCCAAAAACCCAGTATGAGGTTTTGATATGGGCTAACGTTTCATCTCCAATTAGTTTCAGCAATTACAGAGAGACGATCCCTAATTTTGTGTCATAGTGTAATTTTTTATTTTTTATTTTAATAATTTTTTAATCGAAGTGGTCCAACCCTGGTTGTTGTTGTTATTGTAACGACGTGTTGTCCAACCCTGGTGTAGAAGATATGCTTCATTCTAAGAATTTCTACTTGGAGGTTGCCACTTGAGGGGGTTTATAAAATTTCCACCTATTATATATATTTTTCCAATATTCTTACTTACCAACAAAACTTTTCAAAAGAGATTTTCCGGAAAAATATCAAATAGGTGCCAACTTTATAAACCGCCACAAGTGGCAAATCCAAGTAGAAAATCTTACAATGAAGTATACTATCCACATACAAAATTTCATCCCAATCGATCAATAAACGAAGAAATAAAGAAAATGTAGTAAGGTGGCAACCCTGCACTAGACTTTATGGCAAAACATGGGGGCTGTCTCTTAAATACTGGTCATTTAATACAGTTGTGAAGCCAATAGTCACATACGCTTCTCTAGTCTGGTGGCTAATACTGCTCAAAGAACAGCGGCAACTAAGTTAAGTAAGTTGCATCGGCTAGTCTGTATCGGTATAACAGGTGCAATGAGAACGTGCCCTGCTGATGCTTTAAGTGCCCTTGTGGGAATACCTCCTTTCCCTTTTCTGATAGAGAAGGAGGCCACACTTGCTGCATTAAGACTTCAAAACATTTCCGATCTAAAAATCAGGCAGGACATATGAAGATAGTCAAGAATTTCATAAATATCCTATATTGCAAGTAAGTGATGCAATAACTCCTACGCTCAGGATCATGCGAAACTTTGAAGTTTCGATCATAGATCGAGTGCTCTGAGACACAGAGAATCCTTATGCTGAATCCGATTCGGAGATTTGGTATACGGATGGATCGAAGCTGGAATATGGTAAAACGAGAGCTGGTATCTATGGACCAAATTACAAAAAATCGGTACCGATGGGTAACTACGCCACTATCTTTCAAGCGGAAATCCGCGCAATAGAATTATGTGGCAGAGAATGCCTCAGAAGAAAACTATCCTCTAGGCGAATCTATATTATGCCGGACAGTCAGACCGCCCTACGTGCCTTGCAGTCTTACATTATAACCTCGAAGCTTGTCGATGAGTGCGTCGCAGTCGTTAATGATCCTGGAACCAAAAACAACGTTTTGTTAGGTTGGGTCCCAGGGCATGAAGGGCATAACGGCAACGAAAAAGCAGATCACCTGGCAAAGACATGGTGCTCTAACAGCATTTTATGGTCCGGAACCCTTTTGTGGACTCACGAAGGCCCACGTAAAAGAGACCATAAGCAACTGGGAAAATAAACAATTTAAGCAGCATTGGCTTAGCAGCCTAGGGAAGAGGCAGGCCAAACTCTTTATAGAACCCTCACAAAGAGCATCAGCCAGGCTCATTAATCTAAGGAGGGCGGATCTAAGAACCCTCACTGGGTATTTTACGGGACATTGCGGTCTGCGTTATCACCTGAGTAAGTTGAATCTGTCAGATACAACAATTTGTCGGTTTTGCGAACTGGACGATGAAACGCCGGTTCACATACTCTGCGAATGCATTGCGTTAGCAAGAAAGAGAGTCTGCTACCTAGGTGGGGTCACTCTAAATCCGTTAGTAATATGGAATAAAAAACCTGAGGAGGTGCTCAAACATATAAAGAGCCTCCGCATACAGCAATAAGCTGATAGGTCACACAATAGATCGTACTAATGGTCGCGGTGTAATAGGGCCTTATAATAATAATAATAATAATAAGGTGGCAACCCTATGGATCTCGTACAACCTCTCACCAAATTTCAGTAGTCTAGCCCGAATACTTCCAGAGATACGGACAATAAAAAATTACATTTCTCATAACATAATTAATTCCAGTAATACGGACAATGAAAAATTCCATTGGTAAAAATCTTTCGAAGAATTTTTCTCTCGAATACTCCCAAAGCCGCCTCGTCAGATACTGTCAGTGTCCATGCCTCTGCACCATATAGCAGGAAGGGGTCGATAAGTGACTTATAGAGTGTTGTTTTTGTTCGTCGAGAGAGGTCTTTACTTCTCAATTGCCTACTCAGCCCAAAGTAGCATTTGTTTTCAAGAGTTATCTTTCGATGGATTTCCAGGCTTACATTGTTTGTTGGTATTAATGCTGCTTCCCAGGTATACAAAGTCCTTTACTATCTCGAAATTATTGCTGCCAACAGTGGCGTGGTTGCCAAGATTCGAATCTTCGTTCAGTAAAGAACACAACCAAACTAATACAAAGACTTGGAACCGTCAAACTCACAGAGAACAACACCCTTCTATACCGCTTCCAGAGACATTGGACATAATAAACAAAACACTACATCACAAAACAAAAGATAAGATCAGAACAGCACAAGTTACCAACATACTAAGAACAATGCTACAACAAAATTACTTCAAATTCAACAATAAAATATATAGACAAACAAACGGACTATAAATGTGTAACCCAACATCATCCATTCTCATGGAGGCATTCATGCAGAACTTGGAAACCAAATACCTACATGCAAGAACTAAAAACAAATCTAGGAGTGACTTTTTACGCAAGGTACGTCGACGACATCTTTTGCGTATTGAATACTAACAATAAAGAACGAGTACTAGAATTCCTAAATAAACAACACGAAACATAAAATTCACTATGGAAACTGAGAAAGATGGAGAACTGCACTACCTGGACCTAACGATAAGAATTGACGGACTCACAAATAAGTTTAACTACGACATCTGCAGAAAACCAACAACTACGGACACCATAATTCTGCTACATCAAACCATTCTCAACAGCACAAGAATGCAGCATTAAGGCATCTAGTTGACAGACTTCAAAGAACACCCCTCACCCAGGAATCATACAGGAAGGAGCGTACCACCATATACAATATAGCAACGTGCAACGGATACAAAAAAAAAACCTAGAGGACAAACACCGGAGGAAGCATGGATCGCAGGAAAGGGACAACGCAGATGAAAAATCCAAAATGACATACACTGGAAACACGACATACAAACTGGCAAAGACTAAGAACCAACAATAAAGCCCCATACACACTTCTTTTTGAGCGTGAACGCGGGTGAGCGTGAACAATTTTCTTTTGTGTAATATGTTGATAGTACTCCACTTTTCAAAAAAAAAAAAATCATGCGTAAGTGGATAAACAACTAAAATATATTTGATATTAGTGCATCTAAAATTAAGTGAAAGAGTTACATATGCTTTGAAACGCTTATTTTACCATCTCACAGTGAATTGTGTGCGAACGCAAAGTGACACAAACCATTCGCAAGTCAGTGTTGAAATTTGGCAATTACCACGCCAACTTTGATTTTTTTACATTTTTGGAGAATTGAACTCATTTGACAGATGTGCGTGAACGCACAAAAGAATTGATTTGGAATTCTTTTCCTTTGTGCACGCAATAGAAAGTCTCCTCTCATTCACGCTCACGTTCACACGAAACTGTATGAGTGTCTTAACTCGGAGGAGCCGTTTACCGAAAATGTGTAGATACCACATACAGAAAAATTTCTTACATTTTTAGTTAACATGATTCATGTTAAATCAACATGAACACCTCTTGTACGTAAAACAAAAACAATTTCTGAAAATCAACACGAACATTTTAACATGAAGGTATGGTTAAAGTATCATGAAGTACTTCTGCATAAGAATTACATTAGTGTGTATCCCTTACACTAAATTCGGTTTGTTTTAACATGAACAAGTGTTGTTTTCGACTGTCATCTGTCCCCCAACATTTTAACATGAAGCGTATGGTTAGAATAACATGAAATATTTCTGTATTAGAATTACATTAGTGTGTATCCCTTACACTATATTCGGTTTGTTTTAACATGAACAAGTGTTGTTTTCGAGCATCATCTGTTCCCCATCAAAGCTTGTGAACAGAATTGTTCTCAAAAGAACAGAATTTAAGTCAGTGTGTAGATACCGACTTGATGAAAAGTTGTATATATTATAAATAATGAATATATTGTGAAATTTATAGTTTCTTAACTTGCGAATAAGTTGTGAAGTTTTGCAAAAAGTTTTGGGTAAGTAATTTGTGTTGTTTTTCATATTTTGTAAACGTTTCCTGCTAAAACACGTCCAAAAATGTCGGGGTAGGTTAAAAAGAACGCGCACTATACATAAATACCATGGAAACGCTTTAGGATTAGGGATACCGGGTAGAAAAGACGTCGTTTGATACTTATCCCTACATTAATTGGACGTGTGCTACCAGTTTTACAATCGCTAGGATAATTTAAAGAGCTTTCAATGAAACAATTTTTATTTAATTTTCAGATTGGGGCTTGTTGTTGCTGTTTTCGATGCAGAATGATTGCATTAAAATAAGTATATGTATATGTATGTACATATGTGTACTTTTATTATTTAACATGCTGATCGTGTTAATTTAACATGATGATCGTGTTAATTTAACATGATGATCGCGTTATTTTAACATGATGATCGTGTTAATTTAACATGATGATCGTGTTGATTTAACAATAAAAACATGTTGAATTAACATGACAGATCGTGCTAATAAATTATACAAGCATTATATTCTTTCATACCTGAAAATATGTATGTTAAAGGTTTTCGATAAATGATTAACTAAATAAAAATTATTAAAAAAATCAAAAACAAGGTGTTTTATTTTAAGGGTTAATTTAAAAATAAAAACCTGTTAAATTAACATGATAGATCGTGTTAATTTAACAATAAAATCCTGTTAGTGTTATTTCAACATAGTATAGTGTTAATTTAACATGTCTGATCGTGTTGATTTAACAAGAAAAATAATGTTGTATCAACAGGAAATCATGTTGATTCAAACCTTTGTGATCATGTTAAATTCACACTGTTCCTTCATGTTGATCTAACATGTAGGAACAGTTAAAAACCAGCTTCATGTTAAAACAACCTGAGCGATAATGTTGAAAAATAATAACCTGAAAAAGTGTTAAAAAAGTGTTGATTCAACATGAAAATTATTCTGTGTGCAGCTTACCTGGGAGTAGAGGTGGGCGTCGTGCGTGTTTTTAACCATGTTTATGTGCTCGTGTATGAAAATGCGATTTCGTGTCGTGCACGTACGTGATCGTGTTGAACACACGAACAAACACGATCTACCTTTTCCCTTCCTGGTCAGCCTACGCCAGGTCACGGAGCTGGACATAAAGGACCTGATGGCCTTCATCAAGTCATCTAAATGGTTCGAGGAGGAGTAACGGTGTCGGTATAGGAGGGTCAGTCCCGGGATTCTGCTATGTGGAGAATTCCGTTAATACCGGGATTTTCCATATGGCAGGGTCCCGGAACTGACTTTCCTAGTGTTGGTGGTATCACAACGGGCCTTTTATTACTGGCCTAGGTGTGCCTCTGCGGCAGCCACTTGAACCTAACCTAACCTAACCCGGGTAAAAACTGGGAACCCGATTCAATCGTTAGTATTCTATTATTGACAGCTAGTCGCCTAGCTGAAATCGAATATCTGCTATTCGATTTTCAAACAGCACAAAAGTTGGACTATTCGACTAGTTGAGTAATCGATTAGAATCAAGAGCCCTACTTATTTCCCCAACTAAAAAAAGCCGTTAGACTAGAAAGCAATGTTCTGAATGCAACCGCCCGATTTGCAATGCCCGTACTGTAACCGTTTCAAATTGTAACAATTGTGCCAATTAACAATCAAAATGTATTTAAAACTTAATAAATAAATAAACACATAATATTTACTAAATATTCTTACTTAAAATAAGCATTCTTTAATTACTTTTCACAAAAACAACCCACATTTTACTTTAAGTTGTCATAATATATATAGAGGTACCCGGGTACCACGGGTGTACACTTAGCGGTGAAAAATCAAAAGTGTAGAAAAAAGCTAGGAAGGAAAAAAAATAATTTCTTTTTCTTGTTGTTTTCTACCCAAAAAACCCAGCTTAAGGTATATTATGAATATAAAGTTTGTCTTCCAGTGTTTTATATCTGAAAAACGTAAAATAAACCCATTTGGTTACCCTGGTACCACGGGTGTACACATAAAGGTTAAGTAAATTCCATGACATATGGATGGTGCTAAAAAACCACTTTAGAAAAAAAATTTAAAAAATTAAAAATTCTTTTTAATTGTTCATTACGACGGCTTAAAGAGTAGAGAAAATGCAAAAACACATTTTAAGGCCAAAAACAAAAAAGAAGTTTCGAAAGGGGTATACAATACATAAAGCTAATGTGCAGAAATAAAGTAGCGTCTAGTTGCATTTAGCTTTCAAAATTTGTATGGTAAATGCAGAAATAAATTTTGCATCATTTTGGGCTAAATGCTAAAATGTGAGGATAATGCAAAACGCAGGCCTAGCATGAACTCCACATTTCGATCCAATAAAAACGAAGAGAAACTGAAAATTTTATAAAAAAAAAATTATTTCCTTTTAGAATAAAATACCAATACTTGGTTATGCTTGTTTGAAAGGCAAAACAAATATCTTTCAAACAAAGAAACAAAATTGAATTCGGCCGGGAGACAAGAAAGTGTAGTAGTGTATTATGGGCTATGGCGAAACCAAATATTTATATGAAAGGCCCTGCATTTTTTGGTGTAGCACAATGTTATTAAAAAAAAAGTAATTTTTTAATATTTTTATGTTTCGGGTTATCGCTTATTTATTTGAACCATTGAGATAAATCTATAAACCAAATCAAAGTTTACTTGTTTACAAAAGTCTGAACCCACTTTTATATGATAGTAAAAACATTATAAGCACTCGCGAAAACACACAAATAATTATAACTTTTTTAACGGTGAAACACAGATGTGCAACTTCGATTCGATATTTCTTATTAGTGACGGGTACTTTATGGTCTTTCCAGATTTTTTCTTCATACTCAAAACGCGATTGCCGAATGTACCCCAAAGCCGAAGGATCCCCAGTCTCCCATACATACTTCCAAAAATATATAATAGATTTTAACATGTTATTAAATATTCCTTAAACCTTGCTTATGATTTAAATTATTTTTCTACACAGGTTGTAAAATTAAAGCTCTGCGAGCTAAAACGAATACATATATAAAGACTCCAGTGCGCGGGGAAGAGCCTGTTTTCGTAGTGACTGGGCGAAAAGAGGATGTAACCAAAGCAAAGCGAGAAATTTTATCTGCAGCAGAACACTTTAGTTTAATACGAGCAACACGCAAGCCATCAGGTGGCAGTGCAGTAGGAAAAAATGACAACAACGAAAAAAGTTTAGTCAACAATGACTTCGCAAAAGTACCATTGAGATCTTCGACAATGCCAGGGCACGTAACCATACAGGTACGTGTTCCCTACCGGGTGGTCGGTTTGGTAGTGGGGCCTAAAGGTACAACTATTAAGCATATTCAACATCAGACACAGACTTATATTGTAACACCGTCTCGTGAGAAAGAACCAATATTTGAAGTTACTGGTTTACCTAACAATGTTCAGTCCGCCCGAAAACAAATAGAGGCTCATATTGCTTCACGTACGGGAAGAGTATCTACTCCTGGTGGTAATAGTAATAGTTTAGTTGCACTTGCAGACTCATCAAATGAAGTACCAGCTGTTCAGAATTTGCATGTTTTAAGTAAAATCCTAAATGACCCTACAGAAGATTCCGACATACTTCTAGCACTTTGTGAAGATAACAGTATTAGATCCACTCCTGGCTACGAGTGCGGAACTTGCGAAGTACCTACAAAAAAGAGTTACGTGAATGACCTCGAATACTCAAATGGCTACGGAAAAAATGATTTTAATATAAGGCAAGAATTTATAGAGAATGGAATTAGTTTTTTACATCCCGATAGCTTTCAACTTCAATATCTTAATACATCGAATCAAACTCTCGATTATATGAGTGACCTTGCTGAAAATATCGATTTGGAGACAAATAGTGAAAGTGCATACTTTCTTGCAGACCTTAACCCTACCCATAAATTTCAGAAGAAAAAAGAGTTTTTATTCCCGTCGTTCCAGCCCACATTAACCTTAAACCACAACTTGCATACTTCGTCTCTCAGTTCAATGAAACAAACGCGGTTATTTCGCACTGATAGTAATGTAAGCTCTTATATGCAAATAAATTTTGCTAATAATGACGCATTTGACTACAAACCAATAAGCGGTACAGCAGGCCCATCAGATTTGCAAATACATTTTGCTAATAATGATACAAGTGACTACAAACCCGGTACAGCAGGCTCATCAGATATTCAAAATTGTGGTATCACCCCTCAACATAATAACAACAGAAATCTCAAGCCTCGGTCTTATTCATCGGCTTCCTCAACTGCATCATCCAGAAGTGCCAATAACAGTGGAAGTTGGAGTAGCAGCCGCAAGGAAGTTACTAACATTTGGAAAAATTTTGGCGAGTCTCTTGATCTAGATGAGGGCTTTAGCGATTTACCAAATCTCTGGACTTTGCCTACACCACTCTCGACATTAAAATCATCAAATTCCTCTCCTTCAACATCAATAAGCCCAACCGATTCATTTTCGGCTGAAATTGCGACACACACTCCCAAACCGAAAGAAGATGGGCTGAATAGTTCAGTGAATCAGACACACCATGGGTGCAAGATCAATAAAAGTTTAATTCAAAAAAAACATTTCGGAAATGAGGGGGTTATGCCAACGCTTCTTATGGACACGATGACCCCACGACTTGAGTGTTTAGTATGCAATAATAAGAAAGTAAATGCTATTTTAGTTCCATGTGGTCATACCATGCTTTGTATAGAATGCGCCCATCGCATTTGCGAATTAGATAATGGAATTTGTCCCATTTGCAGTCTTAATGTTTATCATGCTACGCGTGTAATAATATAAGTATTTATTTTGTAATTTTAGCATATTATAAAAAAGTAGAAACGATATTTTCTTTAGGATATAAAAACTATGCTCTTAATTATGTAGTAAAAACATAGTGATTCTTTTTACAGGTCGCATAAATTCAAGTAAACATTTACATACATAATTTTTTACCGTTCACAGTATACAATATTCAATAATTTTACAACACTTTTATCCCACAGTGAATGTGTTGAGAACAGGAGCTACGCACTAGCCCGAAAATTTATACAAAATAAAACCGACTTATAAATCTTTTAGAATACATTTCCATAAATAATTATAAGACCTTTATAAAAATATTTAATTTAAGGGTAATTGTAAAATTATGATATCTTTAAACAAAGAAGTAGGAAAAAATAATAATTTTGTAGTTATCAACTAATTTTATAGTAAATTGAACCAAAAATGTTAAAGATATACATATTTTTACTTTTAAATTATATTTTTATATATAACCACCATTTAAACTTACGAAAACTGTGGGAGTGATTAAAAAGTATTTCAAGATAATTACTAAATAATAAATAATTTCCATGTTTTTTAGAAACATTTCATAGATTTTCTTTTAGAGTTTGGATAATGGCTGCAAAACCAGGCTTCGTAAAAATTCTTTTTCAAATATTAAGAATTCATTAATTTTACTTGTTCAAACTGGCTTCGAATAAATTTAAAAACAAATAATTATTTTTTCTTTGAAAAGAATTTAAAATGAAAAATTCTTTTCATGGTTACGAAAATTTGAAATTTCTAAACATTAGGAAAAAGAATACAAACATTTGGATTTCATTTGTAGAGTATAAAACATTTGCAACAAATCGATTACTATTGAGCTGTATTTATTGATATGCGGACTTTAATTTTGAGTTAGCGGTTACAATCGACTATCCTCTATCCTAAATCTTCGTAGTTAGACCGTTAACTATTGCCATCTACTCCTCGGTGAGCTGTGTTCCCCAATAAAGGCTTACCTCCCGACTCTCTCCTATTTTTTTCGCGGCATGGAACCTAATCCTCGACAGCACTAAGCTCACGCGATTGCCAACAAGGTATAGAGCCGCAACAAAATCATTAAGTGGCTTTCTGACCTACGTGTCGATGATATGCCCTGGTCTTGTTGTATGAAGTTGCAGGTTTGTTAGAACACAGCACTCAGAACTGCCACAGTAAGGCAAACCCCCCGCGCGGTTTCGACATGGTTCATACAAATTGTGTGGGCATGAGAATTTTTCACAGCTATTTTACGCTTAACGGTCTTATTTAGGTATGGATCTTAAAGAGCTTGATGACATGCTGAGCCACAAAATATCAACTCCGTTTGATCCAAGGTGCCCAAACAGACCCTCAACAGAATTCACATAGAGCAGACTCGGCCTTGGTCATCTTCTAGTCCGCGAATGCCTTCGTGCGATTACACTTACTACTGGCTGCAGCAGATTAATGCGAACTCCCGTATGAAACCAGATGCACTCTGGTCCAACTTCGATAAGAGTACTGTAATGGGTTGAACTGTTGCGGCTCGTCCCCCATGATACCCACCAATTCTAAGACCAATCTCACTCTGGTCCAACGCTTAAACACCCTTTTCAAGGGGTCCCGTTAGAAGAGATTGACGACAGCTTGAGGTAATAAGCATTTGGGCAGAACTACGAATCGCTACAACAAAAACAAAAAAGAGCATACAGCGCAAGGTTCCCACTATCCGCACGGCTTAAGCTGGCCCGTTTGTTTGCTGGTGAGCTCTTTGGGATACATTTATTCTTATTTAGGCGAGGGGGCGAGTTACGATTCCGATTTATAACGAAATGGAAATAACAAATAGGATATTGTAAAGGTATTGTAGGAAACTCTAACAAGACCACCTACAACCTAATATTTAGGAGTACAGTTTCAGATCGAATATATGTATATATATCTGTCTATTTCGCTCTGTGAATTCAGTAGCCAACGTAACGAAGATCCTTCCTATAATTAAAATCCAACCCATTTTAATGCTACATACCTGTTGATATTCAAGGTGAAATATTAAAAGAATTTTTTGGAGAATGAAAAGGACTTCTGTTTTTAAATATTCTCGTAGTTCAAATATTTTCTGAACCCTGTGCAAAACATACATAACGTTACCTTAATTCACAAAGGCCCTAATTGACACATTTTTCAAAAATGACATTTTTACATTTTTTACATTACAAGTATTATATAGTAAAATACACACTCACAATAAAATTAAGGAGTTACTAGCAGTAATAACGGTGATATTCCAAATTTACAAAGTTGCAAATATGCGTTCAATGTAAAAAATTTTTTGTTTTTTGCTTCTCCTGTATTTTTTTTTTATGCCAGTTAGGGCCTTTGTGAATTAAGATATCGATAAACTCTTATACCACATTTCCCTCGTGAAGGGTGACCCTTGTGGTAGTGGCATATGCAGACGATTTAGCTATTGTATATAGGGGTAAATTCCCACAAACCATGTGCGACTTGATGCAAGTAGCACTGCGGACTGATCATCAACCCGGGAAAAGTCGAACTGGTCCTTTCCACCAATCGCTATACCTACCAAAACCGAATGGCGTGCTCCTGAACTTGGCTGACAAAGCCAAGTTCCTAGGCACAGTTCTGGATAGGAAACTAACCTAGAAGGAGAATGTTCTTCAGCGCCAGAAGAAAGCGTGTATTGGACTCTTCACGTGCAACAAAAAAAAAAAACTAATGGCGGCGATATACCAACAGGTTATCATAACCTCTAACGAGATTTTTAGCCGAGCTTCTCTTTCCAACTTGTGGTGTGTTGCTTTTGAGTTTTTCCTACAAGTTGGCGGGACCTACAGTTTTTTGCCGACTCCGAACGGCATTTGCAAACCAAATGAATTTTTTGCTGAGAAGCTTCTCATGGCAGAAATACACCCGGAGAGTTTGCCAAATTACTGCCGAGGGGCGACCCCGTTTAGAAAAATTCTTTTTCTAAATAATTTTTGATGTTACTTTTGTCGGGCATCGAACCGCCACGACTTGGTGTAGAAGGCCGAACAATTAACCGCTACACCACGGCGGCCGCCTCACGTGCAAAAGAGCCATTGGAAAAAATGGGGCTGACCCAAAATATGCAAATGGCAAGGCAACAAACCTTAACCTGTTAGGTAAAGTAGACAGATCTTGTATGATCTATATAAGCGGTGCATTAAGAACAACCCCAACGAAGCACTCCAGCTCATTCTTGGCATTTTGCCACTCGATCTGGAAGGGCACCGGGTAGCAGCAGCATATTTTTATTCTCAGCGACAGCCAAGCAGCCATCGAATCCCTTGGCTCTTACTCGTTCAACTCTGAACTGACGCTCAGCTGTCGTCGATCTCTACAAGAGATGGCCCATCAGAACCGCGTGAACCTCATATGAGTCCCGGGACATAGGGACATTGAGGGAAGTTGTAGGGCAGACCAACCAGGTTATTCGGGTTAAAGAGCGCTTAGGTATACCGTTTGCAGCATACAAGCTAATGCTGAGAGAGTGCACAGTCCGCCAGGCCAACGAAAGATGGCTGCAATCTCCAGGATGCCGGATATCCAAAGAAACCTGGCTGAAACGGGATCATAAAAGATCAAGGCACATTTATGCTCAAATGAGAAGAGAATTCTCCATATAAATGGGTGTATTGACTCGGCACTGCCTTACGACGATGCTCTAGGAGTTGCAAAAATGACGAGGAGGAGGAAATGGTAGAGCACCTGATCTGCAACTGCCCGGCTTTAAGTGGCGCGGTAACTCGCTTTTTGGGAGCGCCCTTCCTGGTTAGCCTACGCCATGTCACGGAGCTGGATATGATGACCTTCATCAAGTCCTCTAAATGGTTCGAGGAGGAGTAACGGTATCGGTTTAGGAGCGTCCGTCCCGGGATTCTGCTATGTGGACAATCCCGATAATACAGGGATTTTCCATATGACAGGATCCCGGAACTAACTTTCCTAGTGTTAGTGGTATCACAACGGGCCTTTCAATACTGTCCTAGGTGTGCCTCTGCGGCAGCCGCTTGAACCTAACCTAGTAAATCAAAAAATCAATACGAAATCAGTACAAATATTTATTGGCAAAAAAAATGAAAACAACGCCCCAACAAGCAAAGTAAACTTACAAACATTTTTGTAAAGCTTTCCGAAATAAACATGACCTTGTCCTGGTAATGCGCTGATTTCGTAAGTCACGGTGTATAAACGCGACGCTGTCACTTTGGTTTCACATCCACCCTCAAGTTCGTAATTTATAAGTACGTAAGTTCTCGCGTTCATCCAGTTACGTAGTCACGGCGCATTCACTGACGCGCGCTGCCAAATGGTCTCGGTAGCCTAGCGGTTGAGATGTCGCACTTGTAAGCACGGTTGCCGAACCTGGTAATTAGTTACCAAACGTGGTAACTTTTTTCGCCGTTGGTAACTTGGTAACTTTAATTTGCGTTTGGTAACTTTTTGATTGCGTCCAACTGCAACCATGATCGCTAAGAGAGCATGGCGGCAAAGATGTTAACAGTAACTAAACCTTTTATAATTAAACAGATGCACGTACCTGAATGTTTATTCGCATCACTAGGGCGTTTACATTGATCGATTTATTATTATTATTATTATTATTATTATTATTATTATTATTATTATTATTATTATTATTATTATTATTATTCAATTCAATTTCTTGTTGGTTCTGAAAACTGACTCGTGTAAACGGATCTTGCAAAATTACATGCAACAAAGTTGGCTGACAGCTGACTTTTGTTCAACTTATCATTCAACTTTTGTTTGTTTACGAATTGACATTCGTAAATTTTTTGACAGACTTTTATGAAAAAAAAACAAGTAAGGAAAGCTGTCTTCGGCTGTGCCGAAGGCTATATACCTTTCATGAATAAGCGTCACGATTTTCACTGTTCGATCCCCAGTACAGCCTGTGTCAATTTAACTATATTTACTATACACATTACACATCTTTGTTATAATTTAAAAAAAACTTACAAAATAATAGGATCCGAGTTATCGGAACAATCGATTGTATGGAGGCTATATATTATACGTGTTCAATTGTACTGACTTACACTATACACATTACATATGTAGAAAGTACTAAAGGTGCAATATTTTACGTTCCTAACTTTTTAAATGCGGAAGTATTGGCCAAAAAACCTTATATCGGAACAACCGGTTGTATGGGGCTATATGTTATATTTACCCGATCTTCTTGATTTTCCTCTACACACTACATAAATTGAAACAAAATTTTATGTTCCTAACTTTTTAATTGCAGAAGTTTTGGCCAAAAAACCTTATATCTGAACAATCGGTTGTATGGGGGCTATATGTTACATTTGCCCGATCTTTTTGATTTTCACTATATACACTACATAAATAGAAAGTACTCGAGATGCAAAATTTTACGTTCCTAACTTTTTAATTGCAGAAGTTTTGGTCAAAAAACCTTATATCTGAACAATCGGTTGTATGGGGGCTATATGTTACATTTGCCCGATCTTTTTGATTTTCACTATACACACTACATAAATAGAAAGTACTCGAGATGCAAAATTTTACGTTCCTAACTTTTTAATTGCAGAAGTTTTGGTCAAAAAACCTTATATCTGAACAATCGGTTGTATGGGGGCTATATGTTACATTTGCCCGATCTTGTTGATTTTCACTATATACACTACATAAATAGAATGTACTCGAGTTGCAAAATTTTACGGTCCTAACTTTTTAATTGCAGAAGTTTTGGCCAAAAAACCTTATATCTGAACAATCGGTTGTATGGGGGCTATATGTTACATTTGCCCGATCTTGTTGATTTTCACTATATACACTACATAAATAGAAAGTACTCGAGTTGCAAAATTTTACGTTCCTAACTCTTTAATTGCAGAAGTTTTGGCCAAAAATTCTTATATCTGAACAATCGGTTGTATGGGGGCTATATGTTACATTTGCCCGATCTCGTTGATTTTCACTATATACACTATATAAATAGAAATTACTCGAGTTGCAAAATTTTACGTTCCTAACTGTTTAATTGCGGAAGTTTTGGCCAAAAAACCTTATATCTGAACAATCGGTTGTATGGGGGCTATATGTTATACTGGTCCGATCTTGTCAGTTCCGACAAATGATTCCTATATTACAAAATGGTGGCCACATACAAAATTTCAGCCAGATATCTCAAAAATTGAGGGACTAGTTTGCGTTCAAACAGACAGACGGACAGACGGACAGACGGACATGGCTAAATCAACTCATCTCGTCATCCTGATCATTTCGGTATACTTATTGATGGGTCTATCTCTTCTTCTTCTCATATTTACAAACATCGGACCAAAGTTATAATACCATTTCATGTTCATGAAAGGTATAAAAAAATTAAAACCCAGAGCAAAACCTGGACGTCCCATCCCAGATAACCAGTGGAGTCCGTAAGATGCTCTGTGAGGGCTAATGTGCGGAATCCGCCTAGGCATTTTTTGACTTTGTTCAACGTCAACACCCAGGGCAAAACCTAGGGAAGCTCTTAGAAGACTCTTAAAAGGGGAAAAAGGAGCTTTAAAAAAATTGTGAAAAAAGTGTTCCTTTAGAACTCCTGAAAGGTGCGTTTACGAAGCTACAAAACACTCCCTCATATTCTGCTCCGTACTAACTTTTCTTAAGGGCGCCCGTTTGCGCTCCTTTTTGGGCGGCTGTGTACATCGTTGTCTTTGATTGGTAAGAGGGGTCAGTTTCATTAGGGATGGACTAAAGATGGATTGGTGTTAGAAGATATTGCTCTCAGGATCAGGTGAATAAGTGGGTCGTGTCGTGAGAAGAAGATCCGAATGCCAAATCGGAGTTGAGCGAGATTGTCTCTGCCCTCTCGGGAGATCGGGTTACTCTGCAGCAACTGGTGGCGCTTCTTGTTGCAGGGCGGCATTCACCGGACGGGAGCTGACCAAAGTGTTCACCGTTTCGGTGTGGATATTATTGAGGGCCTGTCTGTAAGCACGCGGCGTTCAATAAAAACAACATTTTTATTTCATTTGTTTATATTTTTTCAGTGACACAAACAGCCGTAAAATAGCTTTCAAAAAATGTATTAATGTCAACGGGTAGTCAAATAATTTTGGAATAAACTGCACCTACAACGAAAACTGACTAAATTTTGCGAAGAAAAATACAAATGTATAAAGGCTGGTTTTCATTAGGTGAAAGGTGTCAAATTTCGTCGACTTTATCGAGATTTGGTTGCTTATTTCGATAAAGTCGATAGAATTTGTCAAAATTTGACCTAATGAAAACCAGACTTTAGAAATAAACTAATTTATGTTTTTTTTTAATGTAAAAAACTTTTAATGATAGCATATTAATTTATTAGTTAATCGTAATAACAAGCAGCGTAATGTGCAATGCCAATATTTGGAAACAAGTACAAATGTAACGTACTAAGTCAGATTTCATAGTTATTATTTATGTATAACTGATATGCAAGCATGCGAATTGAATTTTTTGTTTCATTTCTTACTTTTTTTTGTTAAAACAATAAACTGTGCTAAGAACCGCTTGGTAACTTTTTGGTAACTTTTTTCTAACATCTTGGTAATTTTTTCGCGTATGCTTGTGGTAACCGTGGTTGTAAGCAAGCGTTTCGAGTTCGATTCTTACCAATTTCTTTGATTTAACTTTTTTTTACATTTATTTTTTGCTTTTATGTTTTTATACCTTTCATGAACATGAAATGGTATTATAACTTTGGTCCGTTGTTTGTAAGTATGAGAAGAAGAAGAGATAGACCCACTAATAAGTATACCGTTATGATCAGGACGATGAGTTGATTCGATTTAGCCATGTCCGTCTCTCCGTCTGTTTGTACGCACACTAGTCCCTCAATTTTTGAGATATCTCGATAAAATTTGGTATGGAGGCGTTATTTTATATGAGAATAATCATTCGTCGGAACCAGCAACTCATAGCTCCCATACAATCGATTGTTTCGATAAACAGATTTCGGGATATAACTTCTGTAATTAAAGAGCTAGTAACGTGGAGTTTTGTGAGTATTGCTGTTTTTTTATGTGAAATATCGATGTTGAATATCATTGAGATGGGATAAATATTTCATATAGCTCCCATACAATCGATTGTTTCGATAAATGGATTTTGGGCTATAACTCCTGTAATTATAAAGCTAGGAACTTGAAATTTTGTAGGTATTGCTATTTTTATATGTGAAATATCGATGTTGAAAATAATTGAGATGGGATAAATATTGCACATAGCCCCCATACAATCGATTGTTCCGATAAACGGTTTTTGGGCTATAACTCCTGTAATTAGATAGGTAGGGCCGTGAAATTTCGTAACTGTGCTCTCTTAGAATGTGGAATGTCGATGTTAAAAATTAATGAGATTGGACCAAGAAAAGACATCGCCCCCATATAATCGATAGTTCCGATAATTTCGGTATGAGCTAATGTTAAATTCACACAGGCTGTACTGGGGATCGAATAGTGAAAATCATGACGCTTATTCATGAAAGGTATATAGCCTTCGGCACAGCCGAAGACAGCTTTCCTTACAGCTTTTTTTTTTTTATTATTAATTTTGGAAAAGATATTAATAAAAATAAAAAATTTGCCTTTACATGCATCGTTAATTTTTATTTAACAATAACTAATCACAGCAAAACAAAATTTATTTTCCGCATAGGGATTTCGACTTCCGGGATAAATATGTATATTTTCTTTCTATTTTTTCATCTTTAATTTAAAATATTTGGTCAGGTCAAATTAGACATTTGATATAACGAAAAGCCCGACAGAGCCAAATTTTTGTACAGAGCTTAGGTTTCCCGTCAGAAAGAAAACTTCAAAGGTCCCAATCGATCGCATGTGTTCTAAAAAAAGTTATTCGGGTTCAAAGGTCAAATTTTTTCACTCTTTAATTTTTATCGAAAACGGTAAGTTTTTTCGAAAAATGACCCGAGACAAAGTTGTAGACCTTCAAATTCTCTACAAAAAGGATCTCAGAATTTTTTTTCTGAGAGTCAACAGCTCTAAAATAAAGGGAATGTAAAATTAGCTCTATACATTATATGCCACGTATACACTGTGATTAGTTTTTAAGATTGTATTCGAATACTTTAAAAATACCATTTTTGTAGATAATTTTCAGGTCTACTACTTTGTCTCAGGTCATTTTTCAAAACGACTTACGGTTTTGGTTACCCCGAAAAACTTTTTTAGCACACATGGGATCGATGGGGACTTTGAAGTTGTTTCTCTGACGGCGAACCTAAGCTCTCTACCAAAATTTGGCTGTGTGGGAATTATTGTTATTTGACCACATTTTTATATTATTTCGACCGGGCTAATTTTGTTAAGTTCACACTAACATTATTTTACTTTTTAACCTACTTGACACATTATTATCATCGAATTATTTATTAGTGATTATTATTGATATGAATGATGCCCGAAAATTCTATGAAAAGATCCGGCGGATGACGGAAGGTTTTAAGACCGGGGCAAGTTCCTGTAAGGACAATAATGGCGACCTGGTAACCGACGTACAGAGTGTACTCAAATTATGGAGGGAGCACTTCTCCTCACTGCTAAATTGCGAGGGAGACGTCGAACCCGATACCCCAATCCCTGACGATGGAAAAGTCGTCCCACCACCTGACTATGATGAAGTGAGGATAGCTATATCCCGGCTGAAAAACAACAAAACGCCTGGAAAAGACGGACTGCCCGCCGAGCTGTTCAAACACGGAGGCGAAGAGCTGGTAAAAAGCATGCATCAGCTCTTATGCAGAATATGGTCAGACGAGTGCATGCCTCCAGATTGGAATTTAAGTGTGCTCTGCCCAATCCACAAGAAAGGCGATCCCGCTAACCGCACCAACTACCGCGGAATCAGCCTTCTTAATATCGCGTATAAGGTTCTTTCTAGCGTATTGTGTGAAAGACTGAAGCCCATCGTAGACAAGCTGATTGGACCTTATCAGTGTGGCTTTAGACCTGGTAAGTCTACCATCGACCAGATTTTCACGATACGCCAAATCCTGGAGAAGACCCATGATAAAAGAATCGACACACACCATCTCTTTGTCGATTTCAAAGCCGCTTTTGACAGCGCAAAAAGGAGTTGCCTGTATGCCGCCATGTCTGAATTTGACTTCCCTGCAAAGCTTATACGGCTTTGCCAAATGACGTTGAGCAATACTAACAGCTCCGTCAGAGTCGGGAAGGACCTCTCTGAGCCATTTGAAACCAAACGAGGCTTCAGACAGGGCGACTCCCTTTCGTGCGATTTCTTCAACCTGATGCTGGAGAAGATAATTCGAGCAGCAGAGCTAAACCGCAATGGTACAATCTTTTACAAGAGCGTGCAATTGCTGGCGTATGCCGATGATATTGATATCATTGGCCTTAACAACCGCGCCGTAAGCGCTGCCTTCTCTGGACTGGATAAAGAAGCGAAAAGGGTGGGTCTTGCGGTCAACGAGGACAAGACGAAGTATTTGCTGTCATCAAAGAAAGAATCGGCGCACCTGCGCCTTGGCAGCCACGTCACTGTTGATAGTTACAAATTTGAAACTGTGAGGGACTTCGTCTATTTGGGAACCAGCATTAACACCGAAAATAATATCAGTCTAGAAATCCAACGGAGAATCACTCTTGCGAACAAGTGCTACTTTGGACTGAGTAGGCAATTGAGAAGTAAAGTCCTCTCTCGAAGAACAAAGATCACGCTCTATAAGTCTCTCATCATACCTGTCCTGATGTATGGCTCAGATTCATGGACAATGTCAAGAGAAGATGAGATGGCCCTTGGAGTATTTGAGAGAAAAGTTCTCCGGAAGATTTATGGTCCTTCCCGTGATGCCGACGGCGAGTATCGAAGGAGATTTAACGATGAGCTGTACGAGCTTTACGCAGATCTGACCATAGTCCAGCGAATTAAAGCCCAAAGGCTCCGCTGGCTGGGTCACGTCATGCGAATGGACAAAGAAGCTCCAGCCCAGAAGGTTTTCCAATCGTCACCCGAATTCGGCAGCAGAGGAAGGGGGAGGCCTCGACTGAGATGGAAACAACAGGTGGAGGATGACTTGAACTCCCTTGGGGTTTCCAATTGGCGTCAGTTATCGCTAAAAAGGAATGACTGGCGTGCTTTGATAGGCGACGGCCAAAATCGCTTAGGCGGTTAAGCGCCAATAAATGATGATGATGATGATTATTATTTTCGCTTTTTTGTTAAATTCTTTTAAATTGTTAAAATATTTGCCAAAATGACTGTTCGCGTCCTTATATGTTACCAAAAAACGTATGAAATGCACTGATATTCACGCCGTCATTGACAGTTACGGAAGTGCGTGAATGCTCTTATAAATTACGAATTTGGTTTCACTTAGGTGAATGTAACTCTTCGCGTCGCGTTTCGTTTTATAAAATCAGGGCATAAACTTTATGTAATAGAAACGACACCTTGGTTACAAGCTTATACAACGTTTTGAAGAAAGCTTTTTACGAATGTGTTTCGTTTTCTAAAACTTTTTTGAAGCCATATTCCCACCCTTTCATTCATTGTAGTAAAATTAATTCTTATTTCTTTAATCATACATATCTACATTAACCGTCCGATTCTGTGCTCTTTTATCATAATTTTTGAATTTGTCGTCAGAAACAAGAAAAAATAGCTGTGATCCCTCACACAAATTTCACAGTCAGAAACAGTCACAGACTACAGAAAATTACAGAAAAGTGATACCGAACGCCACTTTTTGCAATTGGGCGACCCTAGATGCCAGAAAAAAAATAAAATTTTTTTTTAAATGTTTTTTTCAAAAACACTTCATATGAGGAAAGGTAGGGCCTTTTTTTTTTTGCCTGTAAGGCGAGACGCTCTAATGTACATACATATTTGCATTTCACTTTTAAAGTTAAATGATTCATAAATATTCGTTGTTGAAGGTTATTAAAAGGTTCCTTTAAACTTTAAAATAAAATGATCCTGGGAACACTTAAAAATAACTTAACTTTACAGTGCGTTTCTTGGAGTGCTTAACGAAAAAAAATAAAACAACTCACAACATAAATATGTATGAATAAAAATGTTTTATACATTGTGTACATAAGTACTTAACTAAATTAAAATTATAATATAATATATGTAAATGATTTTATTCTAATCTAATCTTGGCTTGCGTCATAATGACGCTTAACCGCCTAGGCGATTTTGGCCGTTTCGTATCACAGCATGCCAGTCATTCCTTTTTAGCGATAACTGACGCCAATTGGAAACCCCAAGGAAGTTCAAGTCATCCTCCACCTGTTGTTTCCATCTTAGTCGAGGTCTCCCCTTCCTCTGCTGCCGAATTCGGGTGTCGATAGGAAAACTTTCTGTGCTGGTGCTTCTTTGTCCATTCGCATAACATGACGCAGCCAGCGGAGCCTTTGGGCCTTAATCCGCTGAACTATGTCATGTCTGCGTAAAGCTCGTACAGCTCATCGTTAAATTTCCTACGATACTCGTCGTTGGCATCTCGGGAAGGACCATAAATTTTCCGGAGAACTTTTCTCTCAAATACTCCCAGGGCCATCTCATCTTCTCTTGACACTGTCCATGATTCCGAGCCGTACATCAGGACTGGTATGATGAGAGACTTATTGAGCGTGATCTTTGTTTGTCGAGAGAGGACTTTACTTCTCAATTGCCTACTTAGTCCAAAGTAACACTTGTTGGCAAGGGTGACTCTCCGTTGGATTTCTAGACTGATATTATTTTCGGTGTTAATGCTGGTTCTCAAATAGACGAAGTCTCTCACCGTTTCAAACTTGTAGCTATCAACGGTGACTTGGATGCCAAGGCGCAGGTACGCCGATTCTTTCTTTGATGACAGCAGATACTTCGTCTTGTCCTCGTTCACCGCAAGACCCACTTTTTTCGCTTCCTTATCCAACCCAGAGAAAGCAGCGCTTACGGCGCGGCTGTTAAGGCCAATGATATCAATATCATCGCCATACGCCAGCAATTGCACGCTCTTGTAAAAGATTGTGCCATTGCGGTTTAGCTCTGCTGCTCGAATTATCGTCTCCAGCATCAGGTTAAAGAACTCCTTTTTGCGCTGTCAAAAGCGGCTTTAAAATTGACAAAGAGATGGTGAGTGTCGATTCTTTTATCATGGGTCTTCTCCAGGATTTGGCGTATCGTGAAAATCTGGTCGATGGTAGACTTACCAGGTCCAAAGAATCGAGGTTGTCGATTGGAAGGACATCCCGGCTCGACCAAGGGACTAAGGGTTTTAAGCTTATCCGCGCCAGCGAGGGGGGCAGGGTTAGACCCTGTATTTTGGTTAAGTCTGAGCTGAACGCCTTTCTCTTGCCCAACTATACCAATGGTGGCGTAACAACTGCCAGTTTAACAGTGGACAGTACCAGCCTGACGATGGCGTCGGTCTATTTGCGCTACGACGCCGAAGAACCTCCGCCACAGACGGAGGTGAAAGACCTGGTGGCAAATTTTTCCACGGGTCATCTTATTATCGGAACTGACGCCAATGATCATCACGTCCAGTGGTGAAGCTCCGATATCAATGCTAGAGGAGAGTCGTTGTTTGACTATTTGTTAACAACTAACCTGGTAGTTTGCAACGTGGGTAACGAACCTACGTTTATTACTAAAACCCGTAGGGAGGTCATAGATCTTACTATTTGCAGCGAAGGCGCTTATGAGTGGGTCAGAAAATGGCGTGTTCTCGATGAACATTCATTCTCCTATCACCGGTACCTAGAATTAGTTCTAGACTTTTCTGTTGAGCAGCGGGTTATGAATCGCAACCCACGTAACACTAACTGGCAGCTATACAATTAAATACTATCTAGGGACCTACCAGCACTGTCCCCATAAGTCCCCTCATCAGTAGGGGAGTTGGAGGACGGCGCTCTCGAATGCCCTAGAGCAGGCTTGCCCAGTGCCAAAACCACGCGGTAAAAATAGGCCGCATTGGTGGTCCTACGACCTGGACTCGCTCGGCAAATCATGTAGGACCCAATTTTATAAGGCCAAGAGGCTTGACACGGAGACTCAATGCCTTGAAAAAAAAGTTTAACTTTGGGCCTACAAATACAGCCTGCCTGGCTCTTAGCTACATTCCGTGCTCCTGTAGAAGTGCCACGGTAGTGTTTATTCCTAAGGTGGGGAAGTCGTCTCATTACGAGCCCAAGGACTATAGCCCGATCAGTCTTTCATCCTTTGTGCTCAAAACCTTCGAGAAGATAATAAATGACTACCTCTCCTCTACTATTGACAGCAACCTTATCTGTAGCTATCAGCATGCATAGGGTTAGGTTAGTTTTAAGTGGCTGCCGCAGAGGCACACTTAGGCCAGTTTTGAAAGACCCGTTGTGATACCACCAACACAAGGAAAGTCAGTCCCGGGACCCAGCCATATAGAAAATCCCTGAGTAGTTGGGATTTTCCACATAGCAGAATCCCGGGACTGACACTCCTAAACCGACACCGTTACTCCTCCTCGAACCACTTAGATGACTTTATGAAGGCCATCAAGTCCTTTATGTCCAGTTCCGCGATCTGGCTTAGGCTATCCAGGAACGGAACTCCCAAAAAGCGCGTTCTCTCGCCGCTTAAAGCCGGACAGTTGCAGATGAGGTGCTCCACTGTTTCCTTCTCCTCATCATCTTTGCAACTCCTGCAGCCTCGTCGGTAGGGCACCCTAGCCTTTCTGCATGCCTACCTAGCCTTTCTGCATGCCTACCGGTTAATACCCCTATCAATATGGAGATTTCCCTCCTAGTTAGGGCATAAATGCCTTTAGGCCATTTAAGATCCCATTTTGGCCAGGTTTGTTTCGATATCCCACACCCTGCGGATTGCAGCTATCTTTCGTTGGCTTGGCGGAGTGTGTGCTCCTTCAGCATTAGTTTGCATGTGGCAAACGGCATACCTAATCGTTCTTTATCTTGAAGAACCTGCTTGGTCGAGCTCTGCCTTACAGTTTCCCTCAATGTTCCTATGTCCCGGGACCCATATGAGGTTTACGCGGTTCTCTTGGGCCATCTCCTGAAGAGATCGACGGCAGCTGAGCGTCAGTTCAGAGTTCAACATTGTGAGGACCAAATAAATCCACATTAATTTGGCCCACACAAAACGACCCCACACAACCAGATTTCAAACACAACAGGCGGTCACAACACGCCTCAGCCACATGATCACAACCAACACAACAAGTCCTAGCAACACAACAAACCTCAGCAACACAACCAACACAACAAGTCCCAGCAACACAGCCAACCGATCAACACAACAAAATCAACAAGTTTCAGCAGCATAACGAGCGGTCGCAAGTGATAGCGAAGCAGAAGTACGCCAGCGCCACGCGCGACAGTGACATCAAGCAGAGGTACGCCAGCGCCACGCGCGGCAGCGATATCGACGCACAACGAGGCCGGGGCGCCAGCATAAGGCGTAGCAGAGAGCCGCAGGACAGAGACGACGACGTAAGGCGCGGCAGAGTACAACGCACGGGCATACTAACGGGACCCGCCTAACGGAACACGGCCGGACCGTTAAGTTACACTACCACAGTCGAATATACAGCATTCAAGCTATAAATGAAGTACAGTAATTAATATTATAGGATTAAGAATAGAGTTGAATAAAGGTTATATGAAAACGATTTGCGTGGTGTCCCGTATTTACAAAGTTATTGTAAGCGAACCCTGGACACGGCGAGTATACCCCAGCAATTAATAAAGAAGCAACGGGGCAACAAGAAAGCTTCGTTACAATTGGCGCCCGAGCAGGGACCCTGCAAATCGTTCAAACGTCAGGAGGAACATTCCTGACTACATACCGGAAATTACAAAATGGCCGAACAGATAGACACCACGTGGCTGGACAACGTTTCGAAGGAGCGGCTGGTATCCATCGCACGGGAATTGGGTATCGAGCAGACAGGTTCCGCCCGGGAAATTCGAAAACGGATTTTAGCGTTGGCATCTAAGGCGGCGACGGACACGGAAATACATGCGAAATTTGCTTCATTGGAGGTCACCTACCAGGATGCCGTAACCTCCAGTGAGGACGAAAGCGAGACGGGGGGACCAGATCCTCCGGACACAGGCGTAAGTCTAAGCAATGGGCCACTCAAGCAGAACACATCGGCGTTCCTCCCTCGGGATACGCAACCCACACGACATAACCCTGCATCAGGAGTAACATCAGCTAGCACAAGTGCGACGCCACACGTAACCCAAATGCCAACCATAGTATTCGCACCCATCATCGATCAAGTGCGAAAGTGGTCGGTAAAGTACGACGGGGTTAGAGACCCGTTAGCATTCATCGAGCGCCTAGAAGAATTGTCGGAGGTATATTCGCTAAACATGGATCTTCTCCCAAAAACCATGCCCGAGCTACTAGGAGGCACCGCTCTCCAATGGTATCGCAACAACAACGCGCACTGGGGTAGCTGGACGACTTTAAGAGAGGATTTCTTGCGGTTTTTCCTACCAGCCAGGTACTTTGAACGTCTCGAGGATGAGATACGGCAGCGAAGGCAGCACGCACGCGAGAAATTCAAGGACTACGTGCTAGCGATGCAGAACTTGATGAGGCACGCCGGGTACAGCGACGAACAACGTTTGGAAAGGATCTTCCGAAATAGCCACCCGGATTACTTACTATATATCAAACGCAAGGATTTTGATAACCTTACAGAGCTCATCACCCTCGCTGAAGAATACGAGGGAATTCACGAGGGTTTTCGACGCGCGCCAGAAGGGCCACGCCGAGAAACAGCGAGACACGTCATAGGGAACAAACCGGTAGAGCCACGACCACGACAGGAACAAGCACCTAGCCAGCCGCCGCAGAACGTACAGCGTCACGAATCCCCAGAAACCCGGGTTTTTGACCCAAACAACGTGTGTAGAAGGTGTGGCCAAGAGGGACACTATGCGAGGAGATGTCGAAAACCCCGAAAAAATTTTTGTTGGGAATGCGGGCGAAATGATACACGGACAATTGAATGCTGCCGCCGACGCCAGGGAAACGACGAAGGGCTTCACCAAGGACAAGGCGCGGTGAGCCCACGGAAACCAGCGCCGGATCATCAGTAGTCATGTACCAGGAACATGGCCGCCTCTACGCCTTAGCCCAACTCGGCAGGGAATCAGCAGAGGCCATCATCGACACAGGTGCCTCCAGAAGCTTCGTCTCAACAGACCTAGCGGAGCGAGTAGTGAATTCTGGGAGCGGAGAGATGGTAAGAGTGGCCATCAAAATAACCATGGCAAACGGAGTTAGCACCACCATTTTTGATGCGGTAAGGACAGAAGTACGCCTCGGGGAGACATCACACCACACAGTACTACACGTCATGCCCGGGGCAATTGACGACATCATTCTCGGCCTAGACACTCTGGGGAGCATGGGAGCCACCATATCATGCGGCGGAGGGCACCTCGTGCTCACCAGACCCCTCACACCGCATACTTCACCCCCCAGCGACCCGTCACCAACCACGAGAGACGAAACACCATCGGGCTTAAATAACACGAGACATACGAGAATTAACAGAATCAACGGCGCCTCCAACAAGGACGAGGCAGAGCGCATAGAAGATTTTCTCGCGAAAGAACTCCAAAAATTCGAGACTATGAGCGGAGTAACGGCAGTGGCGGAACACAAGATTATCCTCACCGACGACCGCCCCATCAAACAACGTTACTTCCCACGAAATCCGGCCATGCAGAGCATTATCAACAAGGAAATTGACGAACTCCTCGACAAGGGATGCATCGAGCCATCCTCTAGTCCCCACAGCGCGCCGATTGTGCTTGCCAAGAAGAAGAACGGTAAGTGGAGGTTGTGCGTAGATTATCGGCAGCTCCACGCCCGATCAATACCCGACGCATACCCCCTGCCAAGAATACAACACATACTGGACAAGTTACGAAGGGCGAAATACATCAGCAGCCTGGACTTGAGGAACGGCTACTGGCAGGTACCATTGGAACCGCAGAGTCGTCCCTACACGGCCTTCACCGTACCTGGGCGCGGATTATTTCAGTGGCGCGTTATGCCTTTCGGTTTGCATTCCGCACCAGCAACATTCCAGAGGGCACTCGACCAGGTCATCGGGCCAGAAATGGAATCACATGCCTTCGCGTATCTCGACGACATAATTGTCATAGGCTCCACGTTGGAGGAACACGTACGCAACTTACAGGAGGTCATGCGACGGCTGCAACGTGCCAACCTCAAAATCAACCCGGAGAAATGCAATTTTTCAAGAAGGAACTCCGGTATATAGGCCATGTGGTGAGTGATAAGGGAATCCACACAGACCCCGAGAAAGTGGCAGCTATCAAAGAACTGAAGCCACCAACCAACGTGAAAGAAGTTCGCCAATGTCTAGGCATAGCTTCGTGGTATCGCCGCTTCGTGCCCGACTTTGCGACGATAAGCCAGCCCCTCACGGCCCTGCTGAAAAAGGGCAAACACTGGAAATGGGGAGCAGAGCAACAAGAAGCCTTCGAGACCATCAAGCAGAAACTCACGGAAGCCCCTATACTGGCATGCCCAGATTTTACAAAGATGTTCACCTTGCAGACGGACGCCAGCAATTTCGGCCTGGGAGCAGTACTGACACAGGAGCTGGAAGGTGGAGAGCGCGTTATCGCTTACGCCAGCCGAAAACTCAACAAGGCGGAGGCCAACTATTCGCCCACCGAAAAGGAGTGCCTTGCTATCGTGTGGGGAATACGGAGAATGAGGCCATACTTGGAAGGGTACCGGTTCAAGGTGATAACGGACCATATGTCGCTGAAGTGGCTAAATTCGATAGAAAGCCCCTCCGGACGCATAGCACGATGGGCATTGGAGACCCCCTGCGGGTTAGGGGTTTAGAATATGCCCGAGGTAGGCATACCGGTCGTAAGAGGCGACTAATATGCACATAGGTAATTGACGTGCTACTCGATGGTTGATCTACGGATATGATGCCTCTCACCTCTCATTACCCATCTTCTCCTTCCTCATGGATGGAGGGTTGCCATGACCTAGAAGGTTCCACTGGTCATACCAAATCGCTACCACGACAGTCGGGCAGTACCGCAAGGGAGTACCGTAGCGTACCGGGGTCATATCCGGCCAAGGACTGTCAACTTCGGCATCACTCCCCAAAACCTTCGGGGAGTGTTTTGTTGTTAACAACAACAACAACAACATGGGCATTGGAGCTGCAGCAACACACCTTCGACGTCGAATATAGGAAAGGCAAACTCAATATGGTAGCGGACGCACTATCTCGACAACCGCTAGAAACCCTGCGATTAACGACGACGACCGAACCGCAATGCAAGTGGTGGCACAAGCGTGTAGGCGAAGTACGCACCAACCCGGAGAAGTACACCGACTATGCAATGCAAGAAGGGCAGCTGTATCGCCATATTCCCTGCCGGTCACACGACGAAGAGGCGGTCCCGTGGAAGTTATGTGTACCCACACCGCTCAGACAGCGAGTCCTAAAGGAAAACCACGATATACCCAGCGCCGGACACATGGGCATCCGTCGGACAGTAGCACGAATCGCCAACCGGTATTACTGGCCCGGCATGTTCCGGGATATCAGCCGATATGTAAGCCAATGCGAGTCTTGCCAGAAGTATAAGGAAACACAACAAAAGCCAGCGGGAAAAATGCTCTCACAGGTAGCCCAGGAACCATTTGCCACGGTATGCGCCGATTTCATCGGGCCCCTACCACGTTCAACGCACGGAAATACGATGCTATTGGTATTTTTCGACCGTTTTAGCAAATGGGTGGAATTGATCCCAATGAGGCGTGCTACAGCTGACGGGCTTCCCCGCGCATTCAGAGAACGCATCCTCGCAAGATTTGGTACTCCCAAGATACTGATATCGGACAACGTTGTCCAGTTCACCAGCACAATGTGGCAGCGCTACCTCAAGGAAATGGGGATACGGCAACAATTCGCGGCACCGTACACGCCCCAAGAGAATCCAACAGAACGAGCAAACCGGACCGTCAAGCGCATCGTGGCGCAACTCACCAGATCGCAACACAACCGATGGGACGACCTTCTCCCGGAAATCGAGCTGGCCGTGAACACCAGTGTCACTGCATCCACAGGGTACAGTCCTGCGTTCCTCGTACAAGGACGGGAACCGCGACTGCCAGGGGCACTGTTCGACGAGGTTAACATCGGAACCGGCACAGCTACCACCACGGCCGAGGAGAAACACAGCAGAATGCAGGAGGCCTTCAAAATCGTAAGGCAAAACATGGAACGGGCAGCGGTAGACCAAGCACGGCACTACAATTTACGGCGGAGAAAATGGACCCCGTAATTGGCGAATTAGTCCTCGTAAAGGAACACCACCTATCGAAGGCCGCGGAAAATTTTGCGGCAAAGTTGGCCCCCAAGTATGATGGGCCCTACCAGATCCTAGGGTATGTATCACCAGTGATACTCAAAGTCCGGAAAACCGACGACGGGAAGGAGAAAACCGTAAACATATCGGAGCTAAAAACTTATCATGTGGCAGAAACCGCCGAAAGAAATTAAATCAAAATTAAAATAAATTTAAAAGGAAAAATTTTGCCAAGGATAGGAGGATGCGCAGGCACCAGGCATTCGATCGCAAACCACCGAGGTGACAACACGCATATTTTGCTAAGATTTTTTTTTCTTTCTCGAACAAACCAACAAGCCAACTGACATGGAAAACTACAACGTCAAACTGACCAACAGCGTCAAACGAATGCGCCAGCGCTACGAGGAGGAGGAGGCAAAGCGCCCTAGAGTCGTGCTGATCGAAGGAGCTCCAGGCTGTGACGTCAACCGCAAGCGTGCAGTAACGTACGCCGACATAACGCGCCCCGCTGCACCAGCACGCTCTGCAGGCGCTGACGACAACCGCAAGCGCGCAGTAACATACGCCGACGTCGTACGCGCCACGGCACCAGCAGACATGGCAGGCTCCAACGCCAACACCAAGTGCGTTCCAGCACGCGCAACCACTGCAGTGGACGACAACCGCGCAATTTCGCGCGCAGCAGCCAAACATCGCCGCAGCTTACGCCTCGACACATACAGCAGATGGCGGCAACATTGAACGCGCACCGGTACGGGCTGACATGGACGCCAACACCGCGCGCAAGAAATCAACCACTACCACACTTTATGCCAAGAACGAAGCCAGGCGCACAGCGGAAACAGCCGGGCGAACAACCGAGCTAATGGCACGTACCACGCGCATGACGAAGTGGGAGGAAGCCGCAGCCAGGGTCCGCAACAGGCCCGAAACCTCATTGACAACAGGCTCACTAAAACGCATACGAGCAGAAGAAGAGGAAGCACAGATCAACACCGTCGACAACGAACCACGCAAGGCAGAGCAGTCACCACCAGTTATAGAGCTCCCCGCAGATGAGGACGTAGCCCCACCGGAAAATAACCCATCGACTATCATCGAGCTCTCCTCGGACGACGAAGCAGGCACACCGGAAGAGGAAGGTCCTAAAATAATATTTCCGGCAGGACAGGGCGGCATACCCCTACACAGCGTGGACCTCGAATCGCTCCAGGGATCACACTGGCTGACGGACGCCGTCATTGACGCCTGGGCGAAGGGCCTGGAAGAGCACCACGAGCAACAACATACGACTCTCAGCCCCTTCGTGATCTGGCAGCTGACGCAGAAAGGAAACAGAGACGAAAACTACCGCCGCATACACCGCTGGGTCCGGAACATCGACTTGTTTGGCAAGAGCGTGGTCCTCGCGCCCCACAACGTAGCCAAACACTGGTACTTACTGGGTCTGGCAGATGCAGCAGTTACACACCACGTCACCGACGCGGAGTGCTGGCAGGAGCGGTATGTATGGGTAGCGGACTCGATGCACAGGGCCAAAGGCCCACACGCGACGCAAGTCTGGATGGACTTCCTGCGGTGGGAGTATACGCAGCGTCACGGGCATGACAGCTTTAAGGCACAGGAGGTAGTACTGGAGGTACCGCAGCAAAGCAACAACAACGACTGT
Organism: Campiglossa producta; assembly: GCA_964058755.1. Lineage (NCBI taxonomy): Eukaryota > Metazoa > Arthropoda > Insecta > Diptera > Tephritidae > Campiglossa > Campiglossa producta. The sequence continues at coordinate 1,159,174 of CAXKVI010000007.1, read as the reverse complement.
GGCGTCTACCTGGTCGAAAATATGGAGAGGGTACTACGATACACGGGAAGCGGAGAAGGACGACCGGGGCTGATCAAACAGCCGTTCACGGAAGAAATGGCGAGCCAGAAACGCGCAGAAATGCTGGCCCGGTTCCTACAGGAAGGTCGAAGAACCCAGGAGATGACGCAAAACGCCGAAACAGATACACAGCCCACACAGGCACTGCCACAGACAACCACAGAAGACCAAAAGGTAATAATCGAGGCACAGGACGCGGATGGACCGATGCTGGACCAATTCCCGGATATAGCGGACAACGTGCGAAGCATACTCCGGCGCATCGCCGAAGGCAAAGGACGCTCCCGGGTTAAATTCCGCACAGAGAAATACAACGTGACCATAGTGAAAGGTAGGGCCTGCATACAGCCACGCGACACCGAGGGCTGACTCTCCGAAGTGGGGGGGGAGTGTGAGGACCAAATAAATCCACATTAATTTGGCCCACACAAAACGACCCCACACAACCAGATTTCAAACACAACAGGCGGTCACAACACGCCTCAGCCACATGATCACAACCAACACAACAAGTCCTAGCAACACAACAAGTCCTAGCAACACAACAAACCTCAGCAACACAACCAACACAACAAGTCCCAGCAACACAGCCAACCGATCAACACAACAAAATCAACAAGTGTACAATTTAGCGATCGAAGTAGTGGCACGGGGCGCTCGAGTAGGTCACTGTGCCCGCAAACATGTCACTGTGCGATCGATTCTCCCAACGCTAAAGAAATGACTAGTTTGATTGATTGATTTTGATGTGCCCTTTTTTACTTTGAGCCTTTGTTACGTAAATAAATATATCTACACATCTAAAAATTACCAATACGAAAATTAATTCCATCTAGAGAAAAATAACATAGTGGTGAGTATCATCAGAGAATCCCCAACGACAATAGTCATAAGACTACACATTTTATGGTGGCCCATGAGGGGATCTCAACAGTTGGACTTGTACCACTCAACAGTTGCTAATTAGAAACAACACCGGCTACTACTTTTTTTTTCATATTGAATTCAACTGGTGGAAAATTTTCTGAATAAAGTCTACATCTACAACTTATGTATATTTATTGACATTGACAAGGTAAAGTCCATAACATTCACTACATCCTCATATTCTATCTGCAAATAAATCATGGGGGATGCAGCCTTAATTAAGTTGCAAAGCAACCGTCTGAATGCCCTAGAGAAAATACTCGTCAACTTTAAGAAGGACTCACCTTCGCGAAAAACTCAACCGTATTTCCAACAACGATTAAAGCGCATTGAGGAGCTCAAGGAGGAATTTTGTGACACGCACAAAACTCTTGTGTGTTCGGACATCAAAGAAGACGATGAATACCTCACCAACGATGTCGCCTCCCGATTCGAAGAACTACATTTGGAGGTGTACTGTTCGTTGGCTCTGCTCCAAAGCGAAATGTATCCGCCAAAGGAAGAAAAGGAAACCCCCGTCACGCAAAAAGTCAACGAAACCCAAGTGCGAGTAGTCGCTCCAGCTCAATTTCCGCGATTGCCGGTACCTTCATTTTCGGGCAAGTTTACCGATTGGCCTAGCTTCCATGATTCGTTCAATCGACTCATTCATAACAACCTGGAATTAAATTCTATCCAAAAGTTTCATTATTTGAAGCAAGCGTTGGTCGTTGACCGTGATGTGGACATACAGCAAATGCTTTTGACAGAAGCAAATTACAGTACTGCGTGGGAGTTGTTAATAAAACGTTATAATAACCCACGTATAATATTTGCTCATCATATGAATACGCTGTACAACCTACCCGTTCTTCTTAAAGAGAAATCCGACGACATTAAGACCCTCCTCAATGTGGCAAATGTGTGTGTGAATGAATTCAACCGCCTGAAGCTTCCCATCGGAGAATGCGATCATTGGATTGCTCATTACTTAACAACCAAATTACCAGTCGAAACACACACCGCCTGGGAGCGTCATCTGGGCAATAAAATTGATATTCCCACCTTTTCGGATTTACAAGACTTTTTAATTAACCGTTTGTTTACCATCGATGCTATCGAAAATCGTACGGTAACATTTCATTCCGAATCCTCACGGTCGGCATCGACTGAGAATAGGAATAGCCACCTGCACAAATCAAAATCAGCTGCGCGTGCGACACATAATGTCAAGGCGCATCACGCAACCACGAAGGGTAATATGCCTTCTTCAGAGTCCTGTACCCTGTGCGGACAAGCACATATACTTCGTCGTTGCCCCACCTTTCTGTCTAAGGATTGCTTCGAAAGAAAAAATATCGTCGATAAAACCAAACTGTGTCTCAATTGTTTGAGTAAGTCTCATGCGTTCTCGCAATGCACAAGCAGTAAAAACTGCCTACAATGTGGTCAGCGTCACCACACCTTACTACACTTTCCCCGGACTTATCAAACCAATACACAAACAGGGGCATCGTCGCATGCCACACCCTCTTTCGTACCACCCTCCGGTTCAGCAACAAGCTTCGGACCCACTGTCAATCGTCCAGCTGCAGTCACCCCAGGCCTGGATACCCAACGTGTCACGAATGCACACGCAACTTTATCATCAAATACTGCTAAGGTGAATAACGGTTCAATTGTAAGTCATTCACCCAAACAGATTTTATTAGCCACGGCTTTAGTTTTCTTACGAAACGAAGCCACCAATCAATCGTCTGAATTTTATGCCCTTATCGACCAAGGCTCGGAAGGAACTCTGATATCCGAGAATGCGGTTCAACGTTTAGGTCTCCGACGTCATCCGACATCGGCCGATATCTGTGGAGTGGGACCAAGTTCGCAAAGCCAATCCAAGTTTGTCGTTGGCTGCATGCTGCACTCGTGCCACGAAGAGAATTTTGCTGCTCGGATCGACAACGCGTACGTATTGAATCAACTCACCACGGAGCTGCCAAGCCGGCCCGGCGTTCCACAACAGTTGGATTATATTCAAGGTCTCAGGCTAGCAGACCCATTATATTACCAGCCTAAGAAAATCGACTTAATTCTGGGAGCTGACATGATTGCTCAAATATTGTTACCAGAAATGCGAATCGGTTCATATAATCAGCCGGTGGCCCAAAAAACGTCGCTCGGTTGGATTTTGTTAGGTCGAATGGATTCGTCGCCACCTCCTGTCACAGTGCGCTGTCACCATACCAATATTGAACTCGAAAATCTCGTTCAACGATTTTACGAAAGCGAACAAGTGAGTACGGAAACTACAAGGTCAGAGCAGGACCAGTGGTGCGAAGAATGGTTTCGACAAACCCATGTTAGACAAGCTAATGGAAAGTATATGGTTCGACTGCCGTTAAAATCTATATATGATTCTAAGCACACTTTAGGGAAATCTAGGCAAATTGCCCTTAATCGGTTACTACACCTGGAGCGTAAATTACAACGCGACGAAACTTTCCAGGCTCAATACGTGGATGGTATAGAGGATTATTTTAGGTGCCATCAAATAGCTCCCGCAACGTCCCCTGAAGAACAGCATTATTTTTTGACGGCATCCAACAAACCCTCCTACAGCTCGTGTGTTTTACCACATCACGCGGTAATTACGACAGCTAACTTCAAAACAAAAATTCGCATCGTGTACGATGCTTCTTCGAAAACTTCCAACGGGCGTTCTTTAAATGATATTTTGGTTCCTGGCCCCCCATTACAAAATGACTTGCCAGCGTTGATTCTTAATTGGCGTTTACATAAGTTTGTTTTTATAGCGGATATCCAAAAGATGTACCGATGCATCGACATGCACCCGGATGACGCGCAATACCAACGTATTCTGTGGCGAGATCAAGAAGGAAGGGTTCGAGAATACTGCCTCACTACGGTAACTTTCGGCACCGCGTCTGCTCCATACACGGCGATCAGGGTTATCCATCAACTTGCGTCTGACGAGAAAGAGCGTTTTCCCTTGGCAGAAGATATTTTGTTGAACGAAGTGTATGTAGATGATGTACTCAGTGGCAGTGACAGCGTCTCTACAGCAATACAAATGCGCAATCAACTTATTGCTGCTCTTAAATCGGCCGGTATGGAACTAAGGAAGTGGTCAAGCAACACACTTGATCTTTTGCAAGACATTCCTGCGGAACACCAGTCATTTAGTTCAAGTTGGCAACTTAACGAAGACCAAACCATAAAAACACTTGGGCTACAGTGGCAGCCTAATAACGATTTTCTTACCTTTTCTTTAAATTTTTCTGTTTCAAAAATAGCTACTAAAAGGTCGGCGTTAGGCACGATTGCACGTATTTTTGATCCGCTGGGGCTCTTAAGTCCTATAACCATTGCTGCAAAGATCATTTTGAAGGAAATTTGGACCCTAAAGGTGAAACGTCAAGACGGACAACTCACCGGGTTGGAGTGGGACGAAGAGTTGTCACCCTCGATGGCAACCACATGGAGCATATTCGTAGCTGAGCTTCCTAAGGTCGAAGCCATCACTATACCGCGATGGCTTCATTCCACGCCAGATGTCCACTCAATGGAACTACACGCGTTCTGCGATGGCTCATCAGTCGCTTATGCCGCTGCGGTTTATTTACGTATACAACACCTTTCGGGTGAAGTGCATACCAATCTTATAACTTCTAAATCAAAGGTCACGCCGAAGAATCCTATAACAATTCCACGGGTGGAGTTATGTGGGGCGGTATTGGCCACAACCCTAGCCATATGGGCTCAACAACATTTACAACGTCGCTGTGGGGAAGTTCCCATATTTTATTGGACCGATGCGACCATAGTGCTATATTGGATCACAGGTGAGATAAATCGGTGGAAACTTTATGTGGCGAATCGCGTTTCCAAAATTGTGTCAGTTAGCTCGCCCAGTCAGTGGCGACATATTGCTACTCAGGACAATCCGGCCTACTGCGCAACCAGGGGTTTAACCGCAACGCAGCTGCAACGATTTGATCTTTGGTGGAAAGGACCTGCGTGGTTACGACAAGACAAAGCTATCTGGCCGCTATCCTTATTCAATCATAACGACATTGATAGCTCCACTACAGAAGAAAAACCAGCTCAAGTATTAGCTCATACTATAACTACCCCAAGCCCGTTTCTATTGCATTATTCTTCATACACACATCTCCTGCGAGTAACGGCGTGGCTACTACGATTTTGTCAGAACCTTCGCAAACCTCAGTTGGATGATCGACAGCACGGACCACTTACTAAGGACGAACTTCAGCAAAGTCTCTTTCGAATTGTGAGCTTGGTACAAAGGGAAGTTTTTGCAGCGGAAATTCGATGTATTACAGCCAATATTAATGTACCTACCAATAGTCCACTATTGAGTCTAACGCCATTTATAGATGAACATCAAGTTATTCGCATCCGCGGTCGTTTAAAACATGCAAACCTGCCATATGATCAAAGACATCCTATGATTTTACCAAAAAATCACCACTTCACTAAACTTCTAATTAACTTCGCTCATCAAATCACCTTGCATGGTGGCACGCAGTTGTCGTTGACCTACATCCGTCGTCATTTTTGGATAATCCAGGGTCAAAAGACCGTGCGAAATCAACTTCGACACTGTATCACTTGCTTTCGCAACAAACCTCAGGCACTAACGCAATTAATGGGAGACCTACCCGCACAACGAGTCAATCCGCCGCAACGAGCGTTTTTGGCTACCGGAGTTGACTACACAGGTGCTATCGAATTAAAAGCATCCAAGTATCGCGGACACACAACATACAAGGGATACATAGCCATCTTTATATGCCTGGCGACAAAGGCAGTCCATCTGGAAGCTGTCACCAGTATGTCCACCGAGCATTTTCTATGGGCTTTGCAGCGATTTATGGGGCGACGTGGATTGTGTCATGACATTTACAGTGACTGTGGCACGAACTTCATTGGCGCCGATACTATCCTCAAAGCCAATCACCAAAATTTCCGAGCGGATATGGAACGCGACGTCCTTCCTAAGCTAACTGCACAGCATATTCAGTGGCACTTCAATCCACCACATTCCCCCAACTTCGGTGGGCTTTGGGAAGCCAATGTTAAATCCGTCAAATACCATTTAAAGAGAGCAGTAGGCGGAACGCGACTGACTTATGAACAACTATCTACCGTGTTAATACGTATTGAGGCGTGCCTGAACTCGCGGCCATTATGCCCACTTACTGCCGATCCCGATGATCTGCTGGTGCTCACCCCAGGGCATTTCTTAATCGGAGATGCTTTACTATCTCCACCAGAGGCTCCGGTCGAAACCAAATCTTTGTCGAATCAACATTTTGAGCTTCAACGGTTAGTTAATCAATTTTGGACAAGGTGGTCCTCCGATTGGCTCTCTCATCTTCAAGCGCGCCCTAAGTGGAGAACACAAGAGCGAAATTTAGAAATTGGGGAGCTCGTTTTGATCAAGGAGGACCGTCTACCCCCCAATGAATGGTTGCTGGGTCGGGTGACGGACTTACATCCCGGAGCAGATAACCTTGTTCGAGTAGTCACGGTACGAACACAACACGGTCTGTACAAGCGATCAGTATCCAAAATTTGCAGACTACCAATCACACCGGCCGAAGAACCAGCCGCGATAAATTAATTTCAGTCACGCCACTGTCACGTTCGGGTATACTTCATGCTGGACTCAGCATCGGGGCCGGCATGTACAATTTAGCGATCGAAGTAGTGGCACGGGGCGCTCGAGTAGGTCACTGTGCCCGCAAACATGTCACTGTGCGATCGATTCTCCCAACGCTAAAGAAATGACTAGTTTGATTGATTGATTTTGATGTGCCCTTTTTTACTTTGAGCCTTTGTTACGTAAATAAATATATCTACACATCTAAAAATTACCAATACGAAAATTAATTCCATCTAGAGAAAAATAACATAGTGGTGAGTATCATCAGAGAATCCCCAACGACAATAGTCATAAGACTACACAAAGTTTCAGCAGCATAACGAGCGGTCGCAACATTCCACAGCAACACAGTAACCATGCCAACACAGCCATCTGAGCTAGCAACACCAAACACGAAAGCTATAAAAGGAGCAACACAACTCCTCAACAGGCAGTCAGCACGGAGCTGTGGTCGCGGCCAGAGCTACTAGCGGAGCGCCTCTCGATTGCAGTTGATTCTTCTCAGTGCAAGAAAGATTCGCCTCGTAGGAGTGAGTCGTGGGATCGAATGGTGTTGTAGTTGATTCTTCTCAGTACAACACCCCTAGAAACCTCGTTCTCCCCGCACCAGCAAAAGCCCGCCGCAGTAACGCACCACCGCGAACAGGTGACGCCCGCTCACCTGCGCCGACGTGAACCGCGCCGCGATAGTAGTGACGCGACCATCCCAGCGCCACGCGCGGCAGTGACAGCAAAGCAGAAGTACGCCAGCGCCACGCGCGGGAGTGACATCAAGCAGAAGCACGCCAGCGCCACGCGCGGGAGTGATAGCGAAGCAGGAGTACGCCAGCGCCACGCGCGGAAGTGACAGCGAAGCAGAAGCACGCCAGCGCCACGCGCGGCAGTGACAGCGAAGCAGGAGTACGCCAGCGCCACGCGCGGCAGTGACAGCAAAGCAGAAGTACGCCAGCGCCACGCGCGGCAGTGACAGCGAAGCAGAAGTACGCCAGCGCCACGCGCGGCAGTGACATCAAGCAGAGGTACGCCAGCGCCACGCGCGGCAGCGATATCGACGCACAACGAGGCCGGGGCGCCAGCATAAGGCGTAGCAGAGAGCCGCAGGACAGAGACGCCGACGTAAGTCGCGGCAGAGTACAACGCACAGGCATACTAACGGGACCCGCCTAACGGAACACGGCCGGACCGTTAAGTTACACTACCACAGTCGAATATACAGCATTCAAGCTATAAATGAAGTACAGTAATTAATATTATAGGATTAAGAATAGAGTTGAATAAAGGTTATATGAAAACGATTTGCGTGGTGTCCCGTATTTACAAATTTATTGTAAGCGAACCCTGGACACGGCGAGTATACCCCAGCAATTAATAAAGAAGCAACGGGGCAACAAGAAAGCTTCGTTACAACATGTATGCGCCAAGGGATTTGATCGCCGCTTGGCTATCGCTGAAAATATCGATATCTTCTCCGATAACACGTTTGCTTAACTGTAGTGGTCGCACAACGATCTGTGCTTAGAGGGAGAAAGCTGTAAGATTCCAGAATACTGGAGTGTCCAATAGTACCCGCACCCCAACTGGAGGTTTCCCATAGGCGCAGAGCTGATGTCGCCGCTGACCGAAACCCTTCCAGATCAAGTGGCAAATGCCCAGAATGACCTGGAGGGCTTCGTTGGGCGTTGTCCATAGCGCACCGCTTATACAGATCATATTGGATCTATGGACTTTGCGCAACAGATTCAGGTATGTTGCCTTGCTCAGCGCAGGCCACCATACGACAACTCCATACAGCATGATTGGGCGAATGATGGCCGTGTAGATCCAACTGCATAGTCTAGGGCTGAGCCCCCATTTTTTGCCAATGGCTCTTGTGCATGTGTAAAGAGCGATGCAAGCTTTCATCTGGCGCTGAAGAACATTCTCCTTCCAATTCAATTTCCTGTCCAGAACTATGCCTAGAAACTTGGCCTTATCCGACAAGCCCAGGCGCGTGCCATCTAGTTCTGGTAGGCTTAGTGGCGGTATTTTGTACCGGTTGGTGAAGAGGACAAGTTTCACTTTCCCCGGGTTGATACTAAGTCCGCAGCGAGAGAACCACGTCGAAACTTCTCGCAGTGCTACTGGCATCAGGTCACACAGAGTTTGTGGGAACTTGCCTCTGAATGCAATAGCTAAATCGTCTGCGTATGCCACTATCTTCCCGCCCCCAGCTTGTGTCACGTAGCAACGAGTTGACTGTGAGGTTCCATAAAAGCGGGGAAAGAACACCACCCTGGGGCGTTCCAGCAGCAGTTACACACCACGTCACCGACGCGGAGTGCTGGCAGGAGCGGTATGTATGGGTAGCGGACTCGATGCACAGGGCCAAAGGCCCACACGCGACGCAAGTCTGGATGGACTTCCTGCGGTGGGAGTATACGCAGCGTCACGGGCATGACAGCTTTAAGGCACAGGAGGTAGTACTGGAGGTACCGCAGCAAAGCAACAACAACGACTGTGGCGTCTACCTGGTCGAAAATATGGAGAGGGTACTACGATACACGGGAAGCGGAGAAGGACGACCGGGGCTGATCAAACAGCCGTTCACGGAAGAAATGGCGAGCCAGAAACGCGCAGAAATGCTGGCCCGGTTCCTACAGGAAGGTCGAAGAACCCAGGAGATGACGCAAAACGCCGAAACAGATACACAGCCCACACAGGCACTGCCACAGACAACCACAGAAGACCAAAAGGTAATAATCGAGGCACAGGACGCGGATGGACCGATGCTGGACCAATTCCCGGATATAGCGGACAACGTGCGAAGCATACTCCGGCGCATCGCCGAAGGCAAAGGACGCTCCCGGGTTAAATTCCGCACAGAGAAATACAACGTGACCATAGTGAAAGGTAGGGCCTGCATACAGCCACGCGACACCGAGGGCTGACTCTCCGAAGTGGGGGGGGAGTGTGAGGACCAAATAAATCCACATTAATTTGGCCCACACAAAACGACCCCACACAACCAGATTTCAAACACAACAGGCGGTCACAACACGCCTCAGCCACATGATCACAACCAACACAACAAGTCCTAGCAACACAACAAGTCCTAGCAACACAACAAACCTCAGCAACACAACCAACACAACAAGTCCCAGCAACACAGCCAACCGATCAACACAACAAAATCAACAAGTTTCAGCAGCATAACGAGCGGTCGCAACATTCCACAGCAACACAGTAACCATGCCAACACAGCCATCTGAGCTAGCAACACCAAACACGAAAGCTATAAAAGGAGCAACACAACTCCTCAACAGGCAGTCAGCACGGAGCTGTGGTCGCGGCCAGAGCTACTAGCGGAGCGCCTCTCGATTGCAGTTGATTCTTCTCAGTGCAAGAAAGATTCGCCTCGTAGGAGTGAGTCGTGGGATCGAATGGTGTTGTAGTTGATTCTTCTCAGTACAACACCCCTAGAAACCTCGTTCTCCCCGCACCAGCAAAAGCCCGCCGCAGTAACGCACCACCGCGAACAGGTGACGCCCGCTCACCTGCGCCGACGTGAACCGCGCCGCGATAGTAGTGACGCGACCATCCCAGCGCCACGCGCGGCAGTGACAGCAAAGCAGAAGTACGCCAGCGCCACGCGCGGCAGTGACATCAAGCAGAAGCACGCCAGCGCAACGCGCGGGAGTGACAGCGAAGCAGGAGTACGCCAGCGCCACGCGCGGCAGTGACAGCGAAGCAGAAGCACGCCAGCGCCACGCGCGGCAGTGACAGCGAAGCAGGAGTACGCCAGCGCCACGCGCGGCAGTGACAGCGAAGCAGAAGCACGCCAGCGCCACGCGCGGCAGTGACAGCAAAGCAGAAGTACGCCAGCGCCACGCGCGGCAGTACCAGCGAAGCAGAAGTACGCCAGCGCCACGCGCGGCAGTGACATCAAGCAGAGGTACGCCAGCGCCACGCGCGGCAGCGATATCGACGCACAACGAGGCCGGGGCGCCAGCATAAGGCGTAGCAGAGAGCCGCAGGACAGAGACGCCGACGTAAGTCGCGGCAGAGTACAACGCACAGGCATACTAACGGGACCCGCCTAACCGAACACGGCCGGACCGTTAAGTTACACTACCACAGTCGAATATACAGCATTCAAGCTATAAATGAAGTACAGTAATTAATATTATAGGATTAAGAATAGAGTTGAATAAAGGTTATATGAAAACGATTTGCGTGGTGTCCCGTATTTACAAATTTATTGTAAGCGAACCCTGGACACGGCGAGTATACCCCAGCAATTAATAAAGAAGCAACGGGGCAACAAGAAAGCTTCGTTACAACATGTATGCGCCAAGGGATTTGATCGCCGCTTGGCTATCGCTGAAAATATCGATATCTTCTCCGATAACACGTTTGCTTAACTGTAGTGGTCGCACAACGATCTGTGCTTAGAGGGAGAAAGCGGTAAGATTCCAGAATACTGGAGTGTCCAATAGTACCCGCACCCCAACTGGAGGTTTCCCATAGGCGCAGAGCTGATGTCGCCGCTGACCGAAACCCTTCCAGATCAAGTGGCAAATGCCCAGAATGACCTGGAGGGCTTCGTTGGGCGTTGTCCATAGCGCACCGCTTATACAGATCATATTGGATCTATGGACTTTGCGCAACAGATTCAGGTATGTTGCCTTGCTCAGCGCAGGCCACCATACGACAACTCCATACAGCATGATTGGGCGAATGATGGCCGTGTAGATCCAACTGCATAGTCTAGGGCTGAGCCCCCATTTTTTGCCAATGGCTCTTGTGCATGTGTAAAGAGCGATGCAAGCTTTCATCTGGCGCTGAAGAACATTCTCCTTCCAATTCTATTTCCTGTCCAGAACTATGCCTAGAAACTTGGCCTTATCCGACAAGCCCAGGCGCGTGCCATCTAGTTCTGGTAGGCTTAGTGGCGGTATTTTGTACCGGTTGGTGAAGAGGACAAGTTTCACTTTCCCCGGGTTGATACTAAGTCCGCAGCGAGAGAACCACGTCGAAACTTCTCGCAGTGCTACTGGCATCAGGTCACACAGAGTTTGTGGGAACTTGCCTCTGAATGCAATAGCTAAATCGTCTGCGTATGCCACTATCTTCCCGCCCCCAGCTTGTGTCACGTAGCAACGAGTTGACTGTGAGGTTCCATAAAAGCGGGGAAAGAACACCACCCTGGGGCGTTCCCCTTGCGACATAGCGTGATAACTCAACCGTACCAAGTGAAGAAGCTATTTTCCTTTCCCTTAAAAGTTGGTCAATTAAACCAGTTAGAGGTCTATCTACGCCCAGATTAGTTAGAGCGGAGTTGATAGCCTCCGGGCTTATATTGTTGAAAGCCCCCTCAATGTCTAGGAAGGCCCCGATACAGTAGTCCTTTTCACACAGCGATTTCTCAATGACAGATACTAGGCTGTGTAGAGCAGTTTCTGTTGGTTTACCCTTGGTGTATGCATGCTGATAGCTAGACATAAGGTTGCTATCAATAGTCGTTGAGAGGTACTCGCTTAGTATCCTCTCAAAGGTTTTGAGGTTGAGTACAAAGGACGAGAGACTGATCGGTCTGTAGTCTTTGGCTCGTAGTGGTATGCCTTCCCAGCATTAGGGATAAACACTACCGTGGCGCTTTTCCAGGAGCCCGGAATATGGTTGAGAGCCAGGCAGGCTGTGAAGAGAAATACCAGCCATTTAGCTGATGTCTCCAACGTGTTTATAAGTTGCGCGGGTATAATCCCGTCTGGCCCGGCAGCCTTATACGGTTCAAAGCTCTTAACTGCCCACCTTACCCTTTCCTCAGTGATGGGTATATTTACTGCCAGGTTTGTTGCAGGTGCTAGTGGTGCGTCATCCAGATTCCCCGGAAAATGTGTATTGAAGAGCAGCTCAAGGGTTTCCTCTTCCGAGCTGGTCCAGGATCCGTCAGGTTTTCGCAAATAGCTGATGACTGTTTGACTTTTCGAGAGGACTCGTCAAAGTCTCGCTGTGTCGTCGACCTTTTCGACGCCAGTGCAGAAATTTCTCCACCAGGTTTTCTTCGCCTGTCTCAGAGCTTTTTTGTAGGCCCTTAGTTAAATTGTTTCCGGCATGATTTCCGGAGCGAGTCCAAATCGTAGGACCACCAATGTGGCCTGTGTTTACCGCGTGGTTTTGGCACTGGACAAGCCTGTCCTAGAGCATTTGAGAGCGCCGATGTAAATGTAGTAACAAGATCCTCCAGCTCCTCTACTGATGAGGGGGCTTGTGAGGGCAGTACTGGTAGGTCTCTCTCTAATATTTCATTATGTAACTGCCAATCAGTGTTAAGTGGATTGCGCTTCATTATTGGTTGTTCTACAATAAATTCTAAAACCATTTCTTTATAACGGTGGTCGGAGAATGAATGTTCTTCCAGAACCCGCCACTTTCTGACCCACTCATAAGCGCCTTCACTACAGATAGTGGGGTCGATGACCTCCCTGCGGGTCTTAGTGATAAAAGTAGGCTCATTATCCACGTTCCACATTACCAGGTTGGTTGTTAAGAGGTAATCAAACAGAGATTCGCCCCTGGCAATGATATCGGAGCTCCCCCATTGGACATGGTGAGCATTAGCGTCCGCTCCAATAATAAGATAAAAAAAACTAATGTCGGCGATCTACCAACAGGTTATCATAACCTCTAACGAGATTTTTAGCCGAGCTTCTCTTTCCAACTTGTGGTGTGTTGCTTTTGAGTTTTTCCTACAAGTTGGCGGGACCTACAGTTTTTTGCCGACTCCGAACGGCACTTGCAAACCAAATGAATTTTTTGCTGAGAAGCTTCTCATGGCAGAAATACACCCGGAGAGTTTTCCAAACTACTGCCGAGGGGCGACCCCGTTTAGAAAAATCGTTTTTCTAAAAAATTTTTGATGTTACTTTTGCCGGGCATCGAACCGCCACGACTTGGTGTAGAAGGCCGAACACTTAACCGCTACACCATGGCGGCCGCCCATTAGATTACCCGTGCAGAAATTTGACACCAGGTCTTTCACCTCCGTTTCTTCGGCGTCGTACGGCATATACACCGACGCCACCGTCAGGCGGGTGCTGTCTACCGTTAGACTGATAGCGGAGTTCAACTCCGACTTGACCAAAATACACGTTCTGACTTTGCTCTCCTCGCTGGCTCGAATGAACTTGAAGCCCTTAGTCCCCAATCCGCAGATTCTCGAGCTATTGACCCAGGGTTCTTGGATGAGGACCACATCCACGTCGCCTTTAGAAAGACGACTACTTAAAGCAGCCGAGGCCACTTTAGATTTGTGCAGATTAATCTGAAGCACCACCAACATGAGAGCTTACAGACTTCCCTGCCGTCCCCATATCGTCGAGGTTTGCCCCATCCAGGAGGTTGCCTATCAACGACGAGTTGTTCCGATTAACTGCCCGATATGGCGTTGCGGGAGTCCTGCTATCTGTAGCGTTAGATGTTAATCGCTCAGCGTTGGCTGCTACCACCGTGACGTCGAGGACTTCCTCGTCCTGTAGGCTGTCCTCCATCTCCGAGTTGATCACAGCACTATCGCCAAGTGACGTGGCGGATAACATGCTTTCCGCATCAAAATCCTCCGCTTCCTCTTTTGGTAATTCGTCTTCCAGTTCCCCCGGAGCAGCCGAGGAGGCAGCGCGCTGAGCATCACCACGATATACGTGGATAACGATCTGGCTTACTATGTAGTGTACTAGGGCATTGGACCTTTTGAGGGGCTCGATTCACTCTTTATTCATGGTGAACACCACCTGTCTGTCGGGCCCTACCGCATCGCCGACCAGATTGACACTCCAGTCATGCGTTGGAAGGGACGGATTCATTAGCCGTAGCATCCCGAGAATTCTCTCGGGTTCGTGAGGGATGGCCGGAATCCACGCCCTTGCCATTGGTTGAGCTGGAATGTCCTTCCAGTCGACGACCTCGATCTTTGCGCCCTTGTAGACTTCACCCAGTTTAGCAGCTGCTGCCTTGTACAGTGCTACGGTTTTTGCCTCCTCGCATGCGAGTAATTTAATCTGACCCTGGTGCCAACCAGCATCCGTTACTCGCGCCGAACTACCCGGAAACTCCGGATGGCCAGACGGTCTTTGCCTCGGTCCAGGACACCTATAAGGATCCGGTCCTTGGTTACCTCAGCAAAGCTTAGTGTTCCCACTCCAGTGGTATTCTGATGCCGCTTGGGAGGGTTACCTTTTAACCTCTTTGGCATGTAAGTATTTTGGAAATCCGGAATCACAGCTTTCGCTAGCTCTACCGATTTACTGGAATTCGGCGACAGCGATTCCTGCGGTACCCCTTCATACCTCTTCAGGATCTTTGCAGCCAATCTTTTCTCGTGGTATGTGAAGTGGGGGGAGATGCCTCCCGTTCCGCCGTTGTCCGCTTAGCTGCGTTGGCAACCGCAGTGGTGCTAGCTTCCATCAAGTCAATTTTACTCGATAGAGGTTTGGTTGACCGGCTCGTAGTTGCGACCCGGTATCAGAGAGGCTCCGTTCAAATACAGCCACGATTTGCCAACCGGCAGCAAACGTCCAATGGGCACGGTTTCGCATAACACCCTGGATTGGGAGGGGAAGATCTTTGTCGTCGCGCCAGAGAGCTAGGCTGCTCTCGTGATGAAGTGCCGTACGGAGCTATGATCACAAGGGCAGCGTAGCCCTGTGGCTATCGACTTATGCCCTCGTACCGCGGCAAGGTATCCACGCTTCGCGAGGGTATCAGCATGCATACACCAAAGGGAAATCTACAGAAAGTGCGCTTCACAGCCTAGATTCTATTAGTGAAAAATGTAAGAAAAGGAGTACTCTACCGCTTTACTGGAATTCGGCGACAGCGATTCCTGCGGTACCCCTTCATACCTCTTCAGGATCTTTGCAGCCAATCTTTTCTCGTGGTATGTGAAGTGGGGGAGATGTCTCCCGTTCCGCCGTTGTCCGCTTAGCTGCGTTGGCAACCGCAGTGGTGCTAGCTTCCATCCATTCAATCTTACTCGATAGAGGTTTGGTTGACCGGCTCGTAGTTGCCATCGCTGTCGATTCCCCCTTTGACTGTGGAGCGGAGGTTTTCCTCCGGCATTGCTGTTGCTTTCTCGCTTGCTCCTCCATAGCTCTCCTCTGCTGAGGAGTGAAATTTGGCGTTGTTTGTTTTTTAGGTTTTTCGTTTTTATTTACGTTATTTGAGTTCATCTTTTTCGTACGACCCATCGCCGGACAAGGCCAGCTTAGGGTCAAGGGAAGAGTAGGGGAAAATGTGTCGTCCGTCGCGGCAGAGCCCCGTACCGCGGTAAGGCCATGCTTACTCTCTGAGGCGACCTCGTTTTAGGGGCTCCGTTCAAATACAGCCACGATTTGCCAACCGGCTGCAAACGTCCAATGGGCACGGTTTCGCATAACACCCTGGATTGGGAGGGGAAGATCTTTGTCGTCGCGCCAGAGAGGCTAGGCTGCTCTCGTGATGAAGTGCCGTACGGAGCTATGATCACAAGGGCAGCGTAGCCCTGTGGCTATCGACTTATGTCCTCGCACCGCGGCAAGGTATCCACCCTTCACGAGGGTATCAGCATGCATACACCAAAGGGAAATCTACAGAAAGTGCGCTTCACAGCCTAGATTCTATTAGTGAAAAATGTAAGAAAAGGAGTACTGTCTTGTGGCCTTTATAGATATTGAAGGAGCCTTCAACAACATAAACCCTGATGCTATAAACACCGCTTTAACAAGTCTGGGGGGCGAGAAGGTAGTGGCATATGCAGACGACTTAGCTATAGTATATATGGGCAAACTCCCACAAACCCTGTGCGAATTGATGCAAGTAGAACTGCGAGAGGTTTTCTCATGGTGCTCGCGCTGCAGACTGAGCATCAACCCGGGAAAAGTAGAACTGGTCCTTTTCACCAACCGCTATAAGATACCACCGTTAATACTACCAAAACTGAATGACGTGCGCCTGAACTTGGTTGACAAACCCAAGTTCTTGGGCACTGTCCTGGATGGGAAACTAACCTAGAAGAAGAATGTTCTTCAGCGCCAGAAGAAAGCATGCATTGCACTCTACATGTGCAAAAGAACCATTGGAAAGAAATGGTGGCTCAGCCCCAAAATATGCAAATGGATATACACTGCAATCATTCGACCAATCATGCTCTATGGAGTTGTGCCATGGTGGCCTGCGCTGAGCAAGGCAACAAACTTTAATCTGTTAGGTAAAGTACACAGATCTTGCATGATCTATATCAGCGGTGCGTTAAGAACAACGCCCAATGAAGCACTCCAGGCCATTCTTGGCATTTTGCCACTCGATCTGGAAGGGCACCGGGTAGCAGCAGCATATTTTTATTCTCAGCGACAGCCAAGCAGCCATCGAATCCCTTGACTCTTACTCGTTCAACTCTGAACTGACGCTCAGCTGTCGTCGATCTCTACAAGAGTTGGCCGAACCGCGTGAACCTCACATGGGTCCCGGGACATAGGGACATTGAGGGAAATTGTAGGGCAGACGAACTTGCGAGGCAGGGCACGACCAAGCAGGTTCTTCGGGATAAAGAGCGTTTAGGTATACCGTTTGCCACATGCAAGCTAATGCTGAAGGAGTACACACTCCGCCAAGCCATCAAAAGATGGCTGCAATCTCCAGGATGCCGGATATCCAAGGAAACCTGGCCGAAATGGGATCATAAAAGATCAATACAAATTTATGCCCTAAGGAGAAGAGAATTCTCCATATTAATAGGCGTATTAACTGGGCACTGCCTCATTGGTACGCACGCAGAAAGACTAGGTGTGCCTAGCGACGATGCTGTAGGAGTTGTAAGGATGATGAGGAGGAGGAAACGGTGGAGCACCTGATCTGCAACTGCCCGGCTTTAAGTGGCGCGGGAATGCGCTTTTTGGGAGTTCCCTTCCTGGTTAGCCTACGCCAGGTCACGGAGCTGGACATAAAGGACCTGATGGCCTGCATCAAGTCATCTAAATGGTTCGAGGAGGAGTAACGGTGTCGGTTTAGGAACGTCAGTCCCGGGATTCTGCTATGTGGAGAATCCCGATAATACCGGTATTTTTCATATGGCAGGGTCCCGGAACTGACTTTCCTAGTGTTGGTGGTATCACAACGGGCCTTTTAATACTGGCCTAGGTGTGCCTCTGCGGCAGCCACTTGAATCTAACCTAACCTATCATATGATGTCATATCATATGATGTCTAGCTCCATAAATAAAAAAATCTAAATAGGTGGCAACCCTGTTAACCGCCCCAAGTGCTCAATATTAAAAAAAGTTGAGATAGGTAGCAACCCTGTAAACCGCCGCCCACGCGTATAATCTTAGAATGAATCATACTATCTATATGCCAATTTTCATCCCGATCGGTCAAGCGGTTCTCGAGATAGTACCGGACCTACAAATATACAAATATACTCCGATGAGGTGGCAACCCTAGGTGACAACCCTACTTGAAAATATTTTAGTTGGTATGTCAGCGAAAATCATTTGATACCCAAATTGGCATATCTAGCTCCATAAATAAAAAAAATTTAAATAGGTGGCAACCCTGTAAACCACCCCAACTGGCAACCCCAAAGTGTGTAGTCTTAGAATCAATCATACTATCTATGTGCCAAATTTCATCCCAATCGGTCAAGCGGTTCTCGAGATAGTACCGGACCCTACAAATATACATATATGTATACAAATATACAAGTTTAGCTCGTTTAAAGTTATTAGAATACAAGTTTAGCTTGTTTAAAGTTATTATGTTATGTAAAATTTTGAAAAAATATATTTATATCATCTTTTTTTTTGCCTAGTTTCATATTATTTTATTTTTTTTTTTAATTTCAATTTTATTTTATTTTATTTTATTTTATTTTATTTTATTTTATTTTATTTTATTTTATTTTATTTTATTTTATTTTATTTTATTTTATTTTATTTTATTTTATTTTATTTTATTTTATTTTATTTTATTTTATTTTATTTTATTTTATTTGATTTTATTTTATTTTTTTTATTTTTTTTATTTTATTTTATTTTATTTTATTTTATTTTATTTTATTTTATTTTATTTTATTTCATTTTATTTTATTTTATTTTATTTTATTTTATTTTATTTTATTTTATTTTATTTTATTTTATTTTATTTTATTTTATTTTATTTTATTTTATTTTATTTTATTTTATTTTATTTTATTTTATTTTATTTTATTTTATTTTATTTTATTTTATTTTATTTTATTTTATTTTATTTTATTTTATTTTATTTTATTTTATTTTATTTTATTTTATTTTATTTTATTTTATTTTATTTTATTTTGTTTTATTTTATTTGAAAATTTTGTGCACTTTCGACCAGTCGAATAATTTGTATTTTATTTTATTTTTTCTTTTATTTTATTTTTTTGTTTTGTATTTTATTTTTATTTTTTATTATTTTATTTTATTTTATTTTATTTTATTTTATTTTATTTTATTTTATTTTATTTTATTTTATTTTATTTTATTTTATTTTATTTTATTTTATTTTATTTTATTTTATTTTATTTTATTTTATTTTATTTTATTTTATTTTATTTTATTTTATTTTATTTTGTTTTATTTTATTAGAAAATTTTGTGCACTTTCGACCAGTCGAATAATTTGTATTTTATTTTATTTTTTCTTTTATTTTATTTTTTTGTTTTGTATTTTATTTTTATTTTTTTTTTATTTTTTTTTTATTCTATTTTTTTTTTTCTATTTATTTATTTATTTATTTATTTATTTATTTATTTATTTATTTAACAAAGTGGTTGTGACAGTAAGACAGAGTCTTTTATAGCACATCAACAAACTTAAAATACAAATTATTTAACATTAACACTAAATTTTATAATGAAATAAATTATAATAATAATCAACAAAGGTAAACCTATAGTAACAATAATTTTTGTAAGAAGAGAGAAAATAAAGAAATTAAAGAAAGAAACAAGAAATGGAAATAGAGAAACACATAGCTCTGTTGCAATCACGTTAAGTTCGCTGTACTGAA
Source organism: Campiglossa producta (assembly GCA_964058755.1). Taxonomy (NCBI): domain Eukaryota; kingdom Metazoa; phylum Arthropoda; class Insecta; order Diptera; family Tephritidae; genus Campiglossa; species Campiglossa producta. Next base: position 1,139,460 of record CAXKVI010000007.1, on the reverse strand, counting down.
GTACTCATGAATCATCCCTCTGTAGTTGGTCCTACTCAAGGCACCCTTTAGAAAATCAGGAATTGAGTTCCAGAGCCTTACAGCATGTATAAAAAATAGCCTCGAAGAAGATAGATATACATGTCGGGGAATTATCAAATTGCGGTTCCTGAGGGACTTGGAGAATTTTAGTTTCTCAAAAAGATATTGGGGGGTTTCAAATTCAATTAGTTTGTAGATATATATACAATTACGTGCCGCAAGGTACTCGAGAATAGTGCATCCAAGAACTTCACGCTTCCATAAAGAAATGTGATCATACTTTGGTAACGCAAATACATAACGTGTGACGTTGTTAAAAGCAACTTCAATTTTTTGACGCGACACAGAGTCAAGGTGACTGTATACGAGTTCCGCGTACGTAAAGTGTGGAACAATCAACTGCACAGCTAGTTTTTTCCTAGTCTCTAGGGGAGTAAACGAGGCAGAGATTCTTAATCTACGTAAAACATAATAAATAGTGCTTATAACTTTATTTACGTGGTCAACACAACTTAACTTGGAGTTAATCATAAAGCCTAGATTTTTAATTTTTTCAGTAAATGAAAGGATATTGTCACCCACGTATAACTTAGGAATATCATCAACATGAACGACTCTATGACAAATGGGTAACACGTACGATTTTTTGGCGTTCAAGCAAAGGAGGTTTTCACTCGCCCATGTCGAGATAGCAGACAAGTCGCTGTTTACCTTAAAACACAAATCTTCAACAAGTCCGACACGACTTGATAAATATAGTTGGATGTCATCCGCATAAGCATGCATATTAACATACTGACACCTAGAGAATACATCATTGATGAAAATACTAAACAGGAGAGGGCCGAGTACGGAGCCTTGCGGCACACCAGAAGAAACAATACAGGATCTAGATGCAGAACCATTACATACAACTTTCTGAGTTCTATCCTCAAGATAGCTGGTAATAAGCTGAGCTGAGGTATCCGAGAATCCGAAATAATATTTAAGCTTTTCACAAAGAAGACTATGACTTACTAAGTCAAAAGCCTTGGAAAAGTCCAGGAGACAAAGAAGAGTTAAGTCTCCGTTGTCAAAGTTGATTCTTATGTCATCCAGTATTTTCAGCATAGCTGTAGAGCAGCTGTGCTTGGGACGGAACCCGGATTGTAATGGATTCAACAGTTTATTTTCTTGAAGGTATGAAGAAATTTGATCTGCCATCAAGGACTCACACACTTTGGCAAAAGCTGGAATAATACTTATTGGCCTATAATCACAAGGAGCTGAGGCTGCATTTATTTTAGCAACAGGAATAATTAAAGCCTTTTTCCACTCCATTGGGAAACATGATGTCGTAAAGCAGTGGTTGATTATATGCGTAAGGGCACTTAAGATATGCGGGAGCACAATTTTCACAAACCTCAAGGATATTCCGTCGTCCCCAACGGCGTTTGACTTGATGCTTAAAAGAGACACAAGAACATCATTCTCAGCCACTGCACTGAACTGGAATTGCTTCTCCAGTGAAAATCTATTTTCTACATTCAAAGACACTGCTCTGCCCTGTCTGATACTCGAACTGCAAAAGTAGTCATTGAGTGTATTAGGGTCAATATGACACTCAGTCATCTGCTTGTCATGGATATTAAGACTTTTCAAATTACGCCATAGATCCTTGGACGGTAATGACGGATTTAACTTCTCGTCACAGTAGGTCTGCTTTGCCCATCTAGTTATGTATGTGGCCTTATTACGAGCAATTTTGTACTCCTGCCAAGCATTATCAGATTGGCTCCTTTTCCACTTATTATAAAGCCTGTTGCGTAGTTTAATAGCGGACCTAACCCTATGGTTATACCAAGGACAGGAATTTTTAGTAATTCGAACTTCGCGTAAGGGCACATGGGCATCGAATAGGTCGCGAAGGGAATTATTTAAAAAATCAAGCTTCTCATCCACCGAAGCAAGAGACCAACAAGATGTCCAATCGATGTTAGATAGATCAACAAATAACGCATCTACATTTAAAGACTTAAAATCACGATAAACAGAAGTAACAGTGTCAGCCGAGCAGTTAAGCGTAGTTTGTTCTACAGCTGTTCGCGGGCACTATTGTCGTTGTCATTTCAATTGCTTTTTTCACGTCACTATGGAATCTGGCACTAAAAGACCTATTACACGATATGTTTTGTCATCTGTACATTAGAGCGTCTCGGGCTTACATGCAAAAAAAAGTCGGCCGTACCTCCCCTCATTCGAAGTGTTTTTGAAAAACATTAAAAAATTTTTTTTTGTAGCAACCCTAGATGTCGCCCAATTACATTTTTCTTCAAATCTTTGGCATTTGTTGTCGGATTTTAAAGTTTGACACATCAATTTTTTCGTCTCAAAGAGGAGGTTTCTTCTAAAGAAAGTTCATTGAGCTCATGCGTTTCGTTGTGGTACCACAATTTAAAATCCGACAAAAAATGCCGAAGATATGAAGAAAAATGCAATTTGGCGACATCTAGGGTTGCCAGAAAAAAAAAAAATTTTTTTTAAATGATTTTCAAAACACTTCATATGGTACGGCCGACTTTTTTTGGTGATACGCTCTACTGTACATATTAGGTTTTTCAGACAAGTCGAAGAGATGACTTGAATTATAGAAATCAGCACTTTTTCTTTAAAAGCAGTACGCGAAATCAGTACGAATTCCGCAAAATCAAAAGCGTACTGATTATATTTTCTGAAAAAGCAGTAGTTTAGAACAACGTCAGTACATGTACTGACAAAATCAGTGCGAATGGCAACCTAAGCTATCCTGGGCGAAAAAACAACGGCGGAAGATAACCTCCACTCCAAAATTAACCGGGGCACACTGGGGCCGTTTATATATATTGCGACGCTCAAAATTCTGAAATCAACTTTTTTACATCATAATCGCTTTATCTACACTAAAGCAGTCAATAATTAGAACTTTAACCTATTACGGTCATGGATTAACCCATTGGGGACCTTTGCCTTTTATTCGAGTTACGAAATTAATTTTTTTGAATCAAAATCGGCCAATCGATACTAAAGTAGTAAACCTCTAAAATTTTAACCTATTAGCGACCGCATATTAACCCGTTTCCGACCCATATTTGTTCACTAAATACTGGAATCAAAATATTTGCATCATAATAGTTATTTCTACACTAAAGCAGGTAATCTTTGGAATCTTAACCCATTGACAAAATTATTTGAATCACAATCGGTATATCCTGCATTATCGGGGTTCTCCACATAGCACAATCCCGGGACCGACGCTCATAAACCGACACCCTTAGTCCTCTTTGGACCATTTAGATGAGTTGATGAGGGCCATCAAGTCCTTTATATCTAGGTCCGTGACCTGGCGTAGGTTAACCAGGAAGGGCACTTCCAAAACGCGCATTCTCGCGCCACTTAAAGCCGGACAGTTGCAGATGAGCGGCTCCACCGTTTCCTTCGCCATCGTCTTTGCAACTCCTACAGCATCGTCGGTAGGGCACACCTAGCCTTTCTTCGTGCCTACCAATATTATTATTATTATAAGGCCTTATTACACCGCGACCATTAGTACGATATATTGTGTGACCTATCCGCTTATTGCTGTATGCTGAGGCTCTTTATACATTTTGGCACCTCCTCAGGTTTTTTATTCCATATCACGATCGGCAATAAGGCAGTGACCGGTTAGTAACCCTATTAATAAGGAGTTTTCTTTTCTCCTAAGGGCATAAATGTGTCTGGATCTTTTATTATCCCATTTTGGCCAGGTTTTTTTGGATTTTCTGCTCCCTGGAGATTGCCGCCATCTTTCGTTGGCTTGGCAAATCTTGTAGAGATCGACGATAGCTAAGCGTCTTTTCAGAGTTGAACGAGTAAGAGCCAAGGGATTTGATGGCCGCTTGGCTGTCGCTGAGAATAACAATATCCTGTCCGATAGTGTGTTGACCTATCCAAGCCGCTGCGTCCATGATTGCTGGAAGACACTGCGTGATCAGGTAGTCTGAAGGAGAGCTCAAGCTTCAGATCCTTTGAACAAACCCCTCCTCCAAATCTGCCGTCTAACTTCGAGCCGTCGGTATAAATGGAAGTACCACCATGAGTAGCGGGACTCTGATCCGTCCTCTCCCATTCTTTCCTGGTGGGAATGTTTTTTTTAAACAGCTATCTCCGACTGTTGTGGTCGCACAACGATCTGTGCTCGGAAGAAAACTGTAGGATATCAGATTACTGGAGTGTCCAGTAGTGCCTGCTCCTCAGCCGGACGTTTCCCTAAGACGCAGGGCTGAGTGTAGAGTGTGGTGGGTCAGATATAAGGGTTAAAGGCACTTAGATGGTGCAGCTGACATTAATTGTTTAACTAATCGTTAATATTTTTCTCTTATGAATACTTATCCTAAACCATAAGTATGTGCCAAGATTCTCACGCTCATCTTTGTATTACTCTTTGATTTGAATTTCTTGTTTTTCGTTAAGGCTTGCTCATAGCAGTAAGCATGCAAAATAAAGTACCTAGTTATATGTGAACAGTAACCCATTACTTACTTACTTAAAATAGCCTTTAACCGCCTAGGCGATTTTGACCGTCCAAAAACCATTACAGGTGTTTTATTATTTACTTTGTCACCCAGACATATTTATGCAATTCACAGCCTCTAGTATTTCGTTATTTGTCTATTTTTTTCAAAAATTATATTGGAAACCATGGAAACATACAACGATGGATGAATACGATACCCCTTGTGAATTGCGCAATTGTTTCACCTAGAAAACGCTCTGGATTTTACTTTTTGGCGCCCAACGTGGGGCAGTGATAATTTAAAGTATAAAATAAATAATATTTGCTGATTTGCTAGACGTTCTTTGTATCCTCGCCTAATCCTTATAGTTGCTAATTACTTCGCTGCAGGAGCGTTGTTGTTAGTAATACAGTCACATCAGGTCACCTTGAAGATTGAAGCTATTTGGTTGCCATTGCGTTTACCGTAATGTCGTCATTAGTTGCTTTTTCTGCCAGTATACCATTAAAATATTACCCAACTCACATAATCTTGCAGAACCCGACAATCTTGGACATGGCCAATGGGGAAGCACTCAAACAACAGCGCGCTAGTCTGCGCCGAAACATATCGCGAATTCGCAGTACTGCCGAAACAAAACTTCAAATAACTAATGCAGAACTAAATTGTCGTTTGGCTATTCTAGAGGCTTACTTTAAGCAAGCGATTACAGTGCAGAACGAAATTGAACAGCGCACCGCGAGTCCAGAGCAGACATAGGTGACAGGTATGTTGCTATCAAGGCGTGCATCAATGACAAGTTAGGCGCACAGGGCCAAAACTTAACAATAGTTGAAACGCCACATTGCACGTCTCACTCCAGTTCGATGAAGCTGTCTCGGTTGTCGCTACCTACATTTGATGGAAAGTACTCTGATTGCCAAAATTTTATGACATCATTCAAGCTAGTCGTCGATAATTAATCGATGTTATCTTACTTACTTACTTAAAATAGCCTTTAACCGCCTAGGCGATTTTGGCCGTCCAACATGTTACGCCAGTCGGTTCTTTGTTGAGCCAACTGGCGCCAATTAGAGACACCGCGTGCTCGCAGATCTGCCTCTACTTGGTCCTGCCGTCGAAGTGGTGGTCTCCCTCTTCCTCTACTTCCACCGGCGGCTGCCGATGTTATCAGCAATTGAACAATTCAATCAGTTTGCGTGGTCCGGCTTTAGAAACGGTGAAGACATTTCCGATAACGTCGGAAAATTATTCAAAGGCACTTGAATTAAGGGGCGACTCGCCTACATTTGTATTACCGACTGCGAGTCGCCCGGTAACATTCGCCTCAAACTTCAAAATTAAGCGAATGTCAAAAATGAAGCGATCACTGTTTGCGACTCGATCCAAATTCGTTCGCCGGGAGTGTCAAAATCTGGCTAACAGAATTTGAAGGTGACTAGGAGGAAACATTTTATTTTATGGTCATATTGGGATTATTTGGGGGTAATTTTGTGGTAATTTCGTTGTTATTTTGTGGTCATTTTGGGAATATTTTGGGGTCATTTTGTGGTTATTTTGGACTAATTTCGGGGATATTTTGTTGTTATTTTATGGTCATTTTTGAAATATTTTGTTGTCATTTTGGGGATTTTTTGGGCTCATTGTGTGGTCATTTTGGGGTTATTTTGTGGTCATTTTGGACTAATTTCGGGGATATATTGTTGTTATTTTGTGGTAATTTTTGAATAATTTGGTGTCATTTTGTGGTCATTTTGGGGTTATTTGGGAATATTTTGGAGTTATTTTGTGGTCATTTTGGACTAAATTTGATGATATTTTGTTGTTATTTTGTGGTAATTTTTGGAATATTTTGGGTTCATTTTGGACTAATTTCGGGGATATATTGTTGTTATTTTGTGGTCATTTTTTGAATAATTTGGTGTCATTTTGGGGTATTTTTGGGAATATTTTGGAGTTATTTTGTGGTCATTTTGGACTAAATTTGATGATATTTTGTTGTTATTTTGGAGTCATTTTTGGAATATTTTGGGGTCATTTTGGACTAATTTCGAGGAAATTTTGGGGTTATTTTGTGGTCATTTTGGTCTAATTTCGGGGATATATTGTTGTTATTTTGTGGTCATTATACCTTTCATGAACATGAAATGGTATTATAACTTTGGTCCGATGTTTGTAAATATGAGAAGAAGAAGAGATAGACCCATCAATAAGTATACCGAAATGATCAGGATGACGAGATGAGTTGATTTAGCCATGTCCGTCTGTCCGTCTGTCTGTCTGTCTGTCTGTCTGTTTGAACGCAAACTAGTCCCTCAGTTTTTGAGATATTTGGCTGAAATTTGGTATGCGGCCACCATTTTCCAATATATGAATCATTAGTCGGAACCAGCAAGATCGGACCAATATAACATATAGCTCCCATACAACCGATTATTCCGATAAACGGATTTTGGGCTATAACTCCTGTAATTAAACACGAAGGAACGTGAAATTTTATAAGTGTTGATATTTTTATATGTGAAATATCGATGCTGAAAATCATAGAGATGGGATAAATATTTCACATAGCTCCCATACAATCGATTATTCCGATAAACGGATTTTGGGCTATAACTCCTGTAATTAAACACCTAGGAACGTGAAATTTTGTAAGTAATGCTATTTTTATATGTGAAATATCGATGTTGAAACTCATAGAGATGGGATAAATATTTCACATAGCTCCCATACAATCGATTATTCCGATAAACGGATTTTGGGCTATAACTCCTGTAATTAAACACGTAGGAACGTGAAATTTTGTAAGTATTGCTATTTTTATATGTGAAATATCGATGTTGAAAATCATCTAGATTGGAGAAATATTTCACATAGCCCCCATACAATCGATTGTTCCGATAAACGTATTTTGGTAGATAACTCCTGTAATTATATAGGTAGGAACGTGAAATTTTGGAAGCATCGCTATTTTTATATGCGAAATATCGATGTTGAAAATAATTGAGATGGCATAAATATTTCACATAGCTCCCATACAATCGATTATTCCGATAAGCGGATTTTGGGCTATAAGTCCTGTAATTAAATACATAGGAACGCGAAATTTTGGAAGCATCGCTATTTTTATATGTAAAATATCGATGTTGAAAATCATTGAAATGGGATAAATATTTCACATAGCCCCCATACAATCGATTGTTCCGATAAACGGATTTTGGTAGATAACTCCTGTAATTATATCGGTAGGAACGTGAAATTTCGTAGATGTTGCTATTTTAGAATGTGGAATGTCGATGTTAAAAATCAATGAGATTGGACCAATATAACACATCGTCCCCATATAATCAATAGCTCCGATAATTTCGGTATGAGCTAAAGTTAAATTCACACAGGCTGTACTGGGGATCAAACAGTGAAAATCGTGACGCTTATTCATGAAAGGTATTTAGCCTTCGGCACAGCCGAAGACAGCTTTCCTTACTTGTTTTTTGAATAATTTGGTGTCACTTTGTGGTCATTTTGGGAATATTTTGGAGTTATTTTGTGGTCATTTTGGACTAAATTTGATGATATTTTGTTTTTATTTTGTGGTCGTTTTTGGAATAATTTGGGGTCATTTTGGACTAATTTCGAGGAAATTTTGGGGTTATTTTGTGGTAATTTTGGTCTAATTTCGGGGATATATTGTTGTTATTTTGTGGTCATTTTTTGAATAATTTGGTGTCACTTTGTGGTCATTTTGGGGTAATTTTGGGAATATTTTGGAGTTATTTTGTGGTCATTTTGGACTAAATTTGATGATATTTTGTTGTTATTTTGTGGTCATTTTTGGAATATTTTGGGGTCATTTTGGACTAATTTCGAGGAAATTTTGGGGTTATTTTGTGGTCATTTTGGTCTAATTTCGGGGATATATTGTTGTTATTTTGTGGTCATTTTTTGAATAATTTGGTGTCACTTTGTGGTCATTTTGGGGTAATTTTGGGAATATTTTGGAGTTATTTTGTGGTCATTTTGGACTAAATTTGATGATATTTTGTTGTTATTTTGTGGTCATTTTTGGAATATTTTGGGGTCATTTTGGACTAATTTCGAGGAAATTTTAGTCGTTATTTTGTGGTCAATTTTGGAATATTTTGTCGTCATTTTGTGGTCATTTTGGAAATATTTTAGGGTCATTTTGGGGGTTTTTTGTGGTCATTTTGACTAATTTTGTGTTCATTCTAAAGATATTTTTTGGTCATTTTGTGGTAATATTTGGATCATTTTGGGGTAATTTTGGGGATATAGTGGTGTCATTTTGTGGTCATTAAACCAAGCTTTGCTGAAGTGACCATGGACCGGATCGTAATAGGTATCCTTGACCACTAGGACCTTGACAACGACAGTTTGGCCATCGCCAAAGACCGGTGGTGGTATGACCTGTACGTAGCCGGAAGACCTAGTTACGACCTTTACAACGGCGCTCTCAAATGACCTCGATAAGGCCTGTCCAGTGCCAAAACCACGCTGTAAACATAGGCCACACTGGTGGAGGAAACAATTTAATAAGGCCAAGAGCCTTCGCAAGGAGACTCAATAACTCAGATATAAATATAATCATATAAGGCTCTGAGGCAGGCGAAGAGAACTTTGTGGAGAAATTTTTGTACTGCGGTCGAGAATGTCGACTATACAGCGAGACTGAGATGAGTGCTCTCAAGAACTCAAACAGCTACATATAGGCTATTTGCGGAAACCTGCCGGATCCTGGACCAGCTCGAAACGTGAAACGCTGGAGCTGCTCTTGATTACACACTTTCCAGAGAACTCGCATGTTGCACTCTTAGCACCTGCAGCAAACCTGGCTGCACACATTTTCATCACGGAAGAAGGGATAAGGTGGGTAATTAAAAGATTCGAGCCGTTCAAGGCTGTTGGACCAGACGGGATTATCCTCGCACAACTCCGCACACGTTGAAAATGGTTGTCTGGCTCTTAACTACAATATTCAAAAAAACGTACAATAATAATAAATAATTGAAATTTCAGTTTTGTTCAATTTGTTCAACTCTTGCAAACTTCAAAACCTTTCGTTTAATTTAGAACAGTAATGAATTTAGAACAGTAAATTTCAATTATTGACCTTTGTGGACCGTTATCTCAGCACATACAAAAAAGCGTATATTTGCGCATTAACAGAAAAAGTAGATACCCCAGGGAATACTTGAAAAAAAATTAAATATCTAGCGGGGATCGGGTGGGACCGGCACTCGGCGTGGCCCCCTTATTGATTCGACTAGTACAAGCTAGCGGGACAAAAACGACTTTTTTGATTTCAAGATTTTTTTGATGCAACATTAAAGAGATATTGCAACATTTTTACTGTTTTCACTTCTTATTTCTGGAGTAATTGAACTATGAACACGGGAAATCCTGCAATTAAAAAAACAAAAAAAACTAATGGCGGCGATATACCAACAGGTTATCATAACCTCTAACGAGATTTTTAGCCAAGCTTCTCTGTCCAACTTGTGGTGTGTTGTTTTGAGTTTTTCCTACAAGTTGCCGGGACCTACAGTTTTTTGCCGACCCCGAACGGCACTTGCAAAGCAAATGAATTTTTTGCTGAGAAGCTTCTCATGGCAGAAATACACCCTGAGAGTTTGCCAAACTACTGTCGAGGGGCGACCCCGTTTAGAAAAATTATTTTTTCTAAATAATTTTTGATGTTACTTTTGCCGGGCATCGAACCGCCACGACTTGGTGTAGAAGGCCGAACACTTAACCGTTACACCCAGGCGGCCGCCTGCGAAAATCCTGCAATTAGCACTGAGTTTTTTCGAAAATTACTCTTGAATTTACGCTTCATACCTCATTTAAGTAAACATTTTTACAAAATTTTTTTAATGGACTGTAAGCTTGGATGTATACTGAGTTTTTTAGTAATAAGGTTCTAGGGGCTATACTATTTTTCGTACATATGTTTAAAATGCTGGTTCTTAGATAAAGTTTTATTTTTTTATATTTTTAACTTCAGTAGACAAAAAATCGGAGTACCCCGAGGGTCCCCGGGCCAAATCTTATAAATGTTATAGTCTGAAGTATCTTCTAATAATCAAATCAAAAAACCATTGTGATTTTTTTGCACATCTATTTCTTCTTTCTTTTATGATATTAAGGCACTTTACCTCAACCACCCACCCTTTACTTATCGGGCAGATAAACTATTCCTCACATTAAAGTGGCCTTTAATTATTTACAATATCTCATCTTCCCGATAAAAATAAATTTGTGTCATGTAAAAATCTACTACGTTCACTGTTTTTTTTAAGAATGGCAATATATTTGACAATGACAATGACAATGACAATTTTATTTTGTTTCAGTCAAAAATATTGTAAATAAATGATCATATATGTAATACTTCTATATAGATAATACCGAACAGTGAAGCGTGTCAAACATTACAGTACAGATATACCATGAGAGAAGGAGACAAAATCTCAAGGATGTCGTTAAACTTTTGTAAACAAAGGGGCATAAATAAATGCATACTTTAACAAAATGTAAATAAATTCACTTCGTTTTTCTTATCACTCCTTTCACTAATTAACATTAAACCATGCCAAAAATACCCAAGGTAGCCTGCCTTCTATATATGTATATATTTATGTACAAGTATGTTTGATTTTTTTTCACTTCAAAAACATGAATTTTAATGCTTTTATTTTCGTAATTCAATATGTTTAAATAGTAAATACATCCACTTATGCATTATATTTTGGTATTTTCATTATTTAATCGACTTATCAAAGATTTTATAACTAAAACTATGCACAATTTGTGTAATGGGGATAGTGACCCTTTTTGAGCCCTTTGATATTTTTTTTAAACGCGCTACTACAATTCACTAATACAAACAAAACCTGCGCATGCGCAGAACTCACATTTGCACTGATTCATATAATAATGTTTGACACGCTTCTTACACCCGGCCAGTATACGAAAGGCGCAGGCTGTGTAAATGATGCTTAAAAAACAACGTGAAATGCTCACACTCGAATTTGAGCGCAAACATCCAAATGATGCTGGCCTGATTACCGAAGTCGATTTTGCTGAGCTATTATTAGCCTATGCGGGGTTTTCACACAAAAAGAAGTCGCGCCAATTGAACCTGTCAAGCCTAAATTGAAAGGGAATCGTTTTGGTATCTCACGAGATGATCACCTCGAGGCCGGCATGCGGCTCGTCTCCTCATAACACCAACTATTTATTCACCTGCTCTTCGGAGCCCACTCTTCTAACACCCATTTCCTTTGGCAGAACCCTGTAAAAACTGCTAATTTCTTAGGACTCCCGTTAGAAGACATTGATGACAATTTCGGGCAAGGAAAGGTATACGCTTGGGCAGGGGGTAGCTTCGTTACAACAACGACAACAAAACGGGCGCTTTAGACAATGATGACTCATTAGCGGCGCAGTTCCCTGGTACACCACTACGGCCCGGGACTCACATCACTGTTGTGGTGCACCTCAAAGCTAAGCCGCCTAAGGGAAGCGTCCGGCAGGGGCGCAAGCACTACTGGACACTCCAGTATTCTGGGATCCTATAGTTTTCTAACGCTGGGCACAGATCTCTGTGCGACCACAATAATCGGAGATAGCTGTTTCAAAATAAACATTGAATAATGGAAGAGGATGGATCGGAGTCCCGCTATTCATGGCGGCATTTCCATTTTTACCGACGGCTCGAAGTTAGACGGCAGACTTGGAGGAGGGTTTTATTTACAGGACCTGAACTTCGAGCTCTCCTTCAGACTACCTGATCACTGCAGCGTCTTTCAGGCGGATGTCTCGGCAACCCTGGACGCCGCGCCCTAGATAAGCAAACGTGGTATCGGAGAAGATATCGTTATTTTCAGCGGCAGCCAAGCCGCCATCAAATCCCTTGGATCCTACTCGTCCAACTCTGAACTGACGCTCAGCTGTCGTCGATCTCTTCAGAAGATGGCTCAACAGAACCGCGTCCCGGGACATAGAGACATTGACGGAAACTGTAAGGCAGACGAGGTTGCCAGGCAGGGCACTACCAAGCAGGTTCTTCAGGATAAAGAGAGTTTAGGTATGCCGTTTGCCATATGCAAGCTAATGCTGAAGGAGCACACACTCCGTCAAGCCGACGAAAGATGGCTGCAATCAACAGGGTCTAGACCAGTGGTGGCCAAAATACTAACTTCGAATGTACGTGTGCATAGGGGTTATGCTTTTTTGGCCACCACTGGTCTAGACGCATTTATGCCCTAACTAAGAGGGAAATCTCCATATTGGTAGGGGTATTAACCGGTCACTGCCTCATTGGTAGGCACGCAGAAAGGCTGTGTACCCTACCGTCGATGCTGTAGGAGTTGCAAAGATGATGAGAAGGAAACGGTGGAGCACTTCATCTGTAACTGCCGGCTTTAAGCGGCGCGAGAATACGCTTTTTAGGAGCTTCCTTCCTGGATAGCCTACGCCAGGTCTCGGAGCTGGATATAAAGGACCTGCGGTGTACTAGCAACACATTATTTGTGGCTTGAATTGCAATAAAACGAAATTATTTAATTGTATTTTTTTTGTCGTTTTGATATTTTTGAATTAATTTCAAAATAATTTAAATGTCAGATATACAAATGTAAACAAAACTGAAACAATGCTTCAGTTTAAAGTAAACAATAAATTTTAAAGGGCAGATGAAGTGGCGGATAAATTTATCTGCCCAATAAATTATAGGTAAATTGAGCAAACGGAAATACACATATCTGCCCGATAAAGTGACCTTTGAAACTAAAGGTAAGATGAGATAGCGGACCTAAAAGTTTTTGTATGAAAAATTCAAAACAAACAAATTAGATCAAACAAGTAAGAAAAGCTGTCTTCGGCTGTGCCGAAGGCTAAATACCTTTCATGAATAAGCGTCACGATTTTCACTGTTTGATCCCCAGTACAGCCTGTGTGAATTTAACTTTAGCTCATACCGAAATTATCGGAGCTATCGATTATATGGGAACGATGTGTTATATTGGTCCAATCTCATTGATTTTTAACATCGACATTCCACATTCTAAAATAGCAACATTTACGAAATTTCACGTTCCTACCGATATAATTACAGGAGTTATCTACCAAAATCCGTTTATCGGAACAATCGATTGTATGGGGGCTATGTGAAATATTTATCCCATTTCAATGATTTTCAACATCGATATTTTACATATAAAAATAGCGATGCTTCCAAAATTTCGCGTTCCTATGTGTTTAATTACAGGACTTATAGCCCAAAATCCGCTTATCGGAATAATCGATTGTATGGGAGCTATGTGAAATATTTATGCCATCTCAATGATTTTCAACATCGATATTTCGCATATAAAAATAGCGATACTTCCAAAATTTCACGTTCCTACCTATATAATTACAGGAGTTAACTACCAAAATCCATTTATCGGAATAATCGATTGTATGGGAGCTATGTGAAATATTTATCCCATCTCTATGAGTTTCAACATCGATATTTCACATATAAAAATAGCAACACTTATAAAGTTTCACGTTCCTTCGTGTTTAATTACAGGAGTTAATGCCCAAAATCCGTTTATCGGAATAATCGATTGTATGGGAGCTATGTGAAATATTTATCCCATCTCTATGATTTTCAGCATCGATATTTCACATATAAAAATAGCAACACTTATAAAATTTCACGTTCCTTCGTGTTTAATTACAGGAGTTATAGCCCAAAATCCGTTTATCGGAATAATCGGTTGTATGGGAGCTATATGTTATATTGGTCCGATCTTGCTGGTTCCGACAAATGATTCCTATATTGGAAAATGGTGGCCGCATACCAAATTTCAGCCAAATATCTCAAAAACTGAGGGACTAGTTTGCGTTCAAACAGACAGACAGACAGACAGACAGACAGACAGACAGACAGACGGACAGACGGACAGACGGACAGACGGACATGGCTAAATCAACTCATCTCGTCATCCTGATCATTTCGGTATACTTATTGATGGGTCTATCTCTTCTTCTTCTCATATTTACAAACATCGGACCAAAGTTATAATACCATTTCATGTTCATGAAAGGTATAAAAACAGAAGTCAGAGTGCAACAATTTGCATATACGGGGATACTGGGAACATCATCTATATATATAAAATTGGATGTATGTATGTATATATGTGGCTTATGGACTCCAAAACTACTCGGAGATTTTGTTGAAATTTTGGGGATAGATTAGTAGGAGCCTGGAGAGTGTTTCTGTAAATTTTTTTTATGGGAAGTGGACCCGGGACCGCCCTATTCGAAAATATCGTATAAATGGCTGGATTTACTTGAAATTTGGTATGTGGGTAGCGTTATGCTTAGGTTAAAGTATAGGATGATTTTTATTCCGGGAAGTGGACCAGGGACCGATCTGTTCTAAAAAATCGTATTTATGGCTCGAATTGCTTGAAACTTGGTATGTAGGTAGCTATATGCTAAGATTAATGTATAGAATAAATTTGCTTCCGGAATGTGGACCCGGGACCGCCCTATTCGAAAATATCGTATACATGGCTGGATTTACTTGAAATTTGGTATGTAGGTAGCGTTATGCTTTGGTTAAAGCATAGGACGATTTTTCTTCCGGGAAGTGGACCAGGGACCGATCTGTTCTAAACAATCGTATTTATGGCTCGAATTGCTTGAAACTTGGTATGTAGGTAGCTGACTTATTCTAAACTATCGTATGTAGGTAACGTTATGCTTATGTCAAAGTATAGGATGATTTTTCTTCCGGAAAGTGGACCCAGGGCTGACTTATTCTTAACTATCGTGAAAATGGTTGAATTTACTTGAAATTTGATATGTAGGCAGCGTTATGCTTAGATCAAAGTATGGAATGATTTTTCTTCCGGGAAGTGGACCAGAGCCTGATATATTCTAATCAATCATGTTTATGACTCAATGTGCTTGATATTTGGCGTGTAGCTGGCGATAATATATCTTCCGAGAAGTAGGTCAGAGACCGACCAATTCGTATGGAGGTATAATTCTGCTAGTTTGATACATAGAACAATTTTTCTTCCGGGAAGTGAACCAGAAAGCGGGGGGGTAAATCATCATTTTCGAATGCGATATTTTTCAGTTTTTACAATTTGCTACAATAATACCTATAATTTTTATAGAATGAGTGTTCTTAAAGAATGTATACTAACTAATGGGTTTCGTAAATTCAAAGGGGAAGACGTGCTGATTCCACGCATACCGATGATTTCCAATGATTTACCATTCGAATTCAAGCGGCTTCAATTCCCGTTGCGTCTTGCATTTGCTGTAACCATAAATAAAGCACAAGGACAATCACTTACTATCGCTGGACTGGATTTGAGAAATGCGTGTTTTTCACATGGTCAATTATACGTCGCCTGTTCACGAGTTGGATCCCCAAAAAATTTATTTGTTTACACACCTAATGAAAAAATCAAAAATATTTTTTATCCTTTAGCATTAAGATAAATAAAAGTCCTTAAATGGTAAAATCTTATTCAGGTGTTTTTCTTTGGCGTAGCAACGCACGCCGGGTATTACTAGTTACAAATAAAACCAGAAAAGTCTCCGCCTAAAAAAGGAAAAATCAGGGTCAAAGGTCAAAAAATTAGTTCTTCGCAAATATTTCGCTTCGTAGGTTTTTACGTCCTTAACAACTAAAAAAATATAA
This sequence comes from Campiglossa producta, assembly GCA_964058755.1. Lineage (NCBI taxonomy): Eukaryota > Metazoa > Arthropoda > Insecta > Diptera > Tephritidae > Campiglossa > Campiglossa producta. The sequence goes on along the minus strand of CAXKVI010000007.1, from coordinate 1,123,191 downwards.
ATGACTTTATTGTTCATCTTGCTTGTTCTAACATTTATAGCGTACGTTTTTCAAAAAAAGTCGGAGGCTGAACCTCGGGTAATAATTGTCAAAATATAGATATTATAATGCTAGTTTCTTTCTAAAAATGAGCTAAATCGGTTCATAACTACTATAAATTTTCAATAAAATATATTATAAACGAAATGGTTTTTGTCTGCTATGTGCGGTAGTAAACATTTTAGTTTGGGGCATCTTTTTTCAACTTGTGAGCGTGTTTATGAACCGATTTGGATTATTTTTGCCATGAACAAGTAATATTCTATGAGTTATATCACTACCATTTTTTGCCATATGATAATTATTATCCGAGTTGCGGTCTCCAACTGCTTTTAAAACCACGTTAATTTTCCATTTTTTTTTTAATTATCTTATAATCAACGTCAATTCTAATCTAAATATAAAAGTTTATCAAATTTGTGTCATTAAATCTAGGATGATCAAAACTTTGGTACGGGGGTCGAGGTTTTCCGGCCATGACCTGGAACCGGGAGAGCTGATGATAAAATTTCCAGGCAGGCCTTGTGCTACAACTTTGACAAAGACGAGAAAAGTGATAAGCTCTCAGGAAGCGAGATAATTGCAAAAAACTGATTTTTGGGGCCTTTGACCCCTAAAAAGAAAAAAAAAATAACTTCTGACCAAAATAATTTGCTTAACACGTTGGCTGCCAAAGCCTTTTTACAAATTTGATCGTTCAGTAGCAATGTCATTTAACAATTTTGGTCACCTGAGGCCAACAACTTTTTTTAGTTCTTTTTTGTTTCTTAGTGCCTAAAAATAAGTTTTGACTATTCGCGACTTTAGTTTGGTTCCTAATTTTGCAGTTATAACGGTTTATTTGTGTCGCACATTTTCGTGCGACATGGCCTGGGAGAACATAAAACATGTTGTGGGGCCACGTCGCACGAAAATGTGCGACAGTAATTTGTTGCAGCTTTGAGTTCTATTTGGTTTTTTTGTTTTATTTTATGCATTTTTTTAATTTCAGAATAATTTATAAATTTATAATTTATTTATAAACAATAAGGCGTGCTTGCGTATTGTGTTATGCCATGTCAAAAAAATCTACTGATAGGGTAACAGCCAGAAATAGCTTAAAAAGGACCACCACCTACTGCCCAATATGCCCCAATAAACCGCAACTATGTGTATAATGTTTTCCTAAATATTCCCACCAGAAGAATTAATTTTGATTTATTTACATTTTAATTGGGTTATCTACATTAACAAATAGAATTTTTAATTTTAAGTTTATTGGTTTTCTACTGATCTCGATTTGAATTTACATACATATATATTTTTATATTTTTTTTGCTCATAAATGAATTGATTTTTAAAAGAATTAATAAAAAGACAAAGTTGAATTTCCCATTTTGTTATTATCCAAAAAAATTCCATTAAAAATACATAGCGGTCATGGGAAATACACCAAAATGTTCACCACAGGCCAGAGAATCCAAATTTCATGTAAAATTCCATATTAAAGCGTACGAAAACGTGCGACGTGGCCTCAGGGTAACATTTAGGTGTCGCACGAAAATGTGCGACGTGGCCCCAGGGTAACATTTAGGTGTCGCACGAAAATGTGCGACGTGGTTAACGACGTGGCCACGCTTAACAAACCTCCGCCTTTCAAACACTCGGCAAATTTAATCCGCGCGTTATGCAGATGTGCCCCTCGTGTCGGTTGGGCGGGATCGTGGGTAAAATTCGTTGGGCATAATAATAATAATAATAATCAATCCGTCCCTCCCGACGCAGGACTGGAGTGTCACTATGGTCGGGGATGCGGTAGGGCCTTATAGACAAGTGGTCTTCACTATGAATAAGGAGGCACTCGAGCCCCTTAAAAGGTGTAATGGGCTAGTGCACTACAGTGTAGGCCAGATCATCATCCACGTATACCGTGGCTATTCTCGGAAATCGAAGTACCGTAAGAGGAATCCGAGGAGTCCGACGCGGAAAGCGTGCTATTCGCCAACTCGGAGATTGACGACAGCCTGCTGGACGGGGAAGGCCTCGACGTCACGGTGGTAGCAGCCCATCCTGAGCGCAATATCTCTGAAGCTTCAGACAGCAGGGCTCCAGCTGCGCCAAATATCGCAGTTGCTCTGAACTCGTCGTTGAGAGACAGCCTTCGGGACAGGGCAGCCCTCGACGATATGGGGACGGCAGGGAAGTCTGATCGTTCTCATGTTGGTGGTGCTTCAGATAAACCTGCGCAAATCTAAAGTAGCCTCGGCTGCTTTAAGTAGTCGTCTTTCTAAAGGCGACATGGATGTGGTCCTCATCCAAGAACCCTGGGTCAACAGCTCGAGCATCTGCGGATTGGGGACTAAGGGTTTCAAGCTCATTCGAGTCAGCGAGGAGCGCAAAGTCAGAACCTGTATTTTGGTTAAGTCCGACCTCAACACCTTTCTTCTACCTAACTATACCAATGGTGACATTACCGCTGCCAGTTTAACAGTCGGCAGCACCAGCCTTTGTACAGGTTATAGGAGCCGACGCTAATGCTCATCACGTCCAATAAGGAAGCTCCGATATCAATGCCAGGGGCGAGTCTCTGTTTGACACCCTTTTCGCAATCAACCTGGTAGTTTGCAACGTAGGCAGCGAGCCTACTTTCATCACTAAAACCCATAGGGAGGTCATAGGTCTCACTATTTGTAGTGAAGGCGTTTATGAGTGGGTCAGAAAATGGCGTGTTCTTGAAGAACACTCATTCTCCGACCACCGATTGATAGAAATAGTGTTGGACTTTCGTGCAGAGCAACCTATTATGAAACGCAATCCAGGCAATACCAATGGCAGCTACACAATGAAATTTTAGCCAGAAACCTACCAGTACTACGCCCACAAGCCCCCTCATCGGCAGCTATCAGCATGCTTACACCAAGGGTAAATCAACAGAAACTGCGCTTCACAGCCTAGTTTCTATCATTGAAAAATCGTTCCTTGAAAAGGATTACTGTCTCGTAGCCTTCCTTGACATTGAAAGGGCTTTTAACGATATAAGTCCGAAGGCTATCAACACCGCTCCTACTAATCTGGACATAAGCAGATCCCTAACTGGACTAATCGATCAACTACTAGGGGGGAGGAAAATATCTTCATCACTTGGCACGGTTGATTTATCACGCTATGTCACAAGGGGAACGCCTCAGGGTGAAGTTCTCTTCCCGCTTCTATGGAACCTCACTGTCTAACTGGACTAGGTATAAACCCGAGAAAAGTGGAACTCATTCTCTACACCAACCGGTACAAAAATACCACCGTTGGACCTACCAGAACTTAATGGCGTGAGCCTGAACTTGGCTGATAAAGCCAAATTCTTGGGCACAGTTCTGGACGGGAAGTTAAACTGGAAGGAGAATATTCTTCAGCGCCAGAGGAAAGAGTGTGTTGCACTTTACACATGCAAAGGAGCCATTGGTAAAAAGTGGGGTCTCAGCCCCAAAATATGCAATTATCCGACCTATCATGCTATATGGAGTCGTGGTGTGGTAGCCTGCGCTGAGCAAGGCCACAAACCTGAATCTGTTAGGTAAAGACCATAGATCTGGCATGATCTGTATAAGCGGCGTATGCCAGAGCAAGTCACTAACAACAACAAAGCCACACGCTGACTTCTAAACGTTATGCTGTGGAATGTACCTACACATTTTGCTTTGTCAACAGAATTCTAATTACGTTCATTTTCTCACGCTAAGTACATGAACGACGCAAGCTAGAGAGTTGTATCAGTTGCATGCGCTAGCTTCTTATATGTAGCTATGTGCGACAGCACTGCTAGCATCTCCACGCTTGCTATATGTACGTGTGTATGTGGATGCATTGATTGTAGCTCCACGTTAGATATATTTGAATATGTGTTGATGACTGCGCTGGTTATGCATTAACTACACACAGCTATACTCAGAGCTATGTACATATGAATGCATGCCCATATGTGCAAGCGAGAGTCTTGGCTTAGGTTTAGCCAATAAGAATATTTCTTACGTTTGTAGTAAATAAGAAGTAAGTATGTATAGGTTATTTTCTAAGATATTTTAAGGTATAAATAAGCCGAATATTCTGAATAAAGAGGAGATTTTTTACATCCAGCACTCCAGAGTGCTGATCCATTTAATTTTGTGTGTTTGCATTTATTACATGGCGATCCTGCCAGTGATACTGATGGCAAATTGCTTATTGTAGCAATTGCCTAAATTCACTGCAGGAAGACCGGCTAATAAGTTGTAATTTTTTTTAAAAAATATCCTGAAGGATGCAACGATTCTAATTTCCAACCAGGGCATGAATTAAATTGCCTGGATCGAACGAGTATAAAAATATCCTGAAGGACGCAACAATTTTCAATTTCCAACCAGGGCATGAATTAAATTGCCTGGATCGAACGTGTATAAAAATATCCTGAAGGATGAAACAATTTTCAATTTCCAACCAGGGCATGAATTAAATTGCCTGGATCGGACCTGCACTGAACCAAAAATTAATTAACCAACTTTAAGAAATTTGCCGCATAACCTGATCAAATTCAAGAAGATGACTGCAAATCGCAGCGAAGTGGAATATTGAAGAAGCTCAAAAACTCAAGCAAAGAAGACGGATTTTCAAGACGCCACCTGGCCAAATTCATTTATCTAATTTTACTTATATTTTTTTTTTTTTGAACATTCGGGTTCGGCCTAACGGCTGCCTACTCTACAAGCAAAAATTAAATTTTTTGCTGTATAAACTCAGCCATCAAAAGTAATAAATACAATTTTTTTTTCTCTCTCTTGATTTAGTATGTCCTCAGAAGAACCTCAAACCCAATCTCAATTTGACCAAGCCTTTTCAAATGTGGTTGGGTTGGCTTTAGAGGCAGAAGAAAAAATTAAAGAAGAAAAAGTCAGACAAGGCCCTAAGCCGCTGACAATAGAAGAATATAAAAAGAGAAATAAGGTTCAACAAATTCAAGAACCAGTAATTCCGAAGCCAATCAAACCAAAAAGGAAAAGAGGAGGTATTAAATTTACTAATAGAAAAGCTTTGGCTCAATTATATGAAAAATTGAATTTAGCCATCAGCTGGGCAGAAAAAATTAAAATAAAAAGGGGCATTCAAGTTTTAAGAAAAAAAATTAATGAAGACAACAATAATAAATTTTCTGTTTAATTAAATATGCCTAAAGATTTCTTTGCTGTTTTGGACGAAGTTCAACAAGAAATTGATAAGGAGTTCGAAACTCCTGATTGTGAAAAAATACTTAAATGGTTAACTGGGTATTAGGAATATTTAGAAATGCCAAGGGCACCAACCCTTGAAAGGTAATTAATCCCACTACCCTTGAAGAAGAAACAGTAAGAGCAATGAGGAAGGCAGGATTACAACCTCCTGGTTGTTAAGAAGGAGAAATATGTAAATAAAAATAAAAAATTTAAATAAATGAATTTAAACAAAAAAAAAAAAAAAAATTTTTAATAGAGTTGATTATTGGAAATTTGTCTCGTAATGGGAGGTAAGGAATCGATAGTCAGTGACCCAAACGCAAATGTGGTAAACACAGTTCAGATTGTAGACCACACTGAAGCTTTAGACGCAATAAAAATTTACCTTGTAGTTATCGTTGTTATCAACGCGGTGAGTTTATTCTTGAAATTTTATTCAACCCACAATAAATTTCTTAAGATGAGATACCAGAGCCGCCCAGACGGTCTGGATAAAGTTTAATTTAAATTTGTTTAATACTCAATGGATAAATGGGGAGAAATCTCGAATGAACTCGCTGAAAATAAGGTAAATGCAGAAAAGTCTTATAAATGCATATGCAAGAACACTAAAATTAAAACTGAGACTATAAAGAAACATTTAAGTGTTCTACTTTCTTCATTAAACAATATAGGAAAAGTCATACGTAAAGTAAATAATACCCTAACGAAAGCTCACCAATTGGAATCGTATCAGATATTTTCGAGCGTTAGAGATAAATTGGTATTCTCGTTATCCAGGTATAACGTTGACGTTGAAGTACCAACCTACTATGGGCAACATATCGATATCGATTTCGACGTTTGGTTGTTCGAAGGTGGATCAGATACCGAGGAAGAACAAAAAGACCCCATAAATACCAATAAATCTGCTCAAACAGAGATTGTTGTGCAAGAAGAAACATCTACACAAACAAATACTGTCACGTCAATTGAACAAAATTCACAAACAGATACAAACATGGCACAAACAACAGTAGCATTTATCAAAACTGCGTCATCGATCTTACCTGAGTTCGATGGCAAACCCGAAAATTTATCAAGTTTTCTGGATGCCCTTGATATCCTAGAACAATTTAAAGAGGAACATGAGGCTATTGCAGTTTCAATGATAAAAACTAAATTAAAAGGCACAGCTAGAAACTTCATAAGCTGTGAAACTTCAATTCAAGAAATTAAACAAAAACTAAAAAGTAAAATAAAGGGTGAGTCAGTAGATGTTTTAACTGCAAAACTCTTAAACATCCAACAGCGTAGTAAAGCTGCAAATCAGTACACTGCTGAGATTGAAAAACTCACAAAATCATTGGAAGGAGCATACATATCCGACGGTCTAACAACTGACCTCGCAACTAAGTATGCTACACAAACACCTGTCAAAGCTATGTGTAAAAACTGCTCCAATGAAAAAGTAAAAACCATTATGCAAGCTGAAACGTTCACCTCAATGAACGAAGCGGTATCTAAATTTACAAACAGTTGCACAGAAGTAACTGGAAACCCAAACTCACTTTTGCACATACGCCAACAAAATTATTTTCGCAGTAATTTCCGCAGAAGTTACCAAAATAACTCTTATAGAGGTAACCAAAGGCGCACATTTCCATCAAGATTAAATAACAATAATAATTATAATAATAATAACAATAATAATAATTGATCTTATCAAAGGTCAGGTCGAAATTTTGGAGCACGAGGCTCTAATCGTAACAATACCAGAACGGTAAGAAGTGTAAACCAACAGGAAAACCGGCAGACTACATCTCAACAGTAAATTCTGAAAATAAAAAATTATATGTTTTTAATTTACATCTCAACAGCTACATATCCTCCAAAACAACTCTAAATAATTTTATTTCAACCCTCCTGATTGATACAGGTGCGGATATTTCAATTATAAAAAAGGGTCAAATTGACAATAATGTCACAATTAATTATTCACAAAAAACTGATTTAAAGGGGATTGGTCAAGGTTTAACAAGCACTATTGGAACAGTGAAGGCAGACTTAAAGGATGATTACCTATGAATTAAACATAAATTTCACATAGTTGAAGATAATTTTCCGATTCCTTGTGATGGAATTTTGGGACTTGATTTTATTAAGAAATATAATTGCATTTTAGATTACAGTAAAAATGGAGACAGCCTAATACTACGTCCATATGATTACCCAGAAAACATTATAATAGAAATGACAAATAGACCATCTGTTAATTGCATAACAATACCCGCAAGATCGGAAGTAATCCGACAAGTACATATTGAAAATAGTAAGTAATTCCGATTTATTATTACCTCACCAAAAATTAGGAGAAGGCATTTTTATTGCAAACACCTTAGTAAATTCGCAACAAACATTCATTAAAGTCATTAATACAACAAATAAAAATGCAACTATTCATAATTTTAAAATTAACACAGAAAATTTAAATGATTATACAATAGTAAATATTAATCTGAATCAGCAAAAAATAATAAAGAAAAATTAGAAAAATTAAATAAAAATTTCCCACCTTTCGCTAGTCAATCACTTAATACATTATGCTCAGAATTCATTGATATATTTTCATTAGATACAGAACCAATTACTGCTAACAAACAAAATTTGTATATGAAAGATAATACCCCTGTCTACATTAAAAATTATAGATTACCTCAAGCCCAAAAAGGTGAAATTAACAAGCAAATTAAAAAATTAATTGAAGATGACATAATAGAGCCGTCTATGTCAGAATATAATAGCCCAATTCTTCTGGTACCGAAAAAACCGTTACCAGGAAAAAACGATAAAAGATGGAGATTAGTAGTCGATTACCGACAGGTAAATAAAAAACTAACCGCGGATAAATTCCCACTACCAAGAATTGATGATATCCTAGATCAATTAGGTAGAGCTAAATATTTCTCATGTCTGGACTTGTCCGGCTTTCATCAAATTGAATTACATAAAGACGCTAGAGACATTACATCGTTTACGGCGGACGATGGCACATATCGTTTCAAAAGATTCCATACGGTTTAAAAGTAGCACCTAAATCATTTCAAAGAATGATGACACTAGCATTCGCTGGCCTTAAGCCATCCCAAGCTTTTCCATATATGGATGATTTAGTAGTATTAGGGTGCTCTGAAAAACACATGATTAAAAATTTGAGAGATATATTTTCTACTTGCAGAAAATATAATTTAAAGTTACATCCGGATAAATGTTTATTCTTTAACCACTTGCGTGGACTTCTACACACGGCCCCACCTCGGAAAAACACAAAACCAAATTAACTAGAAAAGAGGCCTCCCATAAGTTAGAAAATAGATATAACGAATACTACAAAGTTAAAAATATCGATGAGAACAACAATTTTACTTTGATACCGCATAGCATAGGAAATAGCAATAAAAACAATAAAGAAATTATAATTCATAAGAATAGACAAAAAGCAATATAACTCCACTAGTTATAGCAAAAAAAAAAAAACAACCAAACAAAAAATACTCATTTAGCCATTTTGATAAACAGGCACACAAACCAAAGAAAACAATATACAACATATCATGTTCAAAATACAAAAAAAAAGTACAATAAAGACACATGTGAAACAAATGCAAACAAAACAAGTAAGGAAAGTTGTCTTCGGCTGTGCCGAAGGCTATATACCTTTCATGAATAAGCGTCACGATTTTCACTGTTCGATCCCCAGTACAGCCTGTTTCAATTTAACTATATTTACTACACACATTACACATCTTTGTTATAATTTAAAAAAAACTTACAAAATAATAGGATCCGAGTTATCGGAACAATCGATTGTATGGAGGCTATATATTATACGTGTTCAATTGTACTGACTTACACTATACACATTACATATGTAGAAAGTACTAAAGGTGCAATATTTTACGGTCCTAACTTTTTAAATGCGGAAGTATTGGCCAAAAAACCTTATATCTGAACAACCGGTTGTATGGGGCTAAATATATGTTATATTTACCCGATCTTCTTGATTTTCCTCTACACACTACATAAATTGAAAGTACTCAAGTTGCAAAATTTTATGTTCCTAACTTTTTAATTGCAGAAGTTTTGGCCAAAAAACCTTATATCTGAACAATCGGTTGTATGGGGGCTATATGTTACATTTGTCCGATCTTGTTGATTTTCCCTATATACACTACATAAATAGAAAGTACTCGAGTTGCAAAATTTTACGTTCCTAACTTTTTAATTGCAGAAGTTTTGGCTAAAAAACCTTATATCTGAACAATCGGTTGTATGGGGGCTATATGTTACATTTGCCCGATCTTGTTGATTTTCACTATATACACTACATAAATAGAAAGTACTCGAGATGCAAAATTTTACGTTCCTAACTTTTTAATTGCAGAAGTTTTGGCCAAAAAACCTTATATCTGAACAATCGGTTGTATGGGGGCTATATGTTACATTTGCCCGATCTGGTTGATTTTCACTATATACACTACATAAATAGAAAGTACTCGAGTTGCAAAATTTTACGTTCCTATCTTTTTAATTGCAGAAGTTTTGGCCAAAAAACCTTATATCTGAACAATCGGTTGTATGGGGGCTATATGTTACATTTGCGCGATCTGGTTGATTTTCACTATATACACTACATAAATAGAAAGTACTCGAGTTGCAAAATTTTACGTTCCTAACTTTTTAATTGCAGAAGTTTTAGCCAAAAAACCTTATATCTGAACAATCGGTTGTATGGGGGCTATATGTTACATTTGCCCGATCTTGTTGATTTTCACTATATACACTACATAAATAGAAAGTACTCGAGTTGCAAAATTTTACGTTCCTAACTTTTTAATTGCAGAAGTTTTGGCCAAAAAACCTTATATCTGAACAATCGGTTGTATGGGGGCTATATGTTACATTTGCCCGATCTGGTTGATTTTCACTATATACACTACATAAATAGAAAGTACTCGAGTTGCAAAATTTTACGTTCCTAACTTTTTAATTGCAGAAGTTTTGGCCAAAAAACCTTATATCTGAACAATCGGTTGTATGGGGGCTATATGGTACATTTGCCCGATCTTGTTGATTTTCACTATATACACTACATAAATAGAAAGTACTCGAGTTGCAAAATTTTACGTTCCTAACTTTTTAATTGCAGAAGTTTTGGCCAAAAAACCTTATATCTGAACAATCGGTTGTATGGGGGCTATATGTTACATTTGCCCGATCTTGTTGATTTTCACTATATACACTACATAAATAGAAAGTACTCGAGTTGCAAAATTTTACGTTTCTAACTTTTTAATTGCGGAAGTTTTGGCCAAAAAACCTTATATCTGAACAATCGGTTGTATGGGGGCTATATGTTACATTTGCCCGATCTGGTTGATTTTCACTATATACACTACATAAATAGAAAGTACTCGAGTTGCAAAATTTTACGTTTCTAACTTTTTAATTGCGGAAGTTTTGGCCAAAAAACCTTATATCTGAACAATCGGTTGTATGGGGGCTATATGTTACATTTGCCCGATCTTGTTGATTTTCACTATATACACTACATAAATAGAAAGTACTCGAGTTGCAAAATTTTACGTTCCTAACTTTTAAATTGCAGAAGTTTTGGCCAAAAAACCTTATATCTGAACAATCGGTTGTATGGGGGCTATATGTTACATTTGCCCGATCTGGTTGATTTTCGCTATATACACTACATAAATAGAAAGTACTCGAGCTGCAAAATTTTACGTTCCTAACTTTTTAATTGCAGAAGTTTTGGCCAAAAAACCTTATATCTGAACAATCGGTTGTATGGGGGCTATATGTTACATTTGCCCGATCTGGTTGATTTTCACTATATACACTACATAAATAGAAAGTACTCGAGTTGCGAAATTTTACGTTTCTAACTTTTTAATTGCGGAAGTTTTGGCCAAAAAACCTTATATCTGAACAATCGGTTGTATGGGGGCTATATGTTATACTGGTCCGATCATGTCAGTTCCGACAAATGATTCCTATATTACAAAATGGTGGCCACATACAAAATTTCAGCCAGATATCTCAAAAATTGAGGGACTAGTTTGCGTTCAAACAGACAGACGGACAGACGGACAGACGGACAGACGGACAGACGGACATGGCTAAATCAACTCATCTCGTCATCCTGATCATTTCGGTATACTTATTGATGGGTCTATCTCTTCTTCTTCTCATATTTACAAACATCGGACCAAAGTTATAATACCATTTCATGTTCATGAAAGGTATAATAAAGTAAGAAAACCTTTTTCCGATGGCATAAAAATACCCAATAAACTAAGTAAGATAAACATTTTATTACCTAATAATTAATTGTTACTGAATAAGTCATTGAAATAGAATACTCATACATTAACCCAAAGAGGAGGTGTAGCATGACAGCTAAGCAAAACAAAATGTTCACACAATATTAAGTAAAAAGTACTTCTCCAATAACATAAACTCGATTGAACCCATATACATTTATGTATACATGCACGACAATGTAGAATCATAAGCATGACTAACAACTTAGAAATGTAAGTTTGTACATTAGATTACTCATAAGGTAGATTGTAAGCATATAAAAGAACGGCGATGAGCCGAATAAAACATTCCAATTTTAAGACTCAACCACTATGTTTTACTTTTGTAATCTTTGTGGGGCATTTTAATACTTACTTAAATGCGCTGAAGAGCTAAGAAAATACTTAACAACCTCCAAACATTACACCAGGGAAACGGGAAAATCTGCCATCGTCATATCGACCAATAAGACTCAGTTCCATTCTCCTAAAGGGAATGGAGAAAATTGTAGATCAGCACATTAGTGAAGTAAACTTAAAGAAACACCCACTGTGTACACACCAATTTGCCTACCAACCCGGAAAATCCACGGAGACTGCTATCCATTGCCTTACTGAAAAAATTGAAAAGACCACAAAGTCTAAAAACATAACCCTGTGTTCATTCATCGATATATCAGGCGCTTTTGATAATACGACGTATCATGCCATTGAGGAAGCCATGATTAGCAAGGACGTAAGCCCAATGATCACTCGCTGGGTCCTGGTCATCCTAAATCAAAGAAAAATCAGCATTGAGCTAGGAGGGAGTGCTGGCTCAATCGTGGCTACAAGAGGATGCCCTCAGGGAGGTGTACTTTCTCCTCTACCTTCGGACCCTAGTCATAGACGAACTTCTTCACCTTTTGGAGGGAAATGGCTTTGACGTACAGGGATATGCGAATGACTTAGTAGTCTGCGTAACAGGAATGCATGAAGAAACAATATCCGATAGCATGCAACAAGCCCTGCGCATCATTGAAAGATGGTGGGCTAACAGCGGGTTATCTATCAACCCAAATAAAACAGTTTTGGTGCCTTTCACGAGGCGAAGAAAGCTCTCTATGTTACAGCCGTCCCTAGGAGGCAGCAGCATAGGTTTTTCGACGGAAGCAAAATACCTAGGAATAACATTGGATAAAACCAGTGTTGCCAGAATTTTTTCAGCAATCCGGCTAGATCGAGAAAAAAACGGCTGAAAATTTTTAATTAACTTTTCACGCTAAACAAAAACTTTGTATGAAGATAAATTTTAAAGTTTACTTCAGAAAACGGCTCCAATTTCATAACAATAAGAAAATTTCGTATACATATGCTTTGAATCCGAATATACAGAGCTATAATAAACATAAATGAAGCTTACATATATATTTGTTATATCCAGGCGCGTATTCAGGGACACCCGGAAATGCGAAGTTTATGCAATTTTTTTGTATGTGACTGTAAAAAATAAAATTTGGAATATGAGTCCCAAACTCATGGGATAATATTTTTTAATTTCCGGTCAAATTAGACATTTGAAATAACAAAAATTGCGACAAAGCCAAACTTAGAAAAAACAAGTAAGGAAGTCTAAGTTCGGGTGAAACCGAACATTACATACCCAGCTGTGCACATAAAATGCTGTTATTCTTTGTTTTGTATAGTTAATGGTGTTAAAATTAATAAAAATTGCTTGACTCATAAGTGGGCGGTGCCACGCCCACTTTCCAAAATTTTGAAAAAACAAGTAAGGAAAGCTGTCTTCGGCTGTGCCGAAGGCTATATACCTTTCATGAATAAGCGTCACGATTTTCACTGTTCGATCCCCAGTACAGCCTGTTTCAATTTAACTATATTTACTATACACATTACACATCTTTGTTATAATTTAAAAAAAACTTACAAAATAATAGGATCCGAGTTATCGGAACAATCGATTGTATGGAGGCTATATATTATACGTGTTCAATTGTACTGACTTACACTATACACATTACATATGTAGAAAGTACTAAAGGTGAAATATTTTACGTTCCTAACTTTTTAAATGCGGAAGTATTGGCCAAAAAACCTTATATCGGAACAACCGGTTGTATGGGGCTAAATGTATGTTATATTTACCCGATCTTCTTGATTTTCCTCTACACACTACATAAATTGAAAGTACTCAAGTTGCAAAATTTTATGTTCCGAACTTTTAATTGCAGAAGTTTTGGGAAAAAACCTTATATCTGAACAATCGGTTGTATGGGGGCTATATGTTAAATTTGGCCGATCTTGTTGATTTTCACTATATACACTACATAAATAGAAAGTACTCGAGATGCAAAATTTTACGTTCCTAACTGTGTAATTGCAGAAGTTTTGGCCAAAAAACCTTATATCTGAACAATCGGTTGTATGGGGGCTATATGTTACATTTGCCCGATCTTGTTGATTTTCACTATATACACTACATAAATAGAAAGTACTCGACTTGCAAAAATTTACGTTCCTAACTTTTTAATTGCAGAAGTTTTGGCCAAAAAACCTTATATCTGAACAATCGGTTGTATGGGGGCTATATGTTACATTTGCCCGATCTGGTTGATTTTCACTATATACACTACATAAATAGAAAGTACTCGACTTGCAAAAATTTACGTTCCTAACTTTTTAATTGCAGAAGTTTTGGCCAAAAAACCTTATATCTGAACAATCGGTTGTATGGGGGCTATATGTTACATTTGCCCGATCTGGTTGATTTTCACTATATACACTACATAAATAGAAAGTACTCGAGTTGCAAAATTTTACGTTTCTAACTTTTTAATTGCGGAAGTTTTGGCCAAAAAAACTTATATCTGAACAATCGGTTGTATGGGGGCTATATGTTATACTGGTCCGATCTTGTCAGTTCCGACAAATGATTCCTATATTACAAAATGGTGGCCACATAAAAAATTTCAGCCAGATATCTCAAAAATTGAGGGACTAGTTTGCGTTCAAACAGACAGACGGACAGACGGACAGACGGACAGACGGACATGGCTAAATCAACTCATCTCGTCATCCTGATCATTTCGGTATACTTATTGATGGGTCTATCTCTTCTTCTTCTCATATTTACAAACATCGGACCAAAGTTATAATACCATTTCATGTTCATGAAAGGTATAATTATGTAAAGAATATGAAAGTTGATGTATGTACCAAATTATATTATTATAGCGAAATCAGTTAATTAGATATGGACTTTTCAATATTTCCACCTCCTTTCAATATAACTTTTATGAAAAAGTAGGCGTGGTCGCGAAGCGATTTCGTTTATTTTCTATAGCTGAATTTACCACAACAATAGTATGTCCTCTACGAAATTTCGTTATACTAGCATAAACTGTTCTGAAGTTATTAAGAGTCAAAATTTTAAAATTTCTTCAAATATACGTGGGCGGTACCACGCCCCCTTTTCAAAAATTTTTATAAAATCGGCCTTAGAACATCTAAATCAATACATATTGCAAATTTTATCATTGTAGCTGCTTCTAATATTGAATTAACCCATTTTATACGTTTTTCGAAATTTTCGATATCGAAAAGGGGGCGTGGTTATGGTCCGATTTTACCCATTTTCAATAGCAATCTATTCTGAACCCAAATAAGTACGCATGCCAAATTTGGTGAAGATATCTCATTATTTGCTCAAGTTATCGTGTTAACGGACAGACGGACGGACGGACAGACGGACGGACATGGCTCAATAAAATTTTTTTTCGATCCTGATCATATTGATATATGGAAGTCTATATCTATCTCGATTCCTTTATACCTGTACAACCAACCGTTATCCTAACAAAGTTATAATACCCTGTGTACAAGTACAGCTGGGTATAAAAAGACTTCAAAAGTCCCCATTAATATCATGTGCGGTAAAAAAAGTTATTTGGGGGCAAAGGTGAACATTTAGGGGTTTACATCTACATCCCCATATGTAGACAGCGATAGGGATCGGGATAGAGATACAACGTCTGCCGGGACAGCTTAATTTAGAAAAATGCTAGGACGATTTTTATAGAGTATTTTCAGGTGTACAGCTTGGTCAAAGGTAATTTTTCAAAAAAAATACCGTTTACTAGAAAAATTCCACACATGATATTATAAAATTCCTCAAGCGGACCACTTAAAAATGAAATTTGGTAAAAGTGATCTGCCATGTAAGAAAAAAATATCAGCAAACTTCGCGTAAAAATATTGGATTGTTACCGAGATATAGGTGACATTTTTGGGCGTAACTTTTAAACTGATTACGATAGAGCGATGGAATTTGGCACAAAGCATACTAGTATCGTTGGGAGTATACCTGATGAAATTGGATAAAATCGCCCTCCAACCACGCCCACTTTCGATATCGAAAATTTCTAAAATCACCTAAATTGACATAATTCAGTATCGGAAATGGCTAAAATGATAAAATTTTATAGGTTAATCCCCCTGGTTATAATATAATGATTTTTTTACAAATTTTGTAAAGTGGGCGGGGTCCGCTCACTTTTAAGGGAGGCATTATTGAAAATTCGACTGGTGGTAATTTTTAAACTGATTAGGGTAGAACGATGATATTTGGCACAAAGCATACTAGTATTGTTGGGAGTATACCTGATGAAACTGGAAAAAATCGCTCTCCAATCACGCCCACTTTCGATATCGAAAATTTCGAAAATCACATAAATTGACATACTTCGGTAACGGAAATGGCTAAAATTATATAGTTTGGTAGGATGAACCTCCTAGTCATTCTACTATGATTTATTGATAAATTTTTAAAAGTTGGCGTGGCATCGCCTACTTTTCAGGGAGGCATATTTGAAAATTTCACGGGTCATAACTTTTAAACTGATTACGGCAGAACGATGAAATTGGTACAAGGTATACTAGCATAATAGGGAGCATACCTGATGTAATTGGACGAAATCGATTTCCGACCACGCCCACTTTCGATATGGTACATTTCGAAGATCTAATAATTTACATAATTCGGTAACGAAAATGGCTAAAATGATATAGGTTGTTAGGACGAACCCCTCAATCAATCTATTATGATTTTTGATAAACCTTTAGATGTGGGCGTGGCAACGACCACCTTTAAGGGAGGCATTTGGAATGTTCGACTGGTCGAAACTTTTAAATTTATTACTTCAGACTCATGAAATTTGGCACAACATATACTAGCAATATAGGTGATGAAATTGGACGAGATCTCTTCCCAACCACGCCCACTTACGATATGGAAAATTTCGAAAATCACATAAATTCACATAATTCGGTAAGGTAAATAGGTAAGATAGTAAAAACTTTAGATAAATCCTCCTAGGGCCTATATCTTTGTTATCCCGTTCCGAAAATTACCGCTGGGTATATAATGTTCGGTTCACCCGAACTTAGACTTCCTTACTTGTTTTAAATGGCTTTTGTTTGTCAACAGTCTGCCCTTGAAGACGGTTACCGTTGTGTAGCCAAAATATAACGGAGATAAAAAACATACCTATGTGCTTTATGTAACACTAGTATATACCCGCGGTCTTGGCCGCCCCTGCGAAGTACCCTTTCAACATTTTAGATAAGAATTCGGTCGTAAGGTAGATTGATCAAATAAAAAACTGTTGAAAAATCAATAATTTGTCTCTATGTTCCTAGAGTTTTGAAAAAATAGTATGTATTGAAAAACGATTTTCAAAAATTTTAATTAAATATACATACATATCCTTGAAATCGATTGAAATGAGTTTTATGAAGTTAAATATTGCTTTGGCTTTAAGTCTTGATATTAATGTCTCAGAAAGCATTTATCGATAACTCAGTTATCGATAAGTATATCGAATTCCAGATGAAGCCTGGGGCCATTCCCTTTTTTTGATACCCATATTGTGAGGAAATTTTACGACTTTTGGGCAATCACATTTTCACCGATAACTTAGTTATCGATAAATTTATCGAAATATATCGAAGTTCAAATGAAACCTGGAGCCATCCCCTTTCGTTTCATGCCCATATTGTAGGGCAATTTTAAGTGTTTTGGGCAATCAGATTTTCACCGGTAACTAAGTTATCGATAATTTTATCGCAATATATCGAAGTCCAAATGAAACCTGTCGTAATCCCCTTTCGTTGGATACCCATATTGTAGGTCAATTTTAAGGTTTTTGGGCAACCACATTTTCACCGATAACTTATCGCTTAAAATAGCCTTTAAACGCCTATGCGATTTTGGCCGTCCAACATGTTACGCCAGTCGGTTCGTTGTTGAGCCAACTGGCGCCAATTAGAGACACCGCGTGCTTGCAGATCTGCCTCTACTTGGTCCTGCCATCGAAGTGGTGGTCTCTTCCTCTACTTCCACCGGCAGGTGCAGATAAAAATACCTTCCGGGCCGGAGCGTCCTCGTTCATTCGCACCACGTGTCCTAGCCAGCGGAGCCGCTGGGTTTTAATTCGCTGAACTATGTCCACGTCTGCGTAAAGCTCATACAGCTCTTCATTATATCTTCTTCGGTACTCGCCGTCGCCAACTTTTAGGGGTCCATAAATCTTTCGAAGAATTTTTCTCTCGAATACTCCCAGGACCGCCTCATCAGATGCTGCTAGTGTCCATGCTTCTGCACCATATAGCAGGACGGGTACGATAAGTGACTTATAGAGTGTTGTTTTTGTTCGTCGAGAGAGTACTTTACTTCTAAATTGCCTACTCAGCCCAAAGAGCCATTTGTCTGCAAGAGTTATCTTTCTATGGATTTCCAGGCTTACATTGTTGTTGGTAGTAATGCTGCTTCCCAGGTATACAAAGTGGCGTGGTTGCCAAGGCGTGAATGCGCTGACTCTTTGCTAGATACCAGCAGGTACTTCGTTTTACCTTCGTTCACCACCAAAACCAATTTTCCGCTTCCTTTTCTAATTTGGAGTACGCAGAAGTTACGGCGCGGTTGTTGAGGCCAATGATGTCGATGTCGTCGGCATACGCCAACAGTTGTGCGCTCTTGTAATATATTGTTCCAGCGCGGTTAAGTTCTGCAGCTAGTATTATTTTCTCCAGCATTAAATTAAAGAAATCGCACGATAGGGGGTCGCCCTGCGTATAAGTTTAGCTGGGAAACCAAAATCAGACATAGCGGCGTATAGGCAACTCCTTTTCGTGCAGTCGAAGGCGGCTTTAAAATCAACAAAGATATGGTGTGTGTTTACGTCAGGCTTCAGTCTTTCGCACAATACGCTTGATAGGACCTTATATGCGATACTCAAAAGGCTGATTCCACGATAGTTGGCGCAGTTTGGATTGTTGCTCCGTTCCTCCGTTTAGAAGGGCAGAGAAGTGATCCCTCCATAACCCCAGTACACTCTGAACATCTGTCACCAGGTCGCCGTTGTCATTTTTACAGGAGTTTGCCCCGGGGTTAAAACCTTCCGTCATTCGTCGAATTCTTTGGTAAAATTTTTGGGCGTTGCTTCTGCTGGCTAGTATTTCAAGCTCTTCGATTTCACGCTTTTCCACTTCCCTTTTCTTCGCCCGAAAAAGCCGTCTCGCTTCCCTCTTCATCTCGCGGTAGTGTTCACACACGCTCCTCGTTGCATTCGCTTTTAACGTTGCCTTATAGGCGTCGTCCTTTCTTTTCATTGCGTCTTTGCACTCTCTATCATCGTACCAGCTGTTTTTTCGCATTTGCCGGAATCCAATCACTTCTTCGGCTGCGGTACAAAGTGATCCGGAGATATGCTCCCACTGCTCGTGCACTCCGCTGGGTTTAATTCTGCTCTCAGAGAGCAGGTGCGCGAGTCGTTCTGCGAAATCATTGGCTGTCTGTTGTGACTGCACCTTTTCGACGTCCAGCTTTCCTTGCGTTTTTTGTGGTGCCTCTTTCGTTGTAATTAGGCGAGTACGAATCTTGGCTGCTACCAAGTAGTGATCGGAGTCGATGTTTGGACCCCGCATCGTCCATAACACTGGAAGCATGCCGTCCGTCTATCACAAAGTGATCGATCTGATTGCGTGTTTTCCGATCTGGCGATAGCCATGTTGCTTGATGGATCTTTTTATGCTTGAACCTGGTGCTGGCTACGACCATATTTCGTGCACCGGCGAAGTCGATCAGCCTGTATCCATTCGGCGAAGTCTCTTCATGGAGGCTGAACTTTCCGACAGTGGGGCCAAATACACCCTCTTTGCCCACCCTGGCGTTAAAGTCGCCAAGCACGACTTTGATATCATGACGGAGGCAGCGCTCATAAGTTCCTTCTAATTTTGCGTAGAATGCATCTTTTTCCACGTCGTCCTCGTCCTCGGTCGGTGCGTGCGCACAGATAAACGATATGGTGAAAAATCGTAGTTTTATTCGGATTGTGGCGAGACGCTCGTTCACGGCTGTGAAAGACACTACCTGTTTCACAAGCCTCTTTCCCATCACAAAACCGACGCCGAATCTGCGCTCATTAGTGTGGCCGCTCCAGTAGACATTGCAGGTTTGGATGGTCTTATAACCTTGCCCCGTCCATCGCATTTCTTGTATGGCGGTGATGTCGGCTTTTGCCTGTTTGAGGACCCCAACTAGGTGGGCATCGTCACCTTCCCTGCTAAGGGTTCGGACATTCCAAGAACATGCCCTGATTTCCTTAATCAAATTCCTATTTCGTTCGCAGTGGTCGTTATCTAAAGAGTGAGTTATCATATCCGAGGCCTGATTATTGGATCTCATTGGAAGTTTGTTTTTATGAGGTGGGTCCCAAACCCTACGAACAACCCGTTTCTTGGGGGGTTGGATTTAAATTACACATTTATATAGCGAGCCGCTTGGTTCAAGACAGACGCCCGCTTGCAGCCGCACCTCATGGTGACAGACGCTGCTGATGAAGTCCCCTGGCAAGCCCTTAAACCGATTATGTCGGAGTGGCCTTCTCAGGTTGTCGCCTTCTCACTTTAGTTCACCGCCGAACAGGTGTTCAGTGGCTTTCCCGGACGTAGTGAGCTGCTTGGACCGCACATAGAAGAATCGCTCTGGCCATTCCCAGTTGAATGGCGATCAGAATCTTTCCCCACTTGCGTGGACTTCTACACACGGCCCCACCTCGGAAAAACACAAAACCAAATTAACTAGAAAAGAGGCCTCCCATAAGTTAGAAAATAGATATAACGAATACTACAAAGTTAAAAATATCGATGAGAACAACAATTTTACTTTGATACCGCATAGCATAGGAAATAGCAATAAAAACAATAAAGAAATTTTAATTCATAAGAATAGACAAAAAGCAATATAACTCCACTAGTTATAGCAAAAAAAAAAAAAAACAACCAAACAAAAAATACTCATTTAGCCATTTTGATAAACAGGCACACAAACCAAAGAAAACAATATACAACATATCATGTTCAAAATACAAAAAAAAACAAGTAAGGAAAGTTGTCTTCGGCTGTGCCGAAGGCTATATACCTTTCATGAATAAGCGTCACGATTTTCACTGTTCGATCCCCAGTACAGCCTGTTTCAATTTAACTATATTTACTACACACATTACACATCTTTGTTATAATTTAAAAAAAACTTACAAAATAATAGGATCCGAGTTATCGGAACAATCGATTGTATGGAGGCTATATATTATACGTGTTCAATTGTACTGACTTACACTATACACATTACATATGTAGAAAGTACTAAAGGTGCAATATTTTACGGTCCTAACTTTTTAAATGCGGAAGTATTGGCCAAAAAACCTTATATCTGAACAACCGGTTGTATGGGGCTAAATATATGTTATATTTACCCGATCTTCTTGATTTTCCTCTACACACTACATAAATTGAAAGTACTCAAGTTGCAAAATTTTATGTTCCTAACTTTTTAATTGCAGAAGTTTTGGCCAAAAAACCTTATATCTGAACAATCGGTTGTATGGGGGCTATATGTTACATTTGTCCGATCTTGTTGATTTTCCCTATATACACTACATAAATAGAAAGTACTCGAGTTGCAAAATTTTACGTTCCTAACTTTTTAATTGCAGAAGTTTTGGCTAAAAAACCTTATATCTGAACAATCGGTTGTATGGGGGCTATATGTTACATTTGCCCGATCTTGTTGATTTTCACTATATACACTACATAAATAGAAAGTACTCGAGATGCAAAATTTTACGTTCCTAACTTTTTAATTGCAGAAGTTTTGGCCAAAAAACCTTATATCTGAACAATCGGTTGTATGGGGGCTATATGTTACATTTGCCCGATCTGGTTGATTTTCACTATATACACTACATAAATAGAAAGTACTCGAGTTGCAAAATTTTACGTTCCTATCTTTTTAATTGCAGAAGTTTTGGCCAAAAAACCTTATATCTGAACAATCGGTTGTATGGGGGCTATATGTTACATTTGCGCGATCTGGTTGATTTTCACTATATACACTACATAAATAGAAAGTACTCGAGTTGCAAAATTTTACGTTCCTAACTTTTTAATTGCAGAAGTTTTAGCCAAAAAACCTTATATCTGAACAATCGGTTGTATGGGGGCTATATGTTACATTTGCCCGATCTTGTTGATTTTCACTATATACACTACATAAATAGAAAGTACTCGAGTTGCAAAATTTTACGTTCCTAACTTTTTAATTGCAGAAGTTTTGGCCAAAAAACCTTATATCTGAACAATCGGTTGTATGGGGGCTATATGTTACATTTGCCCGATCTGGTTGATTTTCACTATATACACTACATAAATAGAAAGTACTCGAGTTGCAAAATTTTACGTTCCTAACTTTTTAATTGCAGAAGTTTTGGCCAAAAAACCTTATATCTGAACAATCGGTTGTATGGGGGCTATATGGTACATTTGCCCGATCTTGTTGATTTTCACTATATACACTACATAAATAGAAAGTACTCGAGTTGCAAAATTTTACGTTCCTAACTTTTTAATTGCAGAAGTTTTGGCCAAAAAACCTTATATCTGAACAATCGGTTGTATGGGGGCTATATGTTACATTTGCCCGATCTTGTTGATTTTCACTATATACACTACATAAATAGAAAGTACTCGAGTTGCAAAATTTTACGTTTCTAACTTTTTAATTGCGGAAGTTTTGGCCAAAAAACCTTATATCTGAACAATCGGTTGTATGGGGGCTATATGTTACATTTGCCCGATCTGGTTGATTTTCACTATATACACTACATAAATAGAAAGTACTCGAGTTGCAAAATTTTACGTTTCTAACTTTTTAATTGCGGAAGTTTTGGCCAAAAAACCTTATATCTGAACAATCGGTTGTATGGGGGCTATATGTTACATTTGCCCGATCTTGTTGATTTTCACTATATACACTACATAAATAGAAAGTACTCGAGTTGCAAAATTTTACGTTCCTAACTTTTAAATTGCAGAAGTTTTGGCCAAAAAACCTTATATCTGAACAATCGGTTGTATGGGGGCTATATGTTACATTTGCCCGATCTGGTTGATTTTCGCTATATACACTACATAAATAGAAAGTACTCGAGCTGCAAAATTTTACGTTCCTAACTTTTTAATTGCAGAAGTTTTGGCCAAAAAACCTTATATCTGAACAATCGGTTGTATGGGGGCTATATGTTACATTTGCCCGATCTGGTTGATTTTCACTATATACACTACATAAATAGAAAGTACTCGAGTTGCGAAATTTTACGTTTCTAACTTTTTAATTGCGGAAGTTTTGGCCAAAAAACCTTATATCTGAACAATCGGTTGTATGGGGGCTATATGTTATACTGGTCCGATCATGTCAGTTCCGACAAATGATTCCTATATTACAAAATGGTGGCCACATACAAAATTTCAGCCAGATATCTCAAAAATTGAGGGACTAGTTTGCGTTCAAACAGACAGACGGACAGACGGACAGACGGACAGACGGACAGACGGACATGGCTAAATCAACTCATCTCGTCATCCTGATCATTTCGGTATACTTATTGATGGGTCTATCTCTTCTTCTTCTCATATTTACAAACATCGGACCAAAGTTATAATACCATTTCATGTTCATGAAAGGTATAAAAAAAGTACAATAAAGATACATGTGAAACAAATGCAAACAAAATAAAGTAAGAAAACCTTTTTCCGATGGCATAACAATACCCAATAAACTAAGTAAGATAAACATTTTATTACCTAATAATTAATTGTTACTGAATAAGTCATTGAAATAGAATACTCATACATTAACCAAAAGAGGAGGTGTAGCATGACAGCTAAGCAAAACAAAATGTTCACACAATATTAAGTAAAAAGTACTTCTCCAATAACATAAACTCGATTGAACCCATATACATTTATGTATACATGCATGACAATGTAGAATCATAAGCATGACTAACAACTTAGAAATGTAAGTTTGTAAATTAGATTACTCATAAGGTAGATTGTAAGCATATAAAAGAACGGCGATGAGCCGAATAAAACATTCCAATTTTAAGACTCAACCACTATGTTTTACTTTTGTAATCTTTGTGGGGCATTTTAATGCTTACTTAAATGCGCTGAAGAGCTAAGAAAATACTTAACAACCTCCAAACATTACACCAGGGAAACCGGAAAATCTGCCATCGTCATATCGACCAATAAGACTCAGTTCCATTCTCCTAAAGGGAATGGAGAAAATTGTAGATCAGCACATTAGTGAAGTAAACTTAAAGAAACACCCACTGTGTACACACCAATTTGCCTACCAACCCGGAAAATCCACGGAGACTGCTATCCATTGCCTTACTGAAAAAATTGAAAAGACCACAAAGTCTAAAAACATAACCCTGTGTTCATTCATCGATATATCAGGCGCTTTTGATAATACGACGTATCATGCCATTGAGGAAGCCATGATTAGCAAGGACGTAAGCCCAATGATCACTCGCTGGGTCCTGGTCATCCTAATCAAAGAAAAATCAGCATTGAGCTAGGAGGGAGTGCTGGCTCAATCGTGGCTACAAGAGGATGCCCTCAGGGAGGTGTACTTTCTCCTCTACCTTCGGA
Source organism: Campiglossa producta (assembly GCA_964058755.1). Taxonomy (NCBI): domain Eukaryota; kingdom Metazoa; phylum Arthropoda; class Insecta; order Diptera; family Tephritidae; genus Campiglossa; species Campiglossa producta. Next base: position 1,098,527 of record CAXKVI010000007.1, on the reverse strand, counting down.
CCCTAGTCATAGACGAACTTCTTCACCTTTTGGAGGGAAATGGCTTTGACGTACAGGGATATGCGGATGACTTAGTAGTCTGCGTAACAGGAATGCATGAAGAAACAATATCCGATAGCATGCAACAAGCCCTGCGCATCATTGAAAGATGGTGGGCTAAGAACGGGTTATCTATCAACCCAAATAAAACAGTTTTGGTGCCTTTCACGAGGCGAAGAAAGCTCTCTATGTTACAGCCGTCCCTAGGAGGCAGCAGCATAGGTTTTTCGACGGAAGCAAAATACCTAGGAATAACATTGGATAAAACCAGTGTTGCCAGAATTTTTTCAGCAATCCGGCTAGATCGAGAAAAAAACGGCTAAAAAAAATTATTTCGGCAAAAAAAAATTTAATTTTGGCCGAAAAACGGCTAAAAATTTTTAATTAACTTTTTACGCTAAACAAAAATTTTGTATGAAGATAAATTTTAAAGTTTACTTCCGAAAACGGCTCCAATTTCATAACAATAAGAAAATTTCGTATACAGATGCTTTGCATCCGAATATACAGAGCTATAATAAACATAAATGAAGCTTACATATATATTTGTTATATCCAGGCGCGTATTCAGGGACACCCGGAAATGCGAAGTTTATGCAATTTTTTTGTATGTGACTGTAAAAAATAAAATTTGGAATATGAGTCCCAAACTCATGGGATAATATTTTTTAATTTTCGGTCAAATTAGACATTTGAAATAACAAAAATTGCGACAAAGCCAAACTTAGGTAAAACAAGTAAGAAAAGCTGTCTTCGGCTGTGCCGAAGGCTAAATACCTTTCATGAATAAGCGTCACGATTTTCACTGTTTGATCCCCAGTACAGCCTGTGTGAATTTAACTTTAGCTCATACCGAAATTATCGGAGCTATCGATTATATGGGAACGATGTGTTATATTGGTCCAATCTCATTGATTTTTAACATCGACATTCCACATTCTAAAATAGCAACATTTACGAAATTTCACGTTCCTACCGATATAATTACAGGAGTTATCTACCAAAATCCGTTTATCGGAACAATCGATTGTATGGGGGCTATGTGAAATATTTATCCCATTTCAATGATTTTCAACATCGATATTTTACATATAAAAATAGCGATGCTTCCAAAATTTCGCGTTCCTATGTGTTTAATTACAGGACTTATAGCACAAAATCCGCTTATCGGAATAATCGATTGTATGGGAGCTATGTGAAATATTTATGCCATCTCAATGATTTTCAACATCGATATTTCGCATATAAAAATAGCGATACTTCCAAAATTTCACGTTCCTACCTATATAATTACAGGAGTTAACTACCAAAATCCATTTATCGGAATAATCGATTGTATGGGAGCTATGTGAAATATTTATCCCATCTCTATGAGTTTCAACATCGATATTTCACATATAAAAATAGCAACACTTATAAAATTTCACGTTCCTTCGTGTTTAATTACAGGAGTTATAGCCCAAAATCCGTTTATCGGAATAATCGATTGTATGGGAGCTATGTGAAATATTTATCCCATCTCTATGATTTTCAGCATCGATATTTCACATATAAAAATAGCAACACTTATAAAATTTCACGTTCCTTCGTGTTTAATTACAGGAGTTATAGCCCAAAATCCGTTTATCGGAATAATCGGTTGTATGGGAGCTATATGTTATATTGGTCCGATCTTGCTGGTTCCGACAAATGATTCCTATATTGGAAAATGGTGGCCGCATACCAAATTTCAGCCAAATATCTCAAAAACTGAGGGACTAGTTTGCGTTCAAACAGACAGACAGACAGACAGACAGACAGACAGACAGACAGACGGACAGACGGACAGACGGACATGGCTAAATCAACTCATCTCGTCATCCTGATCATTTCGGTATACTTATTGATGGGTCTATCTCTTCTTCTTCTCATATTTACAAACATCGGACCAAAGTTATAATACCATTTCATGTTCATGAAAGGTATAAAAAGACTTCAAAAGTCCCCATTAATATCATGTGCGGTAAAAAAAGTTATTTGGGGGCAAAGGTGAACATTTAGGGGTTTACATCTACATCCCCATATGTAGACAGCGATAGGGATCGGGATAGAGATACAACGTCTGCCGGGACAGCTTAATTTAGAAAAATGCTAGGACGATTTTTATAGAGAATTTTCAGGTGTACAGCTTGGTCAAAGGTAATTTTTCAAAAAAAATACCGTTTACTAGAAAAATTCCACACATGATATTATAAAATTCCTCAAGCGGACCACTTAAAAATGAAATTTGGTAAAAGTGATCTGCCATGTAAGAAAAAAATATCACCAAACTTCGCGTAAAAATATTGGATTGTTACCGAGATATAGGGTTTGAATTCGCAATTTTTTGTGTGTAAGCCTTTTTTCTTTAAATTATAAGACATGTAATTGACATGCTAAGAAGGAACATGGAAACCGTTTTCTAAAGTATTTGTTCCGTTATTTTCGAATATAACTTAAAAAAAATGTATCAATAAAAATTTAGTAAAAATTTAATTTAAAAAAAATGTATAAATTTTTTTCAACTTTGGACATTTTTAATTTATACGTTAAGCTTGATCTTTTTCCTTTTAATTAATTTTTTGTTTTTTGTAATGGACCTCGAAAATTTTTTAATGTTCTTTCAAAAGACAATTTATTTTTTTTTTGCTTTTCTCTAGGCTTTGATAAATTTGGTTCGCGTCTGCACTAGTAACAAAATAAACTTTAGCTAAGTCATTTCCATTTTCCAGTCAAAATGGTTATTATGAAAAAAAATTTGATCCACCCCGAAAATATTTTCTGGATACGCGCCCGGCTATATCTATCACATAGATGTGACTTGTATAAAAGGTACAACGAGAAAAATTTTAAGCAGAGCTCACTGCTTTAAAAATAATTGACTTAATGAAAAGTCGCAATAAAATAAGGCATGAGGTAACGAATATATTTAAAATAACATATACTTTCATGACGTAAAATTAAAAAAAAAAAAACAAGTAAGGAAAGCTTTCTTCAGCGTCACGATTTTCACTGTTCGATCCCCAGTACAGCCTGTGTGAATTTAACTTTAGCTCATACCGAAATTATCGGAACTATCGATTATATGGGGGCGATGTATTTTGTTGGTCCAATCTCATTGATTTTTAACATCGACATTCCACTTTCTAACAGAGCAATAGTTACGAAATTTCACGACCCCACCTATATAATTATAGGAGTTATAGCCCAAAATCCGTTTATCGGAACAATCGATTGTATGGGGGCTATGTGAAATATTATCTCATCTCAATTATTTTCAACATCGATATTTCGCATATAAAAATAGCATACTTACAAAATTTCACGTCCCTAGCTTTATAATTACAGGAGTTATAGCCCGAAACCCGTTTATCGGAACAATCGATTGTATGGGAGCTATATGAAATATTTATCCCATCTCAATGATTTTCAACATCGATATTTCACATATGAAAGCATCAATACCTACAAAATTTGACGTTACTAGCTCTTTAATTACAGAAGTTATAGCCCGAAATCCGTTTATCGGAACAATCGATTGTATGGGAACTATGAGTAGTTTTGGTTCGATCTTTCTGGTTCCGACGAATAATTATTCTCATATAAAATAACTCCTCCCTACCAAATTTCATCGAGATATCTCTAAAATTGAGGAACTAGTTTGCGTACAAACAGACGGACAGACGGACATGGCTAAATCGAATCAATTCATCGTCCTAATCATAACGGTATACTTATTAGTGGGTCTATCTCTTCTTCTTCTCATACTTACAAACATCGGACCAAAGTTATAATACCATTTCACGTTCATGACAGGTATAATTATAATGTGAGAAAAATGTAGGTATATACATTTTACAATATTTCTATATGACAATTTTCAATATCTTGCTCTGAGCTGTCATAAATGTTAGATGTGTTGAACTAAGTTTATTTCAAAAAATATTGTTTACTACTTTGGCAAAAAATCTAAAAACGGCTAAAAAAAAATAAGAAAAAGGCTAGCGGCTAGATTCAAATTTTTCCGGATAAATGACAAAAAACGGCTAGATCCAGCCGGAAAACGGCTAAAATGGCAACACTGGATAAAACCCTCAAATGGAATGCTCATTTGGAGGTTACCATAAATAAAGCAACGAGGGCCTTTTTCGCCTGCACTAGACTTTATGGCAAAACATGGGGACTGTCTCCCACAATCACGTACTGGTCATTTAATACAGTTGTGAAGCCAATAGTCACATACGCTTCTCTAGTCTGGTGGCCGAAGACTTCTCAAAGAACAGCGCCAACTAAGTTAAGTAAGCTGCATCGGCTAGTCTGTGTCGCCTTTAAGTGCCTTTGTGGGAATACCTCCTTTCCCTATTCTGATAGAGAAGGAGGCCACACTTGCTGCATTAAGACTTCAAAACAGTTTCGATCTAAAAATCGGAAATATGACAGGACATATGAAGATAGTGAAGAATTTCGTAAATAGTCATATATTGCAAGCAAGTGATGCAATAATTCCTACGCTCAGGATCATGCGAAACTTTGAATTTTCGATCGTAGATCGAGTGCTCTGGGACACAGGGAATCCTTATGCTGAATCCGATTCGGAGATTTGGTATACGGATGGATCGAAGCTGGAAGATGGCAAAACGGGAGCTGGTATCTATGGATCAAATTACACAAATCGGAACCGATGGGTAACTACCACACTATCTTTCAAGCGGAAATCCATGCACAAGAATTATGTGGCAGAGAATGCCTCCGAAGAAGACTATCCTCTAGACGAAACTACATTATGTCGGACAGTCAGGCCGCCTTACGTGCTATTCAGTCTTACACTATAACTTCGAAGCTTGTCGATGAGTGCGTCGCAGTCCTTAATGATCTGGGAGCCAAAAACAAAGTTTTGTTAGTTTGGGTCCCAGGGCATGAACGGCATGACGGCAACGAAAAAGCAGATCCACTGGCAAAACATGGTGCTCTAACAGCATTTTATGGTCCGGAACCCTTTTGTGGACTCACGAAGGCCCACGTAAAGGAGACCATAAGCAACTGGGAAATTAAACAGTTTAGGCAGCATTGGCTTAGCAGCCTAGGATATAGGCAGGACAAACTCTTTACAGAACCCTCGCAAAGAGCATCAGCCAGGCTCATTAATCTAAGGAGGGTAGATCTAAGAACCCTCACTGGTATTTTACGGGATTGCGGCCAGCGTTATCACCTGAGTAAGCTGAATCCATCAGATACAACGTTTTGTGAACTGGACGATGAAACGCCGGTTCATATAGTCTGCGAATGCATTGCGTTAGCAAGAAAGAGAATCTGCTACCTAGGTGGGGTCACTCTCAATCCGTTCGTAATATGGAATAAAAAACCTGAGGAGGTGCTCAAATTTATAAAGATCCTACGCCTACAGCAATAAGGTGAAAGGTCACACTATAGATCGTATAAATGGTCGCGGTGTAATAAGGCCTTATAATAATAATAATAAACAAAATACAAATCTTTGAAAAAGGTTCAATAGTTTGAGCATGATATCAAAATATTAGAAAGTACCCAAGGGATGCACTTACTTAAATAAATAAAAGAAAATAATAAAAACGCATTTTAGTTTTCAGATATGTTATATATGTTAAATAGACCTTTCTAATTTTTTTTTTTTAAATCGCTTGGTCTTTGAAGTCTTTTCCCAGTTTGAAAAAAATTAAAAAAAAATAAAAAAAAAATTGTTTTCAGTGTACATATTATGGAACCTTTACAGTATATGTTTTCACAAGGTGATTTTAATACCTTTCTAACGGTACAAAAATTTTTGAAATCGGTTGATTAGTTTACGCATTATATCAAAATATCAGAAAGTAAACAAGTAGTACTTAAATAAATTAAAAAAAAAGAAGAAAAAACGCATTTTAGTTTTCAGATATGTTATATATATTGAATAGACCTTTCTAAATAAAAATTTAATTTTTCAAAATCGCTTGATCTTTGAAGTGTTTTTTCAGTTTCAAATTTTATTTTGGGAAACATTTTTTTTTTTTTTCAATGTACTAAAAAAATTTTACAGTGCATTTTTTTTTAAACTTATTTCTAATGGTATGAAGATTTTTGAAATCGGTAAAGCTATTCCGTAGTAATCACACTTCAAAAGTACCTATTATCGTAATTTTTCGAATATTTTCGAATATTTCGATACCTTGCTAAGCCCACGAAAATGCAATTTCTAAAAATGAGGTTGTGTTTGGGTAGATAAGATGTACCACTATGCAAAATTTCATCAAATTCTAAGGGGTCGGGTTCAAAATATACTTTTTTCAGCCTTTGATATGAAATTCATCATATGAGATAAAAAACTCACGAAGAGGTATATAGCAGCATTTTTAACTTTGTTTTTTCAAACACAATATCCTGTTAATTTTTTTGTTGGTTACACTAAAATGGCTTTTAGAGCTCAATGTCGCACGTTCTATAGTAAAGAGATAAACGTTTTTCGGTTTTCGGGATTTTATTATAAACGACTTTGAATTTAATTAAAGTGACAAACAGCAAAACCAGTTTCTCGCCGACCGTAAGACACAAACCTTGCTTATAATTTGTAATCATCTTTATACTTAATCAATTAATTATTATTAAAACCTTTATCATTTTACTTTCGATCCTGATATTTCATCATGGTAGCAGAGCAAGGTTTGTGAACAAGAAAGATTAAAAAATTGTCAAGGGCCAGAAATGGTTGGGTTAGGTTCAAGTGGCTGCGGCAGAGGCAGACTTAGGCCAGTTTTGAAAGGCCCGTTGTGATACCACCAACACAAGGAAAGTCAGTCCCGGGACCCAGCCAAATGGAAAATCCCTGAGTTGTTGGGATTTTCCACATAGCAGAATCCCGGGACTGACACTCCTAAACCGACACCGTTACTCCTCCTCGAACCACTTAGATGACTTTATGAAGGCCATCAAGTCCTTTATGTCCAGTTCCGCGATCTCGCTTAGGCTATCCAGGAACGGAGCTCCCAAAAAGCGTGTTCTCGCGCCGCTTAAAGCCGGACAGTTGCAGATGAGGTGTTCCACTGTTTCCTCCTCCTCATCATCTTTGCAACTCCTGCAGCATCGTCGGTAGGGCACACTTAACCTTTCTGCATGCCTACCAATGAGGCAGTGACCGGTTAATACCCCTATCAATATGCAGATTTCCCTCCTAGTTAGGGCATAAATGCGTCTAGACCTTTTAAGATCCCATTTTGGCCAGGTTTGTTTCGATATCCGACACCCTGGGGATTGCAGCCATCTTTCGCTGGCTTGACGGAGTGTGTGCTCCTTCAGCATTAGTTTGCATGTGGCAAACGGCATACCTAAGCGCTCTTTATCCTGAAGAACCTGCTTGGTCGCGCCCTGCCTGGCAAGCTCGTCTGCCTTACAGTTTCCCTCAATGTCCCTATGTCCCGGGACCCATATGAGGTTTACGCGGTTCTGTTGGGCCATCTCCTGAAGAGATCGACGACAGCTGAGCGTCAGTTCAGAGTTGAACGTGTATGAGCCAAGGGATTTGATGGCCGCTTGGCTATCGCTGAAAATAGCGATATCTTCTCCGATAACACGTTTGCTTAACCAGGCCGCGACGTCTAGGATTGCCTAGACTTCCGCCTGGAAGACGCTACAATGATCAGGTAGTCTGAAGGAGAGCTCAAGGTCCAAATCCCTTGAATAAACCCCTCCTCCAACTCTGCCGTCCAACTTCGAGCCGTCGGTGTATATGGAAGTGCCACTATTTGTTTCGGGACACCAATCCGTCCTCTCCCAGTATTCTCTGCTGGGAATGTTTATTTTGAAACAGCTATCGCCGACTGTAGTGGTCGCACAACGATCTGTGCTTAGAGGGAGAAAGCTGTAAGATTCCAGAATACTGGAGTGTCCAATAGTACCCGCACCCCAACTGGAGGTTTCTCTTAGGCGCAGAGCTGAGGCCGCTGCTGACCGAAACCCTTCCAGATCAAGTGGCAAAATGCCCAGAATGACCTGGAGGGCTTCGTTGGGCGTTGTCCTTAGCGCACTGCTTATACAGATCATATTGGATCTATGGACTTTCCGCAACAGATTCAGGTATGTTGCCTTGCTCAGCGCAGGCCACCATACGACGACTCCATATAGCATGATTGGACGAATGATGGCCGTGTAGATCCAACTGCATACTCTAGGGCTGAGCCCCTATTTTTTGCCAATGGCTCTTTTGCATGTGTAAAGAGCGATGCAAGCTTTCTTCTGGCGCTGAAGAATATTCTCCTTCCAATTCCCTTTCCTGTCCAGAACTATGCCTAGAAACTTGGCCTTATCCGACAAGCCCAGGCGCGTGCCATCTAGTTCTGGTAGGCTTAGTGGCGGTATTTTGTACCGGTTGGTGAAGAGGACAAGTTCCACTTTCCCCGGGTTGATACTAAGTCCGCAGCGAGAAGACCACGTCGAAACTTCTCGCAGTGCTACTTGCATCAGGTCACACAGAGTTTGTGGGAACTTGCCTCTGAATGCAATAGCTAAATCGTCAACGAGTTGACTGTGAGGTTCCATAAAAGCGGGGAAAGAACACCACCCTGGGGTGTTCCCCTTGTGACCTAACGTGATAACTCAACCGTACCAAGTGAAGAAGCTATTTTCCTTCCCATTAAAAGTTGGTCAATTAAACCAGTTAGAGGTCTCTCTACGCCCAGATTAGTTAGAGCGGAGTTGATAGCCTCCGAGCTTATATTGTTGAAAGCCCCCTCAATGTCTAGGAAGGCCACGAGACAGTAGACCTTTTCACACAGCGATTTCTCAATGGCAGATACTAGGCTGTGCAGAGCGGTTTCTGTTGATTTACCTTTGGTGTATGCATGCTGATAGCTAGAGATTAGGTTGCTATCAATAGTCGTTGAGAGGTAGTCGCTTAGTATCCTCTCAAAGGTTTTGAGTGCAAAGGACGAGAGACTGATCGGTCTGTAGTCTTTTGGCTCGTAGTGGGATGCCTTCCCAGCCTTAGGGATAAACACTACCGTGGCGCTTCTCCAGGAGCCCGGAATGTGGTTGAGAGCCAGGCAGGCTGTGAAGAGAAATACCAGCCATTTAGCTGATGTCTCCAACGTGTTTATAAGTTGCGCGGGGATAATCCCGTCCGGCCCGGCAGCCTTATACGGTTCAAAGCTCTTAACTGCCCACCTTACCCTTTCCTCAGTGATGGGTATTTTTACTGCCAGGTTTGTTGCAGATACTAGTGGTGCGTCATGCAGATTCCCCGGAAAATGTGTATTCAAGAGCAGCTCAAGGGTTTCCTCTTCCGTGCTGGTCCAGGATCCGTCAGTTTTTCGCAAATAGCTGATGGCTGTTTGACTTTTCGAGAGGACTCGTCTAAGTCTCGCGGTGTCGTCGACCTTTTCGACGCCAGTGCAAAAATTTCTCCACGAAGTTCTCTTCGCCTGTCTCAGAGCTTTTTTGTAGGCCCTAAGTTTAGCTTTATATTCGTGCCAATGAGGCTCAGAGCCGAGGCTCTTGGCCTTGTTAAATTGTTTCCGGCATGATTTGCGGAACGAGTCCAAATCGTAGGACCACCAATGTGGCCTGTGTTTACCCCGTGGTTTTGGCACTGGACAAGCCTGTCCTAGAGCATTTGCGAGCGCCGATGTAAATGTAGTAACAAGATCCTCCAGCTCCTCTACTGATGAGGGGGCTTGTGAGGGCAGTACTGGGAGGTCTCTGTCTAATATTTCATTGTGCCAGAAATAGAAAATTAAAAATTAGCACTTGGTGCGGAAAAGAAAATAAAAATTGGAAACTAAATATGAGCACATGGTGAACTTTAAACCAGAAAACGACGAATTAAATAAATTGAGTAAAAGTCTATATACGCAAAATTATATTAGACAAATTTTTCTTGGAAATTTAAAAATTATATTGGTCTTAAAAAACGAAATAGATTATAATATAAAAAAGGGAGAAACAATGGCTAAGCATGCAAAAATTGATGATATTTGCATTCCAATTTTTGATGGCGCAAATTTTAGTAGCTGGAAATTCAGATGACTTTGTTGGAGTATAAAGAATGTAATGAACCTGCAATGAGAAAAATGCAAGAAAGTGAAAAGGCTGAACACTGGAAAAAAGCTGATTTAAAAGCAAAAACAATATTAATAAGTGCCGTATCAGATAAGCAATTAGAATATTTGAGTGACTGCAAAACTACCCTCGAAATGATACAAAAACTCGAAAAAATGTACTCAACCAAATCTACAGCAATGCAAATTATAAATAGAAATAAATTGGATGAAGTGAAACTAAAACACTATGATAATGTTGAAGATTTTTTCAATAATTTTGAAAAAGCATGCAATGATCTAAAGGCGGCAGGCGGAAGCCTAAATGAAGAAGAAAAAATGAGATACATGATTAAGGCATTGCCACCAAGTTATAGCTACATTGGTGATTTTATAGACTTGGTACCACAAGAGCAAAAAAGAATTGACTTAATAAAATCGAAAATACAATAAAAAAAATCTAACTAAGTCTGACGCTGAAAAGAAACCAAATGTGAGTACATTTAATGTTAAAACCAAAGGAACCTGTTATCAGTGCGGAAAAACAGGGCATTGGGCCAAAGACTGTTGGCATGGTCAGAAAAATATCAACGGTGAAGTTATGCAAAGTAGTCGGACAAGATATACTCCAAGACGGCGAGGTTCACATAGAAACAACAGAGGGGCACAATACAGTAACGGTCGAGGCGGAGAGTTAAGGCAGCAAAAAGCGCGGAACGACGAACAATATGGGCCAACAAAAGAAGCATGGGCAGCACAAGTAGTAGGTGTAAATGTGAATCACGTAGATTTACCTGAGCATAAAAACCTAATGAAATTGAGTGGTTATTGGACAGTGGTTGTTCTGATCACATTGTTAATAACGAAAGGAATTTTTCAAATTGTACGACGATAAAACTTTAAAAGCTACAAAGATAGGCACAGTAAAAACTTACTTTAAAACTTACTATAATGAAATAGAACTCGATTTAACAAATGTTTATTATGTAGAAGGTATTAAAAGAAATTTATTAAGCTTTTCAGAAATAAGTAAATATAACACGATAATAGCGAGAAATGATGTTGCAAAACTTTATAACAAAAACAGGAAGTTAATAGCAGTAGCAAACGAAATAGATGGCTTGTATTGTATGAAAAGTCTTTATAACACGAATAATACTAAAATTAAAAGTAATGCTTGTATAAATTTAGTGAAATTAACTGAAAAAGAAAAATGGCATAGGGCTCTTGGCCATATAAACTTTCAATACTTAAATAAACTAGTAAATGATAAATTGGTGGAAGGTTTGCCAGATGGATTAGAATCTAATGATATGAAATGCGCAAATTGTATACAGAGTAAAATGACAAATATGCCATTTGAGAATAAGCGAACACATGCAACTTAAATATTAGAATTAATACATACAGATTTTCTAACTTTTATTGTTGATTTTAGTAGATGTGCTAAAATTTATTGCATCAAAAATAAATCAGATACAGCAAGTTGTTTCATAGAGTATGTAAATTTAGTTGAAAATCAATTCATTAAGTGTATTAAAAAATTACAATGCGACAATGGGAGAGAATATTTAAATAAAGAAATTTATGATTTTGCCAAACACAAAGGTATTGAAATTTTACCTTGCCCACCTTATGTTCATGAGTTAAATGGTGTAGCTGAACGCTACAATAGATCGGCAATGGATATGGGCAGATGTCTGGCAAGAGAGGCAAAAATACATAACAGATATTGGCCAGAAATAATGAAAACTGTCTCCTATTTAAAAAATCGTACAATAGCTAACACACAACAAAATAAAACTCCATATGAAATATTTTTTGGTAAAAAACCTAATGTAAGTCACTTAAAGATCTATGGCAGTAAAGTTTTTGTAAGAGTACCAGAAATGGGACGATAAGGCACAAGTAGGAGTACTAGTGGGGTATAAAAATAATTGTTATAGGGTTCTTGTTGGAAATAAAGTTATCAATGCCAGACATGTACGAGTTATAGAAAACGAAAAAGAGTTAATTTGCTTAGAAAAGGAAAATGAAAGTCTCGTGTATTTAAGTTTGGAAGATGAAAATGAAAACAATGATATTTGTGATAATATACCCAATCAAATACCCTCTCCACCTACCCCAGAATCGTGTAGCGAAATAGAAAATAATTTTGATGATGCAAACAAAAATAGTAATTTACAACAAGAAGAGAAAAATGAGCAAAACGTCTTATTAGGAAGAACAGCACAACGAAATAAACGCCCAGTGAATAGATTCGGTAGTCCTGTTACGCATTATATTTACGTAAATTGTGTTAATGGGAATATACCGAATACGTTTGATGAGGCTATAAGTTGTGATGAAAATAAAGAATGGAAAAAAGCAATGGACTTAGAAATTAATACTATAAAAAAGAATAAAACGTGGGTTGTTGTTGATAAGCCTAAAGGTAAACAAATAATTGATACGAATTGATAAAGCTAGGTTAGTCGCCAGAGGTTTTCAACAAAAGGAAACCATTGAAAATGTATACTCCCCTGTAGGAAAAGCTCAAACATTAAAAATACTGCTTTGCTTTTGTTGTGTAAATCATTTGGAAACTGAACAAATGGATTTTGATTCTGCATATTTGAATGGTTGGCTAAAATCGGAAGTATATATTTATGAACCACAGGGCTATGAGACTGGGCAAAACAAAGTATGTAGATTGCAAAAAGCTCTTTATGGTTTAGGAGAAAGTCCAAGAGCTTGGTATGAGCATTTAAATCAATTTATGGCAAAATTAGGCTTTAAAAGGATTAATTATGATTATTGTTTGTACGTTAAAGACCAAAAGAAAGATCCAATATATATTCTAATATTTGTTGATGATATGTTGACTTGTTGCAAAGACACAAATAAAATGAAAGAGATAACAGAAAATCTAAAGAAAAATTTCTCAATGAAAGACATGGGCAAAGTGAGTAATTATATAGGCATCGACATAACGTATAGTAATGATAAAAGTAAAATGACCTTGAGCCAAACTAAGTATATTGAGTCCTTGGCGGTAAAATGTAACTTAGACAATACAAGGTTGTATAATACCCCAATGGAAAGTAAACTAAAATTAGAGCAATCTAGTGAGCCAAAAGAAGGAATAAAATATAGAAATTTGATAGGAGAGCTTTTGTATATTAGTGCCGGTACGAGACCGGACATTGCATATAGTGTAAATTATTTAAGTAGGTTTCAGAGTTGCTACAATGAAACACATTTTAAGTACGCGTTAAGGGTTTTGAAATACTTATATAAAACCAAAGATTTGAAATTAACGTATTTTGATAATTTAAAAGGCAGAACCCTAGATTGTATGGTTGATTCTGATTTCGCAGGTGACAATATTGATAGGAAATCAACTACATGTTTTATTATTAGATTGTATGGAAACTTAGTTTTTTGGAAAACACACAAACAAAGTAAAGTAACTAAATGTTCAACATTTGCTGAGTATACTGCACTGTCAGAAGCAGTGACTGAAGTATTGTTTGTTAGAAACCTGTTAAACGAAAAACCTATCAAAATATTTGAAGATAACTCAGGTGCAACAGCCATAGGAAAGTTTGGAAATTTCACCAAAAACTCTAAGCACATTGAGGTACAATATCATTATATAAACGAGAATTATGAAAACGGTTTAATAGATAAAGTTAAGATCGAGTCCGGGTATAATCTGGCAGATTTTCTTACTAAAAGTCTGGATAAAGCAAATTTTGTGAAGAATAGAGCAAATTTAAATTTAATTTGAAAAATGAAGAATAACTTTGAAAAATAATTGAATTGTAAAATAGATAGTGAGGTCTGCATAAAACAAATTTTGTGAAAATAAAGAAAATTTAATTTAAAAAAAAGAATATTAACCGATGTTGAATAACTGTGAAAATTAATTGAATTGCAAAATAGTACTAAGTTAAGATTCAAAGGGTGACCAACATTAATGTAAGGAGGTGTGTTGTAATGTATACATTCATCTGGTCACCTTAACATAATAATGCAAAGTAACGATAGTCGGTTAACATCATCTGAGAATACTCAATTATATTTGTATGTTAATAATGAAAAGCTATAAGCTATGAGTATGCTGCGTCAAGTGACAAACAGCAAAACAAGTTTCTCGCCGACCGTAAGACACAAACCTTGCTTATAATTTGTAATCATCGTTATACTTAATAAATTAATTATTATTAAAACCTTTATCGTTTTACTTTCGATCCTGATATTTCATCAAATTCATTACAGAGTGTCCTATGATCTATGAATCCTGATATTACCCGAGAATATGTGTTAAAAATATCGTAATTCTCCTTTTTTACATATATTCTTAGTTCGTAGCCAATCAGCAGTATCCTGTGATCGTTGACTTTCCACTTTATCCTAGAAGAGGAGTGATGATAATTCTTCCAAAAAAATATACAGAAAAAAGTCATAACACTTACATTTTGAGATTTATGTCCTTCACTAGACTGGTTGTAGGTATTAATTTCTTTATGGGAGTCAACATGCTGTTCTAGAAATGGATAGATGAATGAATCGTCAGCGATGCTATAAGGTATAACAATCGTGTTTGGGACATGTGCTACTTGACCCTGAATATTTCGAGCCTTCCACCATTTTCGGGAATCGTCTAAAACCTAAAAAAGAAATCCAAAGCTATTAGTAGTGTGAGGACCCAAACCCACCGATGTTGGAGTCCCACATATAAGCACACGCTTCCTTATATTTCATGAGATTTTAATGTTTTTACATATGAAAATTAAAATTATGAGTTTTGTATTTTGGAACACCCTAATGTACTTATTTGTTGCAGTCAAGATACGCACACGCCTCCGTGCAGAGAAAAAAGTATGCACAGTAACGGAAGAAAAGTTTTAAGTCGAGAAGCTGCGCCCGACACAGACAACTGATCATTTTTCCACTCGACTCTCACACCTGCAATCTTCGACCCAACGATGTAACCGGGAAATGGGAGCACATCACTCACTCATTGCGTACCGCCGCTGAGGACCCTATAGGGTTCCAGCGAACCCGAGAGAACAATTGATACGATGAGGAATGTAGAACTGCCTCGGATAAAAAGGACGCTGCATACAGGGAGTGAGTTATCATATCCGAGTCCTGTTTGTTAGATCTCATTGGAATTTTGTTTTATGTGGTGGGTGCCAAACCCTACGCACAACCCATTTCTCGGGGAGTTGGATTTAAGTTACACATTTATATAGCGAGCCGCTTGATCCAAGACAGACGACCGCTTGCAGCCGCATCCCATGATGACAGACGCTGCTGTTGGAATCCCCTGGCAAGCCCTTAAACCAATTATGTCGGAGTGGCCTTGTCAGGTTGTCGCCTTCTCACATCAGTTCACCACCGAACGGATGTTCAGTGGATATCCAGAGGATACGGCTCGGACGTAGTGAGCTGCTTGGACCGCACATAGAAGAATCGCTCCGGCCATTCCCAGTTGAATGGCGGTTAGAAACTTTCCGCACTTGCGTGGACTTCTAGACACGATCCCATACTCCAAAAAAAAAAAATACAGGGAGACGTTGCGAACGGGCGCAACCCGCAGTATATGGCAACGATATCTTGGGGCGAAGAAGGAAGAGAGGCGCCTTTTCAGAAAAAAGAAAGGTGAAGCAGAAAGGCGTAAGTGTGAGGAGCTTGAGACACTGGCTGACAGAAATGATGCCCGGCGGATGACGGAAGGTTTTATGAGGCAAGTTCCTGTAAGGACGATGGAAAAGACGTCCCACCACCTGACTATGATGAAGTGAGGATAGCTATATCCAGGCTCAAAAACAACAAAGTGCCTGGAAAAGACGGACTACCCGCCGCGCTGTTCAAATACGGAGGCGAAGAGCTGGTAAAAAGCGTACATCAGCTCTTATGCAGAATATGGTCAGACACTTTTTTGCGCCACTTAAAGCCGGGCAGTTGCAGATGAGGTGCTCCACCGTTTCCTCCTCTTCATCTTCTTTGCAACTCCTACAGAATCGTCGGTAGGGCACACCCAGTCTTTCTGCGTGCGTACCAAAAAGCAGTACCCAGTTAATATACCCATTAATATGGAGGACCAGTTCGACTTTTCCCGGGTTGATGCTCGGCCGCAGTGCGAGCCCCATGAGGAAACCTCTCGCAGTGCTACTTGCGTCAAGTCCCACAGGGTTTGTGGGAATTCGCCCCTATATACAATAGCTAAATCGTCTGCACATGCCATTACCTTCCCTAAGGTTTTAAGTACAAAGGTCGGCTCGTAATGGGACGCCTTCCCCGCCTTAGGAATAAACACTACAGTGGCACTTCTCCAGGAGCACGGAATGTAACTAAGAGCCAGGCAAGCTGTATATGATGTCTCCAACGTGTTTATGAGTTGTGCGGGAATAATCCCGTCTGGCCCGGCAGCGTTGAAAGGTCCTCCGGGATGGGTATGTTTACAGCCAGGGTAGTTGTAGGTTCTAAGAGTTACTTCATGCAAGTATCCTGGAAAGTGCGTATTCAAGAGCATCTCTAGGGTCCCCCCCCCCTCCGTGCTGATCAAGGATCCGTCAGGTTTGCAAATAGACATTCATATGCGCCTTCAAATAGTGACCTCCCTGCGGGTTTTAGTGATAAACGTAGGTTCGTTACTCACTTTGCAAACTACCAGCTTAGTAGTTAATAAATAGTCAAACAACGAATCTCCCCTACCATTGATATCGGAGCTTCCCCACTGGACGTGATGAGCGTTAGCGTCTGCTAATAATATGACCCATGGAAATATTTGCCACCAGGCCTTTTACCTCCCTCTGTGGAGGAGGTTATTCGGCATCGTAGGGCATATAGACCGACGCCATCGTCAAGCTGGTACTGTCGACTGTTAAACTGGCAGCTGTAACGTCAACATTGGTATAGTTGGGCAAGAGAAAGGCGTTCAGCTCAGACTTAACCAAAATTAACACCGAAACCAATATCAGTCTAGAAATCCAACGAAGAATCACTCTTGCTACCAAGTGTTACTTTGGACTAAGTAGGCAATTGAGAAGTAAAGTCCTCTCTCGACAAAAAAAGATCACGCTCTATAAGTCCCTCATCATACCAGTCCTGATGTACGGCTCAGAATCATGGACAGTGTCAAGAGCAGATGAGATTGCCCTTGGGGTATTTGAGAGAAAAGTTCTGCGGAAGATGTATGGTCCTTCCCGTGATGCCAACGGCGAGTATCGAGGGAAATTTAACGATGAGTTGTACGAGCTTTACCCAGACCTGACCATAGTCTAGCGGATTAAAGCACAAAGGCTCCGCTGGTTAGGACATGTTATGCGAATGGATAAAGAATCTCTAGCACAGAAGGTTTTCTATCGACACACGATTTCGGCAGCAGAGGAAGGGGAGGGCTCGACTGAGATGGAAACAACAAGTGGAGGATGACTTCAACTAAAAAGGAATGACTGGCGTGCTTTGATACGAAACGGCTAAAATCGCCTAGGCGGTTTAGCGTCAATAAATGACGCAAGACAAGATTAGATTAGAATGTACATATTTACTTGCATATTTCGTCGGCGTAGGTCGCAAAGGGGTTAAGTGCCATTTTTCAAATTTTACAGGAGTGACAAAAAAAAAAACAATATAAAAATATAAATTTAAATTAGGGGTTTCGGGTTTTTATGTAATGTTACTAAATTTTATAGTATAATAAGTGGACGCTCTTAAAAAAATAAAAATTTATAATTTTCGCCGACTTGTATGCACTTTTATCACTTAGCACCTTTTCGGCAGCTACTGTTTATTTATTTTCAGTGAACTTAACTCCTTTTCCAATATCAAAAAAGATGTGGGTGAACCATAGCAATTTTCTGACTATGTGGGTTCTTAGAGGTTCTTCCGTAGAATTTTTACCTAGTTTTAGGATTTTTATATTAAGCTTAGTTCCCCCACAATCCGCGTTTAAAGCTTAAATGACATTTTTACTCTGCAATTAGAAGCAATATTTGGATCATAGTACATGATTCTGAAAGCCTAGACGTTTCTCTTTATCACAAAACAGCGTTTTACTAGCGCTGACTCGTAGCAGACAAGCACGAGCAGATTTTGTTGCACAACTTTTGACCAAAATCGACTTTTTTCTCATTTTGCGATGCCTATAAGTCGACAAGTAAATGTGATATATGTAAGTCTTTGTAAGGCTGAATATGATAACCCAAACAATTGTCTTTACCATCCAAGGTCAAAAGGTTATGTATCAGTTGCTAAGGAGAAGTGAGGTCAGGTCAGGTAAATGATACCATTTATAATTTTATTACTTTTCTACTTGTAATTTGATAGGGAAAAAAGAAAAAAAAATTCAAAACTCAAATTCGTATGGAGTTAGCACTTTTTCATTTCATTTGTGGACTTAGCACCTTTTCTAATCAATACAAACAACGCACCTATGTTAGTTATGCAATTCATCTTAAAAAAATCCAAGGCGGACTAAGCACCTTTGCGACCTAAGCCGACGATTTATATATTGACATTTCCTATCGTTGCGGACGTTACGTTTGAACGAGTTTTTACAGTTTTGATTAAGAAGTATTGTGAAAAATGGAACCGATATGTTATATATGGGGGTATGTGAGGACCCTCTGTCGGTAAAAGTATGTTGCAGACGCTAACATAGTATGATGTCGCTGTTATAGCCTCCTAAACTGCGTTTCGGACGTTATTCAAAACGGAAGTTGTGTTTAGGAAACTAGGTAAATTTGCAATTTTCTGCCAACTTCGAAGTATTAGGATAAAAAAACTTTTGGATAAATTAAAGATGAATGAAATTAAAAACCAACACAAGAATAAGAAAAGAAAGGCTGTTTGTAAGTAATCGTTACATATATCTGTTGCGGATAGTACGTTGCGGACATTATTTACTAGTAAAAAACCAAATTTTTCCCATACAAAATTGAAATTTTGGTTCACTTTTTCTGGGAAACACCCATATATTTTATGATATTATACCAATTTCAATTCCGTGGCAAAAACTTTTAGAAATACAAATGGCCAAAATCGCGGACTGCTACGTTACATTCAGACGCACTTTTCAAGACAAACTACTACAAAAAGAGATGGATTTGGAAACTTTCTATATTTTTGACATATGCGTCTAAAATAGGTCTGCCATACGTCCTCTTATTAGAAGATTAGTCCTTTATTTAGGTAAATTGTCCTATTTCACCGCTAAATTGTCCTCTAAAATCAATACATAATAATTATATTCATCTTTAAGTAGATTGATTAAATTAAAAACCTTAAAACTTTTTGAACGTCTCTGCCATTTTAAATGAAACTCTTTGTGATTTGAAAATAATTTCGTGGGTTTTCAAACCGAAATAACTCTTAATCGTTTGAAAAACAGTCTTTTAAATGAAGACAAAATTTTAGTGTTGAGCAGTATCGAGTACTTTTGAGTAGTTACCACTTTGATATCGATACTTTTAAGCATCGAGTACTTTTAAAGTAGTCAAATCTAGTATCTCGGAATTTCTTGCGAACAAGCATTACAGTAATAATTACAAAAGGTAAGTTGGATCAATAGTTCAATAGTTCAAAAATCATAGCATAATTAATATATGTGACGGCAACGACAACAACGGCAAGGTTAAGTCCAACAACAACTACTACTATGACAGCCACAGCAGCAAGAAGTACAACAACTACAACTGCAACAACTACAACAGCCACAGTTGCAACAACTACAACAACCACAGCAGCAACAACAACAACAACATGTTCAGAAGCGGCTACTTCAAAGCGATCACGACAGCGTAAGTTGCAAAGCTGTCAGACGCCCGAGGTTACGGAAAAGAAAATTGAATTTATTAACCAGAATCTGGTAAAACTCGTGACGAAAGACTATCAGCCTTTGTCAATTGTCGAAGGCGAAGGTTTCCGAGAGTACACTGAAGCTCTAAACGAGCTTTACACGCTACCCTCCATAAAACAATTATCAACTCGGTTATTACCCAATTTATATAACGAGTCGGTAGCCGAGCTTAAAGGCATGTTGTCGAGTGTTAACAACGTTGCCGTGACAACTGATATGTGGACTTCAGATTCGCCTGCGTCGTATATCACCGTAACGTGCCTAGGGAAGTTGCACACATATGCGTTAGAAACAAACGAGGTAATTGGTTCCCACACTGCCTCAAATATCGCCAACGTCCTCACTGATGTATTTAATAAGTGGAATATATACGACAAAGTATTGATTGTTACTACGGAAAATACGAAAAATATTAAAAGCGCTATCACAAATTATCTGCAAAAAGAACATTTGCCATGTGTAGCGCATACTGCAAATTTAATTGTAAAAGACGCCATTCAACCATGTGTGGCTTAAATGACAATATTAAAAAAATGCAAAGCAGGACTGCCCAACACGTTGGAATAGCTCTTTGATAATGATCGAGAGACTAGTGAAAATACAAGACCTACCACCTCCAAAAAAACTGGGGATAACGAAAAGGGGGGTTGGCACCTCCCATACGAATGAAATACTTCATAGTCCATATCTCTGGAAGTATTTAGGTTAGACCACTGAAATTTGGTAAGGGCTTTTATGAGATCGATTCCCACCTACTCCAAAAAAAACTGGGGATGTCGAAAAAGGGCGCGTGACACCTCCCATACGAATGAAATACTTCATAGTCCACTGAAATTCGATAAGGGGTTTTATGAGATCGATTCCCACCACCTCCAAAAAAAAACTGGGGATAACGAAAAAGGGGGCGTGGCTCCTCCCATACGAATGAAATACTTCATAGTCCATATCTCAGGAAGTATTTAGGTTAGACCACTGAAATTTCATGAGTAGTTAAATAAGATTAATCCCTATCATCTAAAAAAAACTGGAGATAAAGAAAAAGGGGCGTGGCACCTCCCATACAAAGGAAACATTTCGTAGTCGATATCCCTGCAAGTATTTATGCAATTTGGTGAGAATTTATAGGTTTGTTTATTAAGCTGCTCTAGCTTACGCCAGGTTGAGATATTTCACAAATTTGTGTTTAATGAACACTTTCTTGCTCTAGGTTGCTATATATTTTGTTTCATGAGTACGCTCAAAACAAAACTAGAGTAATCCAGATCACAAATTTCTGCTCTAGCTTTTTTTGTGGAGTAAGTTAGAGCAGAGAAGCAATTGTCAGTCAAGAAAAAATAAATTTTTAAAAACTTCAAAAAAAAACTAGCTTGCAAGAAAAGCAACATTTTAGTAAACGTGTATTTGCTTTAATTTTGAGGATTTAAACAAAACAACCAAATAAATTAAAGCTATCGAGATTCAAGTGTTTCATGGCATTTCTGTTTTGAGTTGGTCTATTTCTATTTTGACAGCTGCCCTGTTCTGCTCTGTTCTAACCTGCTCTGACCCTTTTGTGATCGATTCCTAACACCTCCCAAAAAATTTGAGTTAACGAAAAAGGGGGGGCGGGGCACCTCCCATACGAATGAAATACTTCATAGTCCATATCTCTGGAAGCATTAGGGTTAGACCACTGAAATTTTGTGAGAAGTTATATAAGATCAATCATTGCCACCTCCAAAAAAAACTGGAAATAACGAAAAAGGGGGCCTGGTTCCTCCTATACGAATTATATAGGGATATGGATTAAAATAGATATAGGGATCGGGTTAGAGAAACATGCAGGGAAATAAATTTGTGGGAGGACAACGTCTGCCGGGTCAGCTAGTTTGGTATAAAAATGACAAATCGTTGTTGTAAAACACCATTTACCTGAACATATTTTTGAAGGAAATCGAATTCCCTACAAAATTTGCATTGACCAAAATTTTCTCAGACTAGCCGTTTTCTAGTATTCAAGCTTGAAAAATAAGCATGTTTTTTCGATTTCCCATTTTTTCTTTTAAAAATTGTGGAAAATGCAAATATCCATATACAACAAAGATAGATTCAGATTCTTAAAGGAAAGTGAGTGGGCTACAAAAAAGGTTAATGTTGACGACCCGGCAAAACGAATTAAGGACAATGAGAAGGATATTAGGGTATGTTCCTGGAATATCCGGACCCTTTGCAGGGAAGGTACCGCTGCCCGACTGGTTGATGTCCTCGCTAACGCAAAGGCCGATATCACCGCCCTACAGGAAAAATGCGATGGACGGGACAAGGAAAGACGACCATCGGACCTTGTAACGTATACTACACTGGCCAGACACGCAGCAAATCGCGTGGTGTAGGATTTGTGGTGGGAAAGAGACTTCGCCGCCAAGTACTAGCGTTCACTCCTGTAGACGAGCGTCTCGCTGCGATCCGCATCAAGGCGATGTTTTTCAACATAACATTTATCTGCGCCTTTGCGCCGACTGAGGAGACGGACGACGCAGAGAAGGACTCCTTCTACGATAAACTTGAACAGATTTATGATCGCTGTCCCCAACATGATATCAAAATCGTGCTCGGCGACTTTAATGCCAAGGTGGGCAAGGAAGGAGTCTTTGGTCCTACAGTTGGAAAATTTAGTCTCCACGATATAACATCACCCAACGGCACTAGGTTGATTGGCTTCGCCTCTGCTCGCATTATGGTCATCAGTAGTACTAGGTTCCAGCATAAACGAATACACCAAGCCACCTGGCTGTCCCCTGATCAAAGAACAAGAAACCAGATTGATAATGTCATGATCGACGGCAGGCATAGCTCCACCGTTCTAGATGTGCGTACCCTGCGTGGTCCCAATATCGACTCGGACCGTTATCTTGTCGCAGCCAAGATACGCACACGCCTCTATGCAGCAAAGAAAGTGCGCACAGTAACGGAGGGAAAGTTTGACGTCGAGAAGCTGCGGACAGCTGATAATTTCTCCACTCGACTCTCACACCTGCTTACAGAGGGCAATCCTCGACCTAACGATGTAACCGAGCAATGGAAGCATATCTCTCACTCATTGCGTACCGCCGCTGAGGCCACTACAGGGTTCCAGCGAGACCGCAAGAACAACTGGTACGATGAGGAATGCAAAGCTGCCTCGAAAAAGAAGGACGCTGCCTACAAGGAGACGTTGCGAACGGGCGCAACCCGCAGTGTATGGCAACGCTATCGTGAGGCAAAGAAAGAAGAGAGACGCCTTTTCAGAAAAAAGAAAAGTGAGGCCGAAAGGCGTGAGTCTGAGGAGCTTGAGATGCTGGCTGACAGGAATAAAACAAAAAAAACTAATGGCGGCGATATACCAACAGGTTATCATAACCTCTAACAGATTTTTAGCTTGCTTTTGAGTTTTCCTACAAGTTGGCGGGACCTACAGTTTTTTGCCGACTCCGAACGGCACTTGCAAAGCAAATGAATTTTTTGCTGAGAAACTTCTCATGACAGAAATACACCCGGAGAGTTTGCCAAACTACTGCCGAGGGGCGACCCCGTTTAGAAAAATTCTTTTTCTAAATAATTTTTTGATGTTACTTTTGCCGGGCATCGAACCGCCACGACTTGATGTAGAAGGCCGAGCACTTAACAGCTACACCACGGCGGCCGACAGGAATGATGCCCGAAAATTCTATGAAAACATCCGGCGGATGACGGAAGATTTTAAGACCGGGGCAAGTTCCTGTACCGACGTACAGAGTGTACTTAAATTATGGAGGGGGCACTTCTCCTCACTGCTAAACTGCGAGGGAGACGCCGAACCCGATACCCCAATCCCTGACGATGGAAAAGTCGTCCCACCACCTGCCTATAGTGAAGTGAGGATAGCTATATCCTGGTTCAAGAACAACAAATCGCCTGGAAAAGGCGGACTACCCGCCGAGCTGTTCAAACACGGTGGCGAAGAGCTGGTAAAAAGCATGCATAAGCTCTTATGCAGAATATGGTCAGATGAGTGCATGCCTCCGGATTGGAATTTAAGTTAGCTCTGCCCAATCCACAAGAAAGGCGATCCCGCTAACCGCTCCAACTACCGCGGAATAAGTCTTCTTAATATCGCATATACGGTTCTTTCTATCGTATTGTGTGAAAGACTAAAGCCCGTCGTAGACAAACTGATTGGACCTTATCAGTGTGGCTTTACCATGAGGGACTTCGTCTATTTGGGAACCAGTATTAACACTGAAAATAATATCAGTCTAGAAATCCAACGGATAATCACTCTTGCCAACAAGTGCTACTTTGGACTGAGTAGGCAATTGAGAAGTAAAGTCCTCTCTCGAAGAACAAACATCACGCTCTATAAGTCTCTCATCAGACCTGTCCTGATGTATGGCTCAGATTCATGGACAATGTCAAGGGAAGATGAGATGGCCCTTGTAGTATTTGAGAGAAAAGTTCTCCGGAAGATTTACGGTCCTTCCCGTGATGCCAACGGTGAGTATCGAAGGAAATTTAACGATGAGCTGTACGAGCTTTACGCAGACCTGACCATAGTCCAGCGAATTAAAGCCCAAAGGCTCCGCTGGTTGTGTCATGTTATGCGAATGGACAAAGAAGCTCCAGCATACAAGGTTTTCCTATCGTCACCTGAGTTCGGCAGCAGAGGAAGGGGGAGGCCTCGACTGAGATGGAAATAACTTGAACTCCCATGGGGTTTCCAATTGGCGTCAGTTATCGCTAAAAAGGAATGACTGTCGTGCTTTGATAGGCAACGGCCAAAATCGCTTAGGCGGTTAAGCTCCAATAAATGATAAATGATGATGAATGACATGAAGACATTTATTTAGACTGGAGTCAGGAGTAAATTGTCCATATAATTGTTGTACCTACGAGTGTCCTTTCATTTAATTTTTTATTTTTCATTTTTTTGTAATGGTTAAATAAAATACTTGTAAAGTTACTTTTTCAAAATATATTTAGTATTAAATTTGGTGTGTTTGATCCAATTTTTTACTAAATTTTGTTTATTGATATTCTACATGAATTATTACCGTTATATGATCAATATTATAACCAAAAATATACATTTCTCATATGCGTTCAAACATATTTTTGCTTATAGCTACATATATGACACTACGTATTTTGAATAGTATTTTCTTCTATTTTTTGTATTTATTGTGTGAAAGAAAGGGTCTTATATAATTATCATATTGGTACAAGCGGGCAAGCTATGTTAAAAAAATAACGAAAAATAATGGAAATAGAAACCAGACTGTAAAAAAAAAAAACAAATAAAAAATTATATATTTTTTGGCTTTTGGACGTTTCTCCTCTATTTTATGTGAAAATTTTTTGTTTACATTTTTAAGTTGAAAGTTTTGTGCGTGAATTTATATGAAACCCGTCTTGTTTGTGAAATAAATAAATCCAATGGACGGTCAATAGTTTTCTGCAAGTTTTGCGCTCGTATTCTTGTAAAAAGCTATTTGCTGTGAAATAAATAAATTCAATGGACATTCAAACAATTTTTTGATTCATTGTCGTGTGTTTCTTGTGAAAAAACAGTGCAGAAAAATAAAGCAATTTTCATGTAAACAAAAACATGCCAAACAGACTCAATTGCGCGCATGCGTGTAGTCTTTGTCTCACTCCTTCGTAGACAAAAAAATACTGGCCAAAAATACAAAGACATTAAAGTGAAAATACGTAGTGTCATATACCTATTAATATATGCTTTCTCTGCGACTCTTCAATGGCGTAGCCACAAAAAAAATAAAAATTTGACGGATCTGTGAACTCAATACATACATTTATTTTAATGTATTTTGGCGAGCTAAATCAAAATCCGTGATCGGAATTAGCAGTTCGTCTCTAGTAGTTAGGTCCGAACATCGGGATCGTTGTTGAATTCATATCACGAATTCGAATTGAGCAGTCAATTTCCCTCAAGAATATGTATTTAGCTTTATTCCACGGTAAGGGAGCTTGCTTTGCATTTTTGGTAAATTTTCACACCAAAATCGAGAGATCCAAAAAACATGCCAATGTTTGAGGCTAGAATACTAGAAAACGGCTAGTCAGAGAAAATTTCAGTTTAGGCAGCTATTGTGGGGAATTCAATTTCCTACAAAAATATGTTCAGGTTAATGGTGTTTTTGAACAATGATTTGCCGTTTTTGTTCCAAATTGGAGGTTAAGTCTGTAAAATCTAAACTAGCGATGATACGGTTTTTGGCCAGGTCTAATATGTATATAACAAAAAAAAAAAAACATCAACATACACGTATTAACGAATATAGTAGTAATGTATGCCTAGTAGGGATTCCAATCCCGGGATCCCGTAGTTTTTTAAGTCCCGAAAATCACGGGATTACTAGACCTAAATCCGGGGTTCACCGAAAATAAATATGTACTTTAAGTAAAACATGATTCTGAATGATTCCAAACTTCTACCAAAAACATCCCCCTTTGAAGGAAAAATAACTATTACTACAACATTTGCAACACCGCCTTTTTCCACCTTTTTAATTAATCCGAGTAATATATATGATTTAAAGTATGCATTTTCCAAAGAAATTAGCTTATCAGTCATTTGGGGGAGCTCGAGAGCATCCTTCATAATACAGAAAACATGCTTCATAGCGAAAACCATACTAATATCAACGACGAAGTGGTTGAAGTTGACAAGCCCGTTAGTCTTAAAGAAAAGTTGCATCAAGTTTTGACTAGTAGCTCCCAAATTTCCACCAATAGAAACGAATATGAATTAAAAAAAGGTTAGGGGAAAGAAATTGGTATTTTTTGGAATGGGGGCAACAAAGGTTATTATATTCAGAAAGCATTTGACTTTTTGTCAACTGTTGAACCCACCAGTGTTGAGGCAGAGGCCAGGTTAAGAGATGACACTATTAATGCAATAATTTCTTTAAGATCACACTTCAAACTTCAAATGGCATTCATTTTAATTTTTATTTTTTTGTAAGTCGTTATTAATCAAATATATAAGTATGTATATTTGGCTATGTTTACCAGTAGTACAAACAACTTATGTTTCAAGTTCCTGAATAGTAATTTTGAGTTACAAATTTAATGTTACTTTTCGTTCGTTATAAAAATGACTGCCTTGATAAAAAATACATACATACATACTTAAATGAATTACTTTAATTTAGTCTACTTTATTACATAGATATGGGGTGCCATTTTTAGCAAAAAAAATTCAGGACAATCCCGGGATTGAACTTTCAAATCCCGAGAGGCTAGAAAACCCGGAAATTGGATTCCCTAATGCCTAGCAATGCACAAAGTAAAGAAAACATAATGTCGCCTACAAACATGATAATATTGAAAAATTATTTTCTCATAAACTAATGCAGATAAATCAATGAATTTTTTTTTACTTACAGATAATTGTTTTTGCTATATTATAAGTATTTTTAGGCGATCTTATTGTTTAAACAATTATACTTTAAATAATTTTTTTTTTAACAAATAATTTATTTTTTCGTTCTGTACGATCAAAAAAATTTCAAAATATGAAAAATAACGCGTAAAACAGTCACCTTTAATAATCAAAAAACAAATTTTTGTCCATTCATACCATTCCAAAGATATTGCATTTTTTTGTCACCCCTTGCGATCAAATTGTTAAAATAATTATATTTAAAAAAAATTTTTTTAGAGAAATAACATTTTTTTTTCGTTCTGCATGCTCAAAAAAAATTTAAAATATGTCAAATAGTGCGAAAAACGGTCATCTTTGGTAATAAAAATATGTTTGTCCTTTCATACCAATCCACAGATTTCTTATTTTTTGTCACCCTTTGCGCTCTCCCAATGCGTTGCACATAGACCGTTGGGTGGTGTGCTGAACAATAGTGTTCTGCATTGGTCGTTGTTATCAAGCTATTTTCAATTATAACATACATACATATCTACATTTAGCAGAATGTATGAGCATAGGAAATAATAAAAAGGGATAACGTTTTAAGTCTATATTTTATATCTTTATTAGCTGTAGGATATTAGGAAAAAAGGTAATTGTTTCACAATACGTAAACCTACATATTCAATACATAGGTACATACATACATATTTAACAATATGTATGTTACAAATTAACCTGACATATTCCACCATAACTTGTAAAAATGGTTTCAAAATTGTTCAAAGTAATTTTTTGTTTTACGTTGGCTACATGCAAATAATATTTTCCACACTTGATTCATCACTTGAGAAAATTTGACTTCGAATCTTTTTGTTAAACATTGGTTGAGAATGATGGAATTGCCGTGTGTTTTTTATTGCTATGGCTTTACTTGTGCGATTTTGAAATTTCTTTTCATGAGCGTCGTGATTCACTTGGGAGCAAAAATCGAAATCTATTGCCTGAAACGCATTTTCTGCCCATTCAAAAAGACTTCGAGCGTCGCGTATGTGATTTTCCGCAATACGCTGCATAATTGCTTTTCGTGCCAGCCTTTTGACAGTGCCCCCCAACCCATCGCAAGCTCCCTTACCGTGGTATCTCGCGAAAAAGTTCCACTCAGCTGCAATTCCAAAGACTTCTTCGTGATTATATAAATTTAAAAAGTTATATTTATTTTTGTATTGCGCTGCGGCTCCGTCAGAGTAATAGAACAATTTTTTTACATTCCTGGACCCAAATTTTTTTTCATATAATTTGCAAGTCTTGTATTGAACAAGTGAACTGAACTTGAATCATGAGTCAGTTTTTCCGATATAATCACAAAACATAAATGATGTAGAACACCATCAGCACGATAGTAAATTACGTAAGGGTGTATGGTTACTTGAGTGTTTGACCAATGGTGTGCCTGGATTTCATCTTGAATCTGAATTGCATAATTTTTCGCATTGGGAGAGCGCAAAGGGTGACAAAAAAATAAGAAATCTGTGGATTGGTATGAGAGGACAAAAATTTGTTTATTACCAAAGATGACCGCTTTTCGCACTATTTGACATATTTTCAATTTTTTTTGAGCATGCAGAACAAAAAAAAAATGTTATTTGTTTAAAAAAATTTTTTTAAATATCATTATTTTAACAATTTGATCGCAAGGGGTGACAAAAAAATGCAATATCTTTGGAATGGTATGAATGGACTTTTTTGATCGTACAGAACGAAAAAAAAAAAAATTATTTGTTTAAAAAAAAATTATTTAAAGTATAATTGTTTAAACAATAAGATCGCCTAAAAATACTTATAATATAGCAAAAACAATTATCTGTAAGTAAAAAAAAATTCATTGATTTATCTGCAGTAGTTTATGAGAAAATAATTTTTCAATATTATCATGATCTGAAAATGATCAATAATTCAACCTCCAATAACAATAACAAGGACACGAATTTTGACGAAATATTTTTAGCACGAGGTTTGAGTCTGGCCCACTATCCATTTAAACGATAGTTTTCAAAATCGTCGATAAAGTGATTTTACCTGTGCACACTTCACATGGCTTTACCCACTACCTTTCAGGAATGAAAAGATGCATGATATCTTGCAATACCTTTCTAGAATGAAAAGATGCGTTGCAAGGGACACATTAAATGCTGCATAACATTTTATGAATACATACATATCTGTAATTACTTTCCTTGTGGAATAACAAGGACATTAACGAGCCATGAGGCTCTACACAGGTGGAAGAGAAAATATCCTGTTATTAACGGTTTGAATTGCGAGCTCGTCATTTCGACCAGCCCATGGATTCCCCAACTGTGGGTTTTAAAATATCCCTTCCCATATATCTTAAATGGTGAAAAAGTGAATACATACATATCTGTAATTACTTTCCTTGTGGAATAACAAGGACATTAACGAGCCATGAGGCTCTACAGCGGTGGAAGAGAAAATATCCTGTTATTAACGGTTTGAATAGCGAGCTCGTCATTTCGACCAGCCCATGGATTCCCCAACTGTGGGTTTTGAAATATCCCTTCCCATATATCTTAAATGGTGAAAAAGTGAACATTTCGCTGTTAGAGAATATAGGCCCAGGTGGGCGTACAACCAAGATGAGTGCACACAAAAAAATTGCATTAAAAAAAAAAACAAACCAAAACAAAAAAGCCAAAGGCGTCGTAGGTACTCCAACCAAAATGTATTTAACGAAGTGTGATTGTATTTGACGTTGCTCTCAATCATAACCAGGGTATAATGCCAAACAGAAAATATTTTAACCCGTTTGAAAAAATTTTTTCAGTTTATAAACTTTTAGGAAAAAAAATGTAAATTATCATGTTTTAATCTTTCAATATTTTTATTCAGTATTGCCAGGCAACTTTCGCGAAAAAATCCCTACGTTTCAATACGCATACACACATACACATACTGGCAGTGGCTAGTATTATAGGCTTAAAAGTTCGTTAAATAAAAACAAGTAAGAAAAGCTGTCTTCGGCTGTGCCGAAGGCTAAATACCTTTCATGAATAAGCGTCACGATTTTCACTGTTTGATCCCCAGTACAGCCTGTGTGAATTTAACTTTAGCTCATACCGAAATTATCGGAGCTATCGATTATATGGGAACGATGTGTTATATTGGTCCAATCTCATTGATTTTTAACATCGACATTCCACATTCTAAAATAGCAACATTTACGAAATTTCACGTTCCTACCGATATAATTACAGGAGTTATCTACCAAAATCCGTTTATCGGAACAATCGATTGTATGGGGGCTATGTGAAATATTTATCCCATTTCAATGATTTTCAACATCGATATTTTACATATAAAAATAGCGATGCTTCCAAAATTTCGCGTTCCTATGTGTTTAATTACAGGACTTATAGCCCAAAATCCGCTTATCGGAATAATCGATTGTATGGGAGCTATGTGAAATATTTATGCCATCTCAATGATTTTCAACATCGATATTTCGCATATAAAAATAGCGATACTTCCAAAATTTCACGTTCCTACCTATATAATTACAGGAGTTAACTACCAAAATCCATTTATCGGAATAATCGATTGTATGGGAGCTATGTGAAATATTTATCCCATCTCTATGAGTTTCAACATCGATATTTCACATATAAAAATAGCAACACTTATAAAATTTCACGTTCCTTCGTGTTTAATTACAGGAGTTAATGCCCAAAATCCGTTTATCGGAATAATCGATTGTATGGGAGCTATGTGAAATATTTATCCCATCTCTATGATTTTCAGCATCGATATTTCACATATAAAAATAGCAACACTTATAAAATTTCACGTTCCTTCGTGTTTAATTACAGGAGTTATAGCCCAAAATCCGTTTATCGGAATAATCGGTTGTATGGGAGCTATATGTTATATTGGTCCGATCTTGCTGGTTCCGACAAATGATTCCTATATTGGAAAATGGTGGCCGCATACCAAATTTCAGCCAAATATCTCAAAAACTGAGGGACTAGTTTGCGTTCAAACAGACAGACAGACAGACAGACAGACAGACAGACAGACAGACGGACAGACGGACAGACGGACATGGCTAAATCAACTCATCTCGTCATCCTGATCATTTCGGTATACTTATTGATGGGTCTATCTCTTCTTCTTCTCATATTTACAAACATCGGACCAAAGTTATAATACCATTTCATGTTCATGAAAGGTATAAAAAGAGTTGAATAAAAGAAACCTGTCAAACCTTTTAACAAAATTATCAAATATATTTAGAGCTTAGTTTTTTAAATGACCTTCCGTATATTTAAAAGAGGTACCGTATTGATTTTCGTCTTGCAGAAAAGATCGCATTATGCAAATGGATTTCAAATTATCGTGCTGAGTTTATTCGGGGGTTTGAACGAACTTCGGATACAAAAAAAATCACCATTTTCGACTCCAGAAAATTTATTTTAACAAATTTCCCATAAAAGACCTTATCAAGATGTAATACAAAAATTCACAAACATTTAACGAACTTTCATGCAAATTTTCCACTTTTTTACCAGAATTTTCAGTATTTTTCGGCGTATGCAGATAAGTTCAATTTCACTATGTTACAGGGGTCTATCACGAAATTTATGGGAATTCGTTAAACAATATCGATAAAATTCGTGATTTCTATCGAGTTTCGTGTGCCGACGCAAACTGGGGCCACTTATATATATGGGGACGCTCAAAATTCTGAAAAACTTTTTTACATCAGAATCGCTTTATCTGCACTAAAGCAGTTAATCTTAACCCATTGACGGTCATGGGTTAACCCGTTGGTGACCTATGTTTTTTTATTTTAGTTTCGAAAAAAATAGTAAATCCCAAGAATTTTAACCCTTTAACGACAACGCATTAACCCATTTTTGACCCAAATTTGTTTCACTTAATTCTCAGATCAAAATATTTACATAATATTAGTTGAACCTACACTAAAACGAGTAATCTTTGGAATCTTAACCCATTAACGGTCATAAATTAACCCATTGATGACAATTTTTTTTTTAGATCTATAACCAAATTATTTAAATCATAATTTGTATGTCTGTAAAAAAATAGCCAATGTATATTTTATTAACCCATTAGCGGCTATGTATTAACCCATTGATAACATATGCCTTTTTCTTTAAATTCTGAAATCAACTTATTTGAATAAGAATCGTTCTGCCTATACATGATTTGTAGATGTGTAGCACTTTACCCCATTCACAGCCATACTTCAACACATTGATAACATTTTTAAACCTGAAATCAATTTATTTGCATCAGAATCGCCATACATATCTACAATGAAATAGTACATAAATGTGCTGCATCGTAACTAATAAAAAACTACGTTTTAACTTGTTAGTGAAATTGTTTCTCTTTATCCTGAAACCTTTACTAAGAACTAAGTTAACATTGATAAAACGTAGTAAATACCTATAACTAGCGGGTGTCTGATAAAAAAAGGAAATATCCAGGTGCAGTCACATACATACATAATGTATACAAAAGTTTTCTGTTGTCAGAAGTATGTTTATATGGGAACTAGCTGAACCGGCAGACTTTGTCCTGCCACAAATTTATTTCCCTGCATATTTCTCTAACCCGATCCCTATGTCTATTATAATCCATATTGTTACATGCGGCCGATGTCGAAAGGTGGGCGCTCGCACGTAATAAGTATGCAACGAGAAAACAGAAAGGTGCAACGAGATATTAGTTATATTAATAAATAATTCTTCGATTAAGTGGAAATAAATAACAAATTTATGGGGCTTCACTGAGGTTAACGTACACAAGTAATTATGCTGAAATTACTGTGCACCACAGATTTCAGTGATAGGGAACTTCCAATAAATAAATAAATAAACACTTTGTTTCAATTCACAAGATCACAATGGGTTTTATTGAGTATATATATGTAGGATCGGGTGGCAGCACCAACCGTCCGTGTTAGATAAACTACAATGCAACCCTTCTAAACGAATGAACGTACAAAGAACACCATGCAATAATGATGGTTGACTTGAGCTAACGGCCCAAGTGAACTTTTTCTTCTTTTTGCCGACCATCAT
Source organism: Campiglossa producta (assembly GCA_964058755.1). Taxonomy (NCBI): domain Eukaryota; kingdom Metazoa; phylum Arthropoda; class Insecta; order Diptera; family Tephritidae; genus Campiglossa; species Campiglossa producta. Next base: position 1,065,065 of record CAXKVI010000007.1, on the reverse strand, counting down.
CGCAGTTAGTTCGCTAGATTAAAAAATACAAATGCTAGTAATTGTTAGTAACGAAAAGTGTCAGTAAATTTTTATTATCCAAATAAACATTGTTAAAGCCCACTGGGCAATTAAATGTGGAGTTTTATTTCGTCGGCATCCTACAAATTGGTGCCCGAAGTGCGACGGCAGCCATAAACGCCGTAATTACTTAAAATTGATACATTGGAAGAAATTGGCGTGAATTTGCACAAATGCACATGGGTGCACGCGCGATAAATTAAACAGATACCGTGTTGACATATGCGAAGGCCTAGCCGAGGCTGTGGAGAAAGCGATACCAGCAAACTGTACCTCCGTTAACCGTATCACGCATTTCAAGGTACGTAGGAAGATTTTCCAACGGCGAACCGTTACCAGAAGCGGCATCAGCAAAAGCAGCGGCGACTGCAGAACAAAGCCATCTATGTATGAAGCGACTGAGGTGACAAAATTTAAAGTGTATATGTGAGCACTGTGAGGTATGGGTTTTATATGTACCATTTATGTATGTATGTAAGACAAATTGTATGTTGATTTTGATTTGATTGATTTTAATAATTGTTCTGTAATATGAATATACATAATTGCCTTATGAGCATATGATTAGGAAAGTCACTGGATTTATATAAAAGAAGAGGAAGAGAACCCGTGTGTATTGTTAAAAGAATGTTGAATGTATAAATCGCAATTAATAATTTTGATGAAAATAAGCAGATAAATTAGGACGAAATTTGCATAATTTATCGTAGATTTTAGACCTCCAAGTTTTGACGTAAGGCAAACTGAAAGCCATCTTGTTTAAAAAAAAAAGAGATAAGATAAAATCATAAATTTCTTGTTGTTTTGTAAGCGGTAACGGCCGACAATGGAACGAAGCGACATTTTAGATCTGAACGTAGTTGGTCTTAAACAAAAATTGTTAGAGTTGGGTTTAGCTACCACCGGCCGGAAGGTGACGCTGCAAGACCGGTTATTAGAACATTTCGGTCTAAATGCCGATAGCGAAGATGGTGATGATAATGGTGACGATGTAGTTTCTGTCTATGACAATGCAGGTTCGTCGCCACCAAGCGCAATACCTCATAAGGCAATCTCTCGTGCTCCCTTTACCTTGCGCGACATAGAAGACTCCTTAACATCCTTTAGCGGTTCGGGTTCTCCCCATATCGAAGAATGGTTAGACGATTTTGAGCAAAATGCTAGTTCGGTTCAGTGGAGCGACCTCCAAAAATTCATTTACGCGAAGCAACTCCTTAAAGGAGCCGCAAAGATTTTTATCCGTAGCCAGCGAGATGCAACGAGTTGGGATTTGTTAGTGCAGGCGTTGAAGACCGAATTCGGAGCGAAGGTTTCAGCAATAGATGTACATAGGGCATTGGCAAATAGGCGTAAGCGCGGCGAGGAAAGTTATCGAGAATATCTATATTCGTTGATGGAGATCGGGAAGCTCATAGCACTCGACGAGAGGAGTCTCATCGAGTATTTCATCGAAGGCATTCCTGACTCCAAGCAAAATAAGAGAAATTTATCTTTGGCGAAGTCCGTTATTGAACTAAAAGAACAAATTACAATTTCCGAGAAGATTCGGTCTAGTCGCCAGCAAGCAACTTACCCAAATCTGAGTCGACCGAGCGCAGGTAGCAAGAGCTCCACTGGTCAGGGCGTACGAAAAGAGGGGGAGAAGAGGTGTTTCAAGTGCGGAAGCACTTCTCACCTGGCAAAGGATTGTAGTGAACAATTTAAATGTTTCAAATGTGGTAAGCCAGGTCATCGATCTGCCGAGTGTCCAACTTGTCCAGCTGCGATTAAGATGGAGAGCCATAACGTGAATACCCTAGGCGATGAAGTACGTCGTGGGCTAGGTGCCGCTGGAAAATGTGTCTTTGTTGATTTGACGTGTGATCAGGTGACATTCTCCGCGTTGGTTGATACCGGATGTGATGTTTGCTTACTACGTTACGACACATTACTTAGGCTGGATGAAAACATCGAGCTGGACAAGGATCGACGCAGGCTGGTCGGTGTAGCAAAGGCGGGTTAACCACGTTAGGCAGTTTTATCAAAATAGTCACCATAGATGGAATGGACTTGGAGATGAAGTTCCACGTGGTGAGAGAGCGGGACATGTCCTTTGCTGCAGTTATCGGAAATGACATTCTCAAACAGGTGACCCTAGTTGTCAGCGAGGATTCAGTGGAGTTCAAGCCAAAGTCGCAGAAGCAAAAACCAGCGGAAAGCACATCAGTGGAAGCTACGACCAGATCTGATTTTCTGTGTGAATTGAAGGAGTTATGTGTGGCGCTCGCGGTCGAGGATAGCGAGCGTGAGATCGAGTTGTCGCATCTCAGTTGGGAGGAAGGGAACATGGTGAAAAGTTTGTTGAATAACTATAAGCCGCGAAAGATGCAGAGATCTCCAGTGGAGATGAAGATTTTGTTGACTGACGATCTACCCGTCTGCGCAGGGCCGAGGCGCATGTCGTACGCGGACAGACGTATAGTGGAGGATCAGGTGGCAGTATGGTTGGAGGAAGGAATTGTCCAACGCAGCTCGTCGGAGTACGCATCGCCCATTGTATTGGTGTCCAAAAAAGATTGGGGCAAACGGCTCTGCTGCGACTATAGACGGTTGAATGAGAAGATCGTGCGGGACAACTTCCCAATGCCCCTGATCGACGACGTAGTTGAAAGGTTGTACGCGGCCAAAGTTTTTACCACACTGGATCTCGTGAATGGATTCTTTCACGTACCAGTTGAGCAGGGTTCTCGTAAGTTCACCTCATTTGTCACACACAACGACCAGTATGAGTTTTTATTCGTACCCTTCGGAATATCCAACTCTCCAGCGGTGTTTTCCCGTTTTATATTTGCCGTCTTCCGTGACTTGATACAAAACGGTACTGTGTTCGCATACATGGACGATCTCATCATTCCCGCTAAGGATGTGGATGAGGGAGTCCGGAAGCTGAAGGTGGTGCTGGAGAGAGCGGAGGAGTATAACCTGCGGTTCAAGTGGGAGAAGTGTCAATTCCTGCAGAAGTCCGTTGATTTTCTGGGTTATATAATAAGTGGCGGAACCATGCGGCCAAGCGAAGCCAAGACGAGGGCCGTCGAAAAGTTCCCCGTGCCGACTGACCGTAAAGCGGTGCAGCGCTTTCAGACGTTTCATCGAGGGATACGCAGTGGTCGCTAAACCGCTGTCAGATCTGCTGAGACGTGACGTACAATTCGTTATGAAAGAGGAGCAGCTCTTGGCTTTTCAGCAACTAAAGGCGGCATTGGTTAAGGCGCCAGTACTGAAGTTATATAACCCTAAAGCGGTGACAGAGGTACACACCGATGCGTCAATGTATGGGTACGGAGCGGTCCTCCTACAAAAGGATGTCGATGACCAGCAGTTCCATCCCATACAGTATATGAGTAGGAAAACGACGAAGACCGAAGAGAAATACCACTCGTGTGAGCTAGAGGTGCTAGCGATTGTCGGTGCCCTTAAAAAATGGCGGGTCTATCTGTTAGGGTTGAGGTTCAAGATAATAACTGACTGCAACGCTTTTGCTATGACTATGCGTAAACAAGATATTCCACTAAGAGTATCTCGTTGGGCGTTGTTCCTGCAGGACTTCAACTACGAGATCGAGCACCGGAGTGGTAGCAAGATGAGACACGTAGATGCGTTGAGTCGAGTTTCTTGCCTGCAACACCGACTAAAACAAGCGCAGCTGATGGACCCCTGGATTAAGGCGGTTATGAAAATCCTGGAAGGTGGCGACTACGAGGACTTCTACGTCCAGCACGGGGTGCTTCATAAAGATCCCAGTAAGGAGCTTATTGTTGTACCCACGGCGATGGAGGACGAAATCATTAGAGTCGCCCATAACGAAAGTCATTTCTCGGCGAAGCGAACGCAGGATGCTGTCGAAAGAACTTTCTATGTGCCACAGTTGCCCACCAAGGCGTCCAAAATTGTGAAGAGCTGCGTTGAGTGTATAGTCGCGGAGTCCAAATCAGGGAAGAAGGAAGGGTTTTTGACACCGATTGGCAAAGAAGACAGGCCCCTGGGAACCTACCACGTTGATCATCTGGGACCCATGGAACTGACGTCGAAGCATTATACTTACATCTTCGTTGTCGTTGACGCTTTCTCTAAGTTTGTATGGCTTTATGCGTCGAGGAGTACGGCGGCTGAATATGTTATAAACCAACTGAAGTGGCAAGCAGCGACGTTTGGGAATCCCAAGCGCATCATATCTGATCGTGGGTCGTCGTTCACTTCCAACGCTTTCAAGGAATACTGCGAACGGGAGGGGATACAGCATCTATTGATAGCTACCGGTGTCCCTCGCGGAAATGGGCAAGTGGAACGCATCCATAAGATCATCGTACCCATGTTGACGAAGTTATGCGCGGGAAACCCTAGTCAATGGTACAAGCACCTGGAGAGGGTTCAGCAGACCCTGAACAGCACGCCACCGCGCAGTACGAGGGTGTCGCCGTTTCGGTTATTGATGGGAGTCGAGATGAGGGTGAGTGTTGTCCCGGAGCTGCAGCAGCTCCTGGAAGAAGCTGCCATTGAAGAGTTAGACGTCGAGCGAGAAGAAGTCGTAGGTCTTTTGATAAAAATCGTAGAGAGGGGATTAAATATCGTTTAGATGAGTTAGTCGCCATTAAGCGCACGCAGTATGGGGCAGGGCTGAAGTTGAGAGGAAAGTTCTTAGGTCCATATAAGATTGTGAAGGTCCTGAACCACGATAGATATGAGGTCCGCAAGGTGGGGGATCACGAGGGTCCAGGTAGTACAATAACAGTTGCAGAGCACATGAAAAAATGGGAGCCTGATATCCAATCTCCTCGTGCATCATCATCCGGGCCGAATGATCCGTCAGGAGGGCCGAATGTAGGATCGGGTGGCAGCACCAACCGTCGGTGTTAGATAAACTACAATGCAACGCTTCTAAACGAATGAACGTACAAAGAACACCATGCAATAATGATGGTTGACTTGAGCTAACGGCTCAAGTGAACTTTTTCTTCTTTTTGCCGACCATCATCGCAGTTAGTTCGCTAGATTAAAAAATACAAATGCTAGTAACGAAAAACTTATAACGACCGCCAATAAGTGTCAGTAAACTTTTATTATCCAAATAAACATTGTTAAAGCCCACTGGGCAATTAAATGTGGAGTTTTATTTCGTCGGCATCCTACATATATGGAATGTACACCAGTAACTAACTGATTACACGGAAATGTTTACAAAGTAAATTTAATATTTAGTTACCGTGTAACGGATTACACGAATTTTATTTACAATATAAAAAATGTGGAAGAATTAATTTATTGAAACGTATGAATTCACTTTACGTACCTGGCTTGGCTGCTGGTGATTCGACGCTGTTCGGAAACGGAGTGGCCGAGCTTTTAGATAAACGACAGCTGTAGACCGCCTTCGAATCCTGCATTCGTAGGATTCGAAGACGTAAGCGCTGTTATCGGTTTGACAGATAAAATGTAATAGCGTAGCAGATACTAAGATCTGCTACGAGGGGCCACCGATATATTTAGGCTGTTGGCCTAAACATGCTGGCCCCCCTTGCGACAAGCAACGTTAAAAAAGGAAAAATGAAGTCACCAACAACCATTCCAGGTTATCTATTAAATTTTAAACTATTTCGAAGCCTGTTTCTGTAGCCTTCCTTGCTCCTCCAATGGCGCCTGCTGTGGGTGGAAAAAAGGATTAATAAATGGTTTTGTTATGTTCATTGCACCTTAAGATTACTGTCGTCCAACATAATATCTGGGGTGGATACCGCCTATTGTTGGCACGCCCCAGATATGATTAGGCCGAATATTGTGGCCTGGGCCAGTAGGCCGTTGATAGTGGATGGCGGTGTGCCGTTCAGCATGAGGCTGGCGTACACATCGGCGCCCAACGTGAGGCGCACTGGTGAGGCGCGAAAGAACTCGGGGTCCGCCAGCTTCATAAACTGAAACGGCACCGCAACTGTTGCATCAATGGTTGTCGTCGGGTTCAACCGGTGGTGACGTGCGACGATCGTGGCTTGGGTCGTGACCCTTCTGCCCACCCCAAACTCTCCTCTAAGCACTAGAGTGCACCTGATCGGCCGAGTCCCCCCAAATCGTTCCAAGTCGAGCTCGGTAGCGAGCTCGCTGTCGATGACCGAGGTGGGTGAACACGGGTCGATCAGGGCGCGGACAAAATGTAGTCTGCCGCCGGACTCAATACAAACGGTCGCAGTGGGGGCGATGGCGACAAACGATCGCAGGATGATGTTGGAGGTGGGCGTGTTGGCTGCTCGACCCGACCGAAATGCGGCGGTGACCTTTGTGTGGACCGGATAAGGTGCCGTCCGACCCGCTGTAAGGCGTGATGAGCGGAAAGGACTCTAGGACATTTTAGCTGGTCTAATCCTTTTTCAATTGGATCTTAGACCGAAATCGAAGTGTAAACGATTGAAATCGATCATGACCCCTGCGGGTTACGGGTTTAGATACGGCTACGGCGAAGCCGATTAATTTCTCGAAACCGAAAACTAAATCGTAATCGATATTTTAATAAGGAAAACGAAACCCTTTCAAAGTCCAGAGCCGCTTCCAAACAAGGTTGTACTTGTTTTTTTTTTTTTGGCATGAGGAAATGCTATGTAATTTTTCAGTAAAACAATTGTATGGGACACAAGAACAGTGCTTGGGTGGCAAGGGGTTAATACGATTGGAGTGTTTACATTTATTTGAAGGAAAAAGCCTTTGATCTCTTTATCTGTCAATTGACTTTGGTGTGGGGAATTTATGTTTGGGCGATGTGCTGCTAATTTACTGTAGCACATTATCATCTTCTGTGGCAGATCGGTTCGTCCGTCTGCAGTAGGGTTTTTGTTGGCCTCGTTATAAAGTTTAACGAGTGCAATTTCTTGTTATTGGGTTCATTGTTGGGGTGGTTAATGTTTTTCCTGCGGGGATTAAACCGCAAGGTTCTCTAATCCGGAAAGGAATGCGAAGTGGAATTAGGGAAATGGAGAAGTGGAATATTACTCCTTTCCGTCATCCTCACTGATGGGTGGAAGTAGGACCAATTTCGCGATTGGTCTGGTAGTTCGGCCTCGCGCAGTGTCTAGTTCAACGACTCGAACTCGGTTGTCCGGTCCATGATGAAGGTTCGCGATCCGCCCTAGCCTCCATTCGTTGGGAGGCAATTGTCCTCCTTTAGGACGACGAGGTCCCCTTGTTTTAAGTCTACTTGCGGATGTTTCCATTTAACGCGTTTCTGCAGTTCGGTGAGATACTCGGTTTTCCATCGTTTGCAGAACGTTTGGTGTAATGCCTTGAGTTTTTCCCATCTGTTGACGAGTGAAGCCCGATTCTCGCTGACATCGATCTCTGGTGGTGCTAATAGATGCCCTCCAACGAGGAAATGTCCTGGGGTAAGCGGCTCCAAGTTTGACGGTTCGTTGAAAGAGGGAGTTAAGGGTCGCGAGTTAAGACAAGACTCGATTCGACAGAGGAGGGTACTAAATTCTTCTAGGGTGAATTTGTGATCGGAGGCGATCTTTTTGAAGTGGTTTTTGAAACTCTTGACTTCCCACAGTCCACCCATATGAGGCGCACCTGCTGGTATGAAATGCCAGGTCAGGGTTTGATGGCAGTATTTCGAGAGGGTTAAGTTGCGTGCGTCCGCTAGAAAGGATTGGAATTCCGATCGGAGAGCTCGAGAGGCGCCGACAAAGTTCGTTCCATTGTCAGAATGGATGTTTTTTGGACACCCTCGTCTGGCAACAAACCTATCGAAGGCTGCCAGGAATGAGGCGGTACTGAGGTGGCCTCCAAATGAATGGCCTTGGTCGTAAAGCATACGAACAGGCAGACGTAACCCTTTGACATGCGACATCATCTACCGCTGTAGGATTTGATGTCGAAGGGTCCGGCGAAATCTACTCCGGTGTTTGTAAATGCACGGGAAAAGGTGGTGCGTTCGGCGGGAAGGTCCCCCATTAATTGGGTCTGTACTCTTTGTCGGAAGATGGTACATACCTTACAGTTGTGGATAATCGATCTAATCATGTTTTTAACTTTTGGGATCCAGTATTGCGTGCGGATAAGCCGCAGCATTACATGGTTTTCCCCATGGAAGGAGATCTTATGGACAAACTGGACCAGGAGACGGGTATAAGGACACGCATAAGGAAGGATAATTGGATGCCGCTCGTTGCAAGGTAGATCAAGGGATGCAGACAGACGGCCGCCCACCCGTAAGATGTTACAGCTATCGATGAAGGGGTTCAGAGGTAGGACTTCGCTTTTTGTCCCGATAGGTTTCCCGGATTTTAAATTCCCTAATTCCTCAGAATAATATTTCTGTTGGTAGATGGTAATAAGACGTTGAGTCGTAGCCTTAATTTCGTCGGGCGAAATGAGGTGTGACTCCGCTTTAAACGTGGATTTTGTTTTGGGACTCGTTCTTTGGGGGAATCTCATAACATATGATATGACCCTCAAAGCTCTTGAAAAATCGGAAAATCTATCTAGGATGTCTTCTTTATTGTTGATTTGCGTAGTTGCGTGGATTTGTACTCTCTTTCCCTCGATGTTTGCACCATACTCTTTTTCTTGGGCTGGCCATTTAGTCTTGTCTTCTCGTAGCCAAGAAGGTCCCTGCCACCACAAACTGTGGCCGACTAAATCCCTCGCTGATAGTCCTCTGCTGGCCAGATCTGCTGGAATCTACGTGTCGCCAGGCTTGGTGACCTACTTTTTCCACAATCTTTGTCACGCGATGTGCCACGAAAGTTGACCAAGAGCACGGTGGTTTCCTTTCCACGCCAAGACTATGGTTGAGTCCGTCCATAGGTGCATGTTGAATGTGCCTAAGTTAAGGTTTTCGATGACGGTTTCTAAGGTTTTGGCCAGCAGAACCGCTCCACACAACTCCAATCGGGGTAAGGAGATGGTCTTCACTGGGGCTACTCTTGTTTTGGCCATGAGTAGGTTTACGTAAACCTGATCTTTCTGATGCATCGCAGAATCCGTGTATTTCCACGTCGTTGGATGGTGTGAAATACACCCATCGTGGTATGCGGAGGTTACTGATTTCATTGTAGTCTTGCATAAAGTTGTGCCACCTATCTAAAGTTTCAGTCGATACTCTCTCGTCCCAGCCCGTCACCTCTAACCAAATGTTTTGCATAATCATTTTGGCTAATATGATGACTGGGCCCAGCCATTCTAATGGATCGAAGAGTTTAGCGATGGCTGAGAGTATCGCCCGTTTAGTAATGCTATCCTTATTTGCGATGGGCTTAGCTGTAAAATAAAACTGGTCAGAATGTGCGTTCCAACGGATTCCGAGTGTTTTGACCGTACTGGAGTCTTCGAACTCCAGAAAGTCCTCGTTCAGTCGATGATGTTTGGGTATTCCCTGTAGTATTTTGTTGCAATTCGACGTCCATTTTCGAAGGGATAAGCCCGCGGACTGTAATGCACGCGTAATTTCATCGCGAGCCTTGATAGCGTAGTCGATAGTATGCCCTCCTGAGAGAACATCATCGACGTACATACTTGTTCGCAGGATATTTGCTGCGATGGGTACTGAAGTCTCCACGTCATCCGCTAACTGATGCAGTGTTCGGATGGCTAAGTATGGAGCACAATTAACTCCAAAGGTTACCGTCTGTAACTCGTAGACGGTGATAGGGTTCTCAGGTCTGGTCCGAAAAACTATTCTAAAACTAACTATAGAATCTCCATCTGAGAAGCAGAATTGTTAAATCGGCCTGAAGTACTGGACCTGGATGAAGTACGTCGTTAAGGCTGGTGCCATTAGCGGTGGGACACCACGCGTTGAATACCACCCTGACTTTAGTAGTTGTGCTTTCTTCCTTTATGACAGCATGATGAGGCAGGAAGTAGCAATCTGTAGACAGGGGTGGGATGATTGAAGGAACTTTGGACATATGTCCTAATGTTTCGTACTCCGCTAGTACTCTATTATATTCTGTCTGTAGGTCCGGTGTCTTCGCGAGACGGGTCTCATTTCTGTAAAATTGAGAGCATACACCTTTTAAAGAAGGCCCTAAGCAGACATTACTGGGAAAATCTTGTTTAAATGGAAGGGCAACTGTATATTTCCCATCAGGGCCTCGTTCTGTTGTAGCCTTGAAAAGTTCCTCGCAACAGGCATTATCCTCGTTCAGTGCCTTTTTCTTAGGCAGATCTTCCAACTCCCAGAAAGCGGTGAACTGTTTGTCTAGGCTTATTTCGTTGAAAAATGATACCCTGTTATTGGTTGGCTGTGCTGCCTCGGCCCGGCCGGTTAATATCCAACCGAAGACGGTTTCTTGGACAAGAAGCGTGTTCATAACGTTCTTCCTTATACCACCCAAGATTATTTTTGCGTAAATGTCGCCTACTAGAATGAGGTCGACTGGCTCATTAACGAAGAATCTCTTATCTGCTAAGATCAAGTCCGGGAAAGCTTGCTGGGTCAACGCGCTGACTTGGCAAGTTGGAAGATCCCCGGTAAGTTGTGGTAGGACTAGCACCATTGTATCGATGTGGACTAGAGGGTCGATAACGGAACCTATTGTAATAACGCACGACTCTTTGACCTGCGCTGACGGCGTATTGTTTATACCCGATACTTGGATGTTCAGGCGTTTCGATGGCAGATTTAACCTCTTTTTTAGCCTTTCTGTTATGAACGAGCACTCAGAGCCGGAGTCAATAAGTGCTCTGGCCGAGAAATCCACTCCATTATAGTGGATTTTAACTCGTGCCGTTCCTAACAATACCCCCTTACTCGTATTTGATTGTAATGTTGAAACCTGATTAATCTGTTCATTTCTTTTTTCAGATTCCATTCTCGACCTAGCCTGCTGCGAGGTGGAGGGCATATCGTCGTTGTTGCGTCGGTTCCAACTACGATTGTTCGCATTGGAGTTCCGGTTCCAACTTTGGTTGTGTCCTTGTGGTTGCGCTGTTGGTAGGTGGAGTAGAGTGTTGTGCCTTGAGTGACACACGGCGCAATTAAGCTGGTGATTGCATCGCGTGACGGTGTGCTCCGCGGACAAGCAGTTTAAGCAAGAACTGGTCCTTTTAATATACGCTATTTTGTCCTTTGTCGACAACCGTCGGAAATTATTGCAATCTCGCAGTCTGTGCTCCTTGGTGTTGCACATTTGACACCAGCCATTAGGGACGCTGGCTTGGTATACTCCGAGTTTCCTAGGGGAATCCCGTGAGCTGTGTGATCCCTGACTCGAGGGTGATTTAGCACTGTTGCTACTCCTCAGATAGGACACGGTTTTCAATGTTTGGAACCGGTTGGATAAGAATCTATCCATGTCTTCCCATTTAGGTATCTCTGTTTTGTTCTCAATGGTTTGTTCCCAGAGAGCCATCCCAATTAGATATGTCAATTTGATGACATTGGAGTGATGCGATGCAATTATTTATATCTCGTTGTAGTTGTTTGATCTTTGTTCCACATTCCTTGTCCACCGCGGTCAGACTGAACAACGATTTTAATTGGGTATTGACCAGGATACGCTTGTTCTCGTACCGGTCACTTAAATTTTTCCAGGCAGTAGTAAAGCCTTTGTTGGTCAGTGGACACCTCCTGACTATTTCCTTCGCCTCCCCTTGATCGTGACACATCGGTGTCACAGGGCGGAAGCCGGATGTTATTTTCACGGCTGGATGGTTCAGTCTCTTTGGGTGGTTGTATTGCTTGCGTTGACAGCTTTTCCACCTGGGCGTTAATTGCTGCCATGCATCTTGTGTAGCATGCGAAACACGTCTTATTTTTTTGTTTAATTGATTGTAATTGCTCCTTAGTTGTTTCGGTTGAGGCAAGAAGACTTTGATAAGTCGATTTGGATTTCTTCCATAATGCCTTAAGCTCCTCTTGTTGTATTACAAGGGTGTGCTTATCCATGTCTTGTATATCCTGAGTGTTGAGATCTTGCTCAAACTCAACGATACAATCGGAGTGGCGGATGTAGGCCTCCATTCTTTTAATTTGTTTAAATATTTTGTATACTTATAGAGAAACTGGAACAGGAATATCTTGCTTTTAGTGTATTCAAAAGTGTTTGTGCAACAGATAAATCTCTGAAGATTTAATGTATTGAAAATAATTTGTGAAACAGCTAAAACCTCTGGTGGTTATTTGAATCAACAAAAGTGTATGGGGCACAGATAGCAATCTCTGAAAATTTAATGTGCTTCCAAAGTGTATGTAATAACAACAAAAAATCTGAAGATTTAGTGTATTAATCGTGTATGTGGCACAAGTAGATCTCTGAAGATTTAATATAATGAAAGTGTATTTGATAGCAGATAAAATCTCTGAAGACTTACTGTATCAAAAGGTGTATGAGGCACAGATCACACAGGCACAGGTAGATCTCTGAAGATTTAATGTGATGAAAGTGTATTTGATAACAGATAAAATCTCTGAAGACTTACCGTATCAAAAGTGTATGTGGCACAGATCGAAATCGCGGTACCGATTTAATGTGCTTTGGGTATTGTAAACCCTGTATAGCCAAGCCAAGTGAAAATAAAGTGTAGTTCCAAGAAAAAACTAACGCAGTTGTATTTGTCCAGATAATCGTGGACGAGTGATCGTGGTTTTTTTTAAAAATTTCAAATGATACAGATAAAGGTATTATAAGTTAGCGACACTTATGGACTGTGTACGCACTAAATGTTTATAATCACAAGCCACCCAGCGTAGTGATATAAATAATTGAGAATTTATAATTGTGTGTTGATGAAATAAAATGTGAACTTTGTGACGGATTTTTCAAAAAAGCATCAACTAAGTGAAAATTTAAAAGATATATTTCGCGGTGTTTCCACAGGAAGTGGTAGAACAGAGAGATGTTCAGTGCAGTGATAAGTGTATATAAAAAAAACAAAAAAAGTTCACTGTCTGCTTGCCTTGAGCTGTGTCGGATAAGTCTTGCCACTGGTGGGGGACTTAACCGATAGTCAAAAGGCGAAAGTGTGCTATCAAGAACACGGGTTTTTCACTTACTTCGTTTTTCGAAAAAATCTCACTCACAAGGTTCACTACTTTTTGCACGTATACAAAAAAGTGGTGCATGAACTAACAAAAACCCAACGTACCTTGCGTGATAAAATTGAGCAAAATGGACTGTATTTGAGATGCTGTATTGATCGTATGGACGATGTGATGATGTGATGTGTTAACTATGTGATGTGATGACTATGTGATGGTTGTGACTGTGTGTATATTACTGTGATGGTATATGGTGGGCGGAGCCGTTTCAATAAATTAATTCTTCCACATCTTTTATATTGTAAATAAAATTCGTGTAATCCGTTACACGGTAACTAAATATTAAATTTACTTTGTAAACATTTCCGTGTAATCAGTTACACTCACTTTCTGCGAGCACAGTAATTGCTATAAAGTTACTGGTGTACATTCCATATATATACTCAATAAAACCCATTGTGATGTTGTGAATTGAAACAAAGTGTTTATTTATTTATTGGAAGTTCCCTATCACTGAAATCCGTGGTGCACAGTAATTTCATCATTATTACTTGTTTACGTTAACCTCAGTGAAGCCCCATAAATTTGTTATTTATTTCCACTTAATCGAAGAATTATTTATTAATATAACTAATAACTCGTTGCACCTTTCTGTTTTCTCGTTGCATACTTATTACGTGCGAGCGCCCGCCTTTCGACATCGGCCGCATGTAACATTGGTCCTTCGAGCCGGATCAAACCAGCACCTATGGCTCTTTACTAGACGACTAAGCCGTCTAGGGCGGGGAGTATGTTTACGCGGCATAAGCTATGATTATTTCGTTCATTTCATATCTTCTGCATTACATACCAATGTAATTCGCAGATAGTTTATGGAATTTACGGAATACATAGCTTATAGCCGCTTCAACAAATTGTGGTTCTAGCACAGTGCTAGCCTCCTATGCATACTTTTGGAAGGGACCAGTCCCTAAATAAATAAAGTGTGGGTAAAATGAGCAGTCATCCAGATGCCTGTCTCAGAGCCTAGTGCTGAGTGTCATTCAGCTTTTGCTGCTAACTGCAAACTCGTTAGTGCTAACGCTCACCCTCACTTAGTAACAACAATAAACAAATCGTGGTTTTAGCACTGTGCTAGCCTCCTATGCATACTTTTGGAAGGGACCAGTCCCTAAATAAATAAAGTGTGGGTAAAATGAGCAGTCATCCAGATGCCTGTCTCAGAGCCTAGTGCTGAGTGTCATTCAGCTTTTGCTGCTATCTGCAAACTCGTTAGTGCTAACGCTCACCCTCATTTAGTAACAACAATAAAATAAAATTTACAGTCCACTTATAATTAAAAATTTAAAATAAAATAAAAAATTAATAATTAAAAAATACCGGCGGCGGCGCGATTCGAATCCTGACCGCCGGAGTGTGAGTTGGGTTCGTCAACCACTGTGCCACCGCTCATACTCCTTAGCCAATAACTAAATACATATAATAATAAACTATTCTCCGCCCACCATTTAACGGCTCGAAGGACCATGTCTAAGCTGAAGTTAAATGGTGGGCGGAGAGTAGTTTATTATTATATGTATTTAGTTATTGGCTAAGGAGTATGAGCGGTGGCACAGTGGTTGACGTACCCAACTCACACTCCGGAGGTCAGGATTCGAATCCCGCCGCCGCCGGTATTTTTTAATTATTAATTTTTTATTTTATTTTAAATTTTTAATTATAAGTGGACTGTAAATTTTATTTTATTGTTATTGCTAAGTGAGGGTGAGCGTTAGCACTAACGAGTTTGCAGTTAGCAGCAAAAGCTGAATGAATCGATCTCGTAAAACCCCTTGCCAAATTTTAGTGGTCTAACCTAAATACTTCCAGAGTTATGGACTATGAAGTATTTCATTCGTATGGGAGGTGCCACGCCCCCTTTTTCGTTATCCCCAGTTTTTTTGGAGGTGGTGGGAATCGATCTCATAAAACCCCTTACCAAATTTCAGTCATCTAACCTAAATACTTCCAGAGATATGGACTATGAAGTATTTCATTCGTATGGGAGGTGCCACGCCCCCTTTTTCGATAACTCGAGTTTTTTGGCAGGTGTTAGGGATCGATCTCATCAAACCTCTTACCACGTTTGAGTGGTCTAACATAAGTACTTCCAGAGATATGGACTATGAAGTATTTCATTCGTATGGGAGGTGCCACACCCCCTTTTTCGTTATCCCCAGTTTTTTGGAGGTGGTAGGGATCGATCTCATATAACCCCTTACCAAATTTCAGTGGTCTAACATAAATACTTGCAGCGATATGGACTATGAAATGTTTCCTTCGTATGGGAGGTGCCACACCCCCTTTTTCGTTATCCCCATTTTTTTTGGAAGTGGTAGGGATCGATCTCATATAACCCCTTACCAAATTTCAGTGGTCTAACATGAATACTTCCAGAGATATGGACTATGAAGTATTTCATTTGTATGGGAGATGTCACGTCTCCTTTTTCCTTATCCCAATTTTTTTGGAAGTGGTGGGCATCGATCTCATAAAACCCCTTGCCAAATTTCAGTGGTCTAAGCTAAATACTTCCAGAGACAGGCCCGGCAGAACACTTTCACCCCGGGTGGGTAGTTGTCATTACATGACGAACCAATGTTACTTCTGCACAAAAAAAAATTGTCGGAAAAAAGTCAACAGGTGATTCCTTGACAATTGCAACTCGTATAGATAAATAAAATAAAATTAAACTTACATATAAGTAAGAATTTTTGTGAGCTATAGACCGGGATAATAATTCCTATTGAAGCTTCATGTTGAATTATTATGTTTATTTTTTTTTTTTTGTTTTGAAGAAAAACTCAAAGAAAAGCCACAAACAATATTACAAGCTATAGTTATAGTACTATTTCACGCTGGCGAAAGCGATCTACGGACTAATTCGTAATGATTTTACTAGAAGTGTTTTGCTTCCGAACGGGCTTCGATCTCGGTTGCTTCAACTTCTAGTCACGGCAGTCTAATCACTAGGCTAATCGTGTCATTTTGGCATGTTGGCTTAACTAGAGTTTTCCTTCAATTTGGTTTTGTTGGTGTTCTTTGCCCATTGACTGCTAGCGAAGAAACATTCTGTTTCCAACAATGCTATTAGCAGGGACTTTGTTTAATACATTTGTTATTGTATTAAATATTGTTCTCTACACTTTGTAACCTTTTATAATTGAGGGCATAATGTATTAAGATAGAAATAAGCTATATTGTCGTACAAAAACATTGTTTTTTTTTTTAGAAAACCTGTTCTTAATTGAATTTTGTTGCCAATAAAGGAAAAAAAAATGCAGCGTGCTCTCGGCTGAACTAAACTGGTTTTTGTTTTAATGGTCTTACATTTTAACATATAAGTAAGAATTTTTGTGAGTTATAGACCGGGATAATAATTCCTATTGAATCTTCATGTTGCATAATTATGTTTTTTTTTGTTTTGAAGAAAAACTCATAGAAAAGCTACAAACAACAACACACCCTATAGTTATAGTACTTTTTTCTCAGAATTTTCAGAATTTTTTGGGGTATGCAGTTTTGTAGCCCATCCAATTTTAGTATACTCCTTATCATAATTATGGGACACCTCGTTTTGACATGTTCTAAGCCTTTATGTCATTTTCTTTTAATTTTCAGTTTTTGCTTATAGAATTCTAAATTGAAAACAGTAAAAGAAAACAGAAAATGCCATATTATAGCCCGTTCAATTCCAGTCCAACAAAGTGTAAGTTTAAAGTGTTTCAAAAATCTCCTTCAATTGTTAGAATTTTTTTTTTTTTTGCCTATGCTGCGTTCCTTTCTCCATATATCCCAAAATCAACATTTTTGGTTCTATGGAAAAAAATGTCTGATCCCCTAAAAAAAAAAATGTTTAACAATTAAAGGACATACTTAAAACTTGCACTACTAAAATTGAACGGGCTACAAAATGGCATTTTCGGTTTTTTGATTCAAAATATTTGAAAAAATATTAAAATTTTAAAACAAAAAGAGTAAACGCTTAGAGCGGAGACCTTTACTGTTTTCAATTTAGAAATCTATTAGCAAAAAATGAAAATTATAAAAGTTATTTCCAAATAAAAGGGAAGAATTTGGTTCACAACGAATATTTATTTAGAATTAGGAATAAAATTCCGTATCGTACAGAAAAAACCTTAAACAATTGATATTTACATGTATTTGGTTATTGCTTAAAAGTATGTGTTAGCACAGTGTGTATTATTAAATAAGTTTCATTGTTGACAGAGTTATTGATTTAATTGTTCACAATATTAGCGACCAGTTTATCACTGTTCAAATAAATGTTGCTAATAGTATTATTTATTTGTTGTTAATAATATTAGCGACCAGTTTATCACTGTCCAACTAAATACTGTTAATATTATTTATTTATGTTTAACAATGTTAGCGACCAGTTTGTCACTGTTCAACTAAACACTGTTAATATTATTAATTATTTGTGTTGAACAATATTAGCGACCAGTTTGTCACCGTTCAGCTAATATTGTTATGTTAGTATTTCTAATTAGCTTACCTCTCGAGTGGACGAAAATCACAAAGTGAAAGCCCATCACACGAGAGCGCTTCTTTTATAGCCGAGGGTGCTGAGCTTTTGCTTCGGCCTTAACAGCGTTCGTTTATGTTAATTTTCAAACAGTGTGCTTTTGTGTATTGTAACTAGCATATGTTGTGGAACATATTATAGTGCTTTTAGGTTAACAGGGTTGTAATTGACAACTAATAGTACTAAATCTTATACTACGAAAAGTAAATACTACTAAATTATACCTATGCTACAGTCTCCCCCTTGCTGAACGTGAAGTAAACGTAGCGCTCATCACATGTTTGTTTGTTCTTATTTATAAAATTATAAAAATGCATCTTATATCTAAGGAAAATCATGGCAAATAGAGCAATTTGTTGATGTGACCGAATATTCAAGACACATTGGCTTCTTACATTTGGCGCACAGCTTTCTGGTTTTTCTACGGCGTTTTTCCTCTTGTGCGTAACATAAATAGCAAAGATCCGCACACAGGTTTTGGCGTGCGCGCTGCGGCAGATGTTGATGCTGCTGTTGACACCATTGATTCCACCGGTCGGTTGAAATATGTATGCTTCAATAGCAATTTTAGTCGAAAAATTTCGCGTCACTTGACGATTTATGGCTCTGGCTTCAATAATGGGCATACACAATGCTTCAGCCAAGATGCGCAGAATCAGCTTACGCTTGTTTGATCTCCAAGGCAACATAGGGTTATTCAAATCGTAGACAATGTAGGCTGCAAGAGCTGTAATGTCCAACATGTTGAAGAACATGGCTAGTGGCCATCGTTTTGTCTGTCTTGGTGTTGGATATTCCGCAAACATTTGGTCCATTCGATCAACACCACCTTTGGTACGATTATAATATTCAATTATTTCAGGTTTCCCACTGTCAGCTATTTCAGCATCATTATGCATGGTCGAAAGCAAAATTACTGCTTTATTTTTTTTGGGAACATGAGAGCACATTGTCACATTATTTTTGAAGCCAAATGCCGTTGAACCAATTATCGTGTTTATGTTTTTGTTCGGCTTCATTTCTTGAGGAATATATGATTTGTTTTTGCGCAAAGTTCCAACGATCGTGAGTTTCCAGGTGAGAAGCAGTTCTGCAACTGGCAAGGTCGTAAACAAATTGTCCATTGTAATGTTTCGGCCACTTCCTTGGTATTTGGCAGACAAATCCTTCACCACTCGTTCGCCTTGGTTCGTTTCCCTACCAGTTTCTGCTTGGCCAGTATATATTTGTCCATGCACTGGATATGCATTTGTGGCATCGCAAATCCACCAAACCTTGATACCATATTTAGCAGGTTTTGACGCTATGTACTGCGTAAACCGTGTGCGTCCACGGTAAGGAAATAATTGTTCATCAATCGTCAAGCATGAGCTGGGCTTGTAATGTGCAGCAAGATTATTGTTCATCATCGTCCACAACTCACTGATCGGTGCTGCTTTATCAGTTAGTAAGCGTGTTGCACGAATGTTTTTATTGTCAAATCTTAGGAACCGCAATATCGAACAGAAACGGTTGACTCCCATTGTGGCGTGATATAAAGAATAGTTTTTGACGCTCCATAAATCTCGAACATGTTCTCCATTGCTATGGTTCGCACCAGTCATAATAAGTATGCCAAAAAATGCATACAGCTCTGTTATTGACACAGGCGTCCATGACTTAGGAGTTGTGTTTGGATGCGCATTGTTGTAAGCATCATACGTTTCTTTTGCTAACTTAATATAATAATTCTTTTGCTATTAATATAATAATTATATCAGCCATTTGAACGTTCATGAAACATTTGAATGTTTGCTCTATTTACAACATTTCAGTGCATCTCGCTGGTCCAGAACGTTCTCTTATAATATTTTGTCTGAGTACCTGACGACTTACATTTGGTTCTTTCATCCACTCAGTACCATCACGTGCAACAAATTTTTCGTCACTAGCAGATAATTCATTATTTTCTTCTACTTCTTCTTCTTCATCGTCTTCTTCATCATCCTCATAGTCCGAATAAACAGGTAATACTTCTGCGGCACTTTGCGAAACTTCAGCATCGTCATCATCAATTTCAATGTCATTGATTTGAATTTCTTCTTCATCTTCTGAGACAAAATCATAGGGCGCGTCATCGTCACAAATTTCATCAAATAAAGATTGTATATATAATTCTCGCTGTTCCTCAGTTAGCCTGCATAATAAAAAAAAATAGTATATGTTTACATTGTTGCTTATTTTAAATTTTTTACCTTCTATATGCTGCACTTGATAAATATTGGTTTCTTCTTGAAGCCATTTCGTATTTATTTTCACTTATATTTTCACTTCTTACACTTTTGAGCACCAAAACAATAATGAAAATATCAAAACAACCCTTGCAGCTGCATATAAAATACAAAACCCAGTTATACCAGTGTATTTGCTACCTACGTACCCAGGTAGAATATTTCAATGAAATAAAAACCAAAATGTGTATTCGTTGTTACTCTACAAGTATATTATTATAAATTATATTATTTTGTTTTGCACTTATCAGGACAACAACAAAAACCAAAAAAAAAACAAAAATCCACTGTTGCATGTCCTGAAGTTATTTGCCCATATCGCTGGAACCAGGAGGAATATTCGAATGAAACAAAAGACAAAATACTTGTTATATATTAAAATATGCATTTCAAATATACATTTAAAAAAATCATAGAAATCGAAAAAAAAACACAAAATAAGGTGTGTCTTTTCGTGGTATTTTCTGGGTGTGTGTTCTAGGGTTAAAGCGGATGTGTGATATGTCTCAAGTGCGATTTCATATGAGGTCGCACCGATTTTCCGTTTCACGATATAAGGGCCATCACGTTTTGGTACGAATTTGGAGTCTGCGTTGCTTGACTCAGTACGTGAGTTCTAACCAATACTTCGTCTCCCTCATCGATTTTAGCCTGTGGTTGTCTATGTTTGTCAGCATAAATCTTGTTACGAAGTTGGCTTTCTTGCTGAGTTCATTGCAAATCGTATGGACGGTAAACCAATATTCCGCACGTTGTATTGGTTTTGTACAAGGATCGCTAGTTGAGCCTTTAGGTCTCTGTTTTTGCGTTCGACTGGATTACTTTCAGGGTGAGAAACAGGTGTAAAAACTTGGTGAATTCCCAACTGAACTGCACGCCGTTATCAGATTTAAAGCGCCTAGGAACACCATATCGCAAAAAAACTTCTTCGATTAAAACTTTAGCGCAAATTTCGGCAGTTGCTTCATTTAAGGGGAATAATTCTACCCAACGACTAGCAACATCTTCTGCAATCAAAATCCTTTGATAGACAACTTCCGTTTTATGCAAAGAACCAAATAAATCTACGGCAACAACTTCGAACCGTTGTTTGGTACTTGTTGTTTGAAGCAATCCCATTGGATTCATATTACTTGCTTTGTATCGCTGACACTCGATGCAGTTCCTAACGTACTTCGTAATTTCGGCTCGCATTCCTGGCCAGAAGTAACGACTTAAGATACGTGCTATTTTTCGCTCTGCTCCATAGTGGCCCGCTGTGCTGTCATCATGATACGTTTTTAAAATTTGGTGTTTTCGTTGGCTTCTTCTAAAGAGTCGCTTTAAATATTCGAGTCGGCTCATTTGGCGAGTCGCCTGGCGCGAATGATTATGGATAGCGAACATATCAGTTCGCCCAGAAAATTTGGTTGCCAGTTCTAAAAACAGAAAGTGGCGAACGTCAAATGTTAAAAAACATTTCAAATTAAATCTAATTGAAGTTTCAATTATTTATTATTTGATAATTCAAATCATTATTGAATTTAAAAAAACTATGAACAGTGTAGATTTATTCTTCGAGGACCGGTATGAAGTGGATGAAGGCAACGTCCTAAGGATAAGACGTAACATTCGCGATAGTTCAGACCCAATGAGTCTCCCAAATACGCTGTAAGTATAACACATCCCAGGCAGGGAGTCTTCAAGGGCTCGTCTGAAAAGCTGGGACCTGCAAAGCTGTAAAAAATTATCTTGTTATATGTATTACAGATTCGTGTCGTACTTCAGAATAAACAAAGATGCTTTTGTGTTTCTCTTGGAAAAAATGGAAAGCTCGTTGCAAATACAACGTAGTGCAGCGATTCCCCCAATTTTGAAGCTAGCCTGTGCTCTGCGATTTTTCGCCGATGGGACGTACCAGAAAGGAGTTGGTAACGACTACGAACTAGGTTTCGCACAAGCAACAGTGTCAGTGGTCCTAAAGCAAGTCTTAGATGTATTCGATCAAATAATTTGCCGCGAATGGATAAGTATGGAAATGACGGAACAAGAGAAACAAAGCGCCCGACGTTTTTTCACCGTTCAGCTAATATTGTTATGTTAGTATTTCTAATTAGCTTACCTCTCGAGTGGACGAAAATCACAAAGTGAAAGCCCATCACACGAGAGCGCTTCTTTTATAGCCGAGGGTGCTGAGCTTTTGCTTCGGCCTTAACAGCGTTCGTTTATGTTAATTTTCAAACAGTGTGCTTTTGTGTATTGTAACTAGCATATGTTGTGGAACATATTATAGTGCTTTTAGGTTAACAGGGTTGTAATTGACAACTAATAGTACTAAATCTTATACTACGAAAAGTAAATACTACTAAATTATACCTATGCTACAGTCTCCCCCTTGCTGAACGTGAAGTAAACGTAGCGCTCATCACATGTTTGTTTGTTCTTATTTATAAAATTATAAAAATGCATCTTATATCTAAGGAAAATCATGGCAAATAGAGCAATTTGTTGATGTGACCGAATATTCAAGACACATTGGCTTCTTACATTTGGCGCACAGCTTTCTGGTTTTTCTACGGCGTTTTTCCTCTTGTGCGTAACATAAATAGCAAAGATCCGCACACAGGTTTTGGCGTGCGCGCTGCGGCAGATGTTGATGCTGCTGTTGACACCATTGATTCCACCGGTCGGTTGAAATATGTATGCTTCAATAGCAATTTTAGTCGAAAAATTTCGCGTCACTTGACGATTTATGGCTCTGGCTTCAATAATGGGCATACACAATGCTTCAGCCAAGATGCGCAGAATCAGCTTACGCTTGTTTGATCTCCAAGGCAACATAGGGTTATTCAAATCGTAGAGAATGTAGGCTGCAAGAGCTGTAATGTCCAACATGTTGAAGAACATGGCTAGTGGCCATCGTTTTGTCTGTCTTGGTGTTGGATATTCCGCAAACATTTGGTCCATTCGATCAACACCACCTTTGGTACGATTATAATATTCAATTATTTCAGGTTTCCCACTGTCAGCTATTTCAGCATCATTATGCATGGTCGAAAGCAAAATTACTGCTTTATTTTTTTTGGGAACATGAGAGCACATTGTCACATTATTTTTGAAGCCAAATGCCGTTGAACCAATTATCCTGTTTTTGTTCGGCTTCATTTCTTGAGGAATATATGATTTGTTTTTGCGCAAAGTTCCAACGATCGTGAGTTTCCAGGTGAGAAGCAGTTCTGCAACTGGCAAGGTCGTAAACAAATTGTCCGTTGTAATGTTTCGGCCACTTCCTTGGTATTTGGCAGACAAATCCTTCACCACTCGTTCGCCTTGGTTCGTTTCCCTACCAGTTTCTGCTTGGCCAGTATATATTTGTCCATGCACTGGATATGCATTTGTGGCATCGCAAATCCACCAAACCTTGATACCATATTTAGCAGGTTTTGACGGTATGTACTGCGTAAACCGTGTGCGTCCACGGTAAGGAAATAATTGTTCATCAATCGTCAAGCATGAGCTGGGCTTGTAATGTGCAGCAAGATTATTGTTCATCATCGTCCACAACTCACTGATCGGTGCTGCTTTATCAGTTAGTAAGCGTGTTGCACGAATGCCCCATAAATTTGTTATTTATTTCCACTTAATCGAAGAATTATTTATTAATATAACTAATAACTCGTTGCACCTTTCTGTTTTCTCGTTGCATACTTATTACGTGCGAGCGCCCGCCTTTCGACATCGGCCGCATGTAACATTGGTCCTTCGAGCCGGATCAAACCAGCACCTATGGCTCTTTACTAGACGACTAAGCCGTCTAGGGCGGGGAGTATGTTTACGCGGCATAAGCTATGATTATTTCGTTCATTTCATATCTTCTGCATTACATACCAATGTAATTCGCAGATAGTTTATGGAATTTACGGAATACATAGCTTATAGCCGCTTCAACAAATTGTGGTTCTAGCACAGTGCTAGCCTCCTATGCATACTTTTGGAAGGGACCAGTCCCTAAATAAATAAAGTGTGGGTAAAATGAGCAGTCATCCAGATGCCTGTCTCAGAGCCTAGTGCTGAGTGTCATTCAGCTTTTGCTGCTAACTGCAAACTCGTTAGTGCTAACGCTCACCCTCACTTAGTAACAACAATAAACAAATCGTGGTTTTAGCACTGTGCTAGCCTCCTATGCATACTTTTGGAAGGGACCAGTCCCTAAATAAATAAAGTGTGGGTAAAATGAGCAGTCATCCAGATGCCTGTCTCAGAGCCTAGTGCTGAGTGTCATTCAGCTTTTGCTGCTATCTGCAAACTCGTTAGTGCTAACGCTCACCCTCATTTAGTAACAACAATAAAATAAAATTTACAGTCCACTTATAATTAAAAATTTAAAATAAAATAAAAAATTAATAATTAAAAAATACCGGCGGCGGCGCGATTCGAATCCTGACCGCCGGAGTGTGAGTTGGGTTCGTCAACCACTGTGCCACCGCTCATACTCCTTAGCCAATAACTAAATACATATAATAATAAACTATTCTCCGCCCACCATTTAACGGCTCGAAGGACCATTTCTAAGCTGAAGTTAAATGGTGGGCGGAGAGTAGTTTATTATTATATGTATTTAGTTATTGGCTAAGGAGTATGAGCGGTGGCACAGTGGTTGACGTACCCAACTCACACTCCGGAGGTCAGGATTCGAATCCCGCCGCCGCCGGTATTTTTTAATTATTAATTTTTTATTTTATTTTAAATTTTTAATTATAAGTGGACTGTAAATTTTATTTTATTGTTATTGCTAAGTGAGGGTGAGCGTTAGCACTAACGAGTTTGCAGTTAGCAGCAAAAGCTGAATGAATCGATCTCGTAAAACCCCTTGCCAAATTTTAGTGGTCTAACCTAAATACTTCCAGAGTTATGGACTATGAAGTATTTCATTCGTATGGGAGGTGCCACGCCCCCTTTTTCGTTATCCCCAGTTTTTTTGGAGGTGGTGGGAATCGATCTCATAAAACCCCTTACCAAATTTCAGTCATCTAACCTAAATACTTCCAGAGATATGGACTATGAAGTATTTCATTCGTATGGGAGGTGCCACGCCCCCTTTTTCGATAACTCGAGTTTTTTGGCAGGTGTTAGGGATCGATCTCATCAAACCTCTTACCACGTTTGAGTGGTCTAACATAAGTACTTCCAGAGATATGGACTATGAAGTATTTCATTCGTATGGGAGGTGCCACACCCCCTTTTTCGTTATCCCCAGTTTTTTGGAGGTGGTAGGGATCGATCTCATATAACCCCTTACCAAATTTCAGTGGTCTAACATAAATACTTGCAGCGATATGGACTATGAAATGTTTCCTTCGTATGGGAGGTGCCACACCCCATTTTTCGTTATCCCCATTTTTTTTGGAAGTGGTAGGGATCGATCTCATATAACCCCTTACCAAATTTCAGTGGTCTAACATGAATACTTCCAGAGATATGGACTATGAAGTATTTCATTTGTATGGGAGATGTCACGTCTCCTTTTTCCTTATCCCAATTTTTTTGGAAGTGGTGGGCATCGATCTCATAAAACCCCTTGCCAAATTTCAGTGGTCTAAGCTAAATACTTCCAGAGACAGGCCCGGCAGAACACTTTCACCCCGGGTGGGTAGTTGTCATTACATGACGAACCAATGTTACTTCTGCACAAAAAAAAATTGTCGGAAAAAAGTCAACAGGTGATTCCTTGACAATTGCAACTCGTATAGATAAATAAAATAAAATTAAACTTACATATAAGTAAGAATTTTTGTGAGCTATAGACCGGGATAATAATTCCTATTGAAGCTTCATGTTGAATTATTATGTTTATTTTTTTTTTTGTTTTGAAGAAAAACTCAAAGAAAAGCCACAAACAATATTACAAGCTATAGTTATAGTACTATTTCACGCTGGCGAAAGCGATCTACGGACTAATTCGTAATGATTTTACTAGAAGTGTTTTGCTTCCGAACGGGCTTCGATCTCGGTTGCTTCAACTTCTAGTCACGGCAGTCTAATCACTAGGCTAATCGTGTCATTTTGGCATGTTGGCTTAACTAGAGTTTTCCTTCAATTTGGTTTTGTTGGTGTTCTTTGCCCATTGACTGCTAGCGAAGAAACATTCTGTTTCCAACAATGCTATTAGCAGGGACTTTGTTTAATACATTTGTTATTGTATTAAATATTGTTCTCTACACTTTGTAACCTTTTATAATTGAGGGCATAATGTATTAAGATAGAAATAAGCTATATTGTCGTACAAAAACATTGTTTTTTTTTTTAGAAAACCTGTTCTTAATTGAATTTTGTTGCCAATAAAGGAAAAAAAAAATGCAGCGTGCTCTCGGCTGAACTAAACTGGTTTTTGTTTTAATGGTCTTACATTTTAACATATAAGTAAGAATTTTTGTGAGTTATAGACCGGGATAATAATTCCTATTGAATCTTCATGTTGCATAATTATGTTTTTTTTTGTTTTGAAGAAAAACTCATAGAAAAGCTACAAACAACAACACACCCTATAGTTATAGTACTTTTTTCTCAGAATTTTCAGAATTTTTTGGGGTATGCAGTTTTGTAGCCCATCCAATTTTAGTATACTCCTTATCATAATTATGGGACACCTCGTTTTGACATGTTCTAAGCCTTTATGTCATTTTCTTTTAATTTTCAGTTTTTGCTTATAGAATTCTAAATTGAAAACAGTAAAAGAAAACAGAAAATGCCATATTATAGCCCGTTCAATTCCAGTCCAACAAAGTGTAAGTTTAAAGTGTTTCAAAAATCTCCTTCAATTGTTAGAATTTTTTTTTTTTTTGCCTATGCTGCGTTCCTTTCTCCATATATCCCAAAATCAACATTTTTGGTTCTATGGAAAAAAATGTCTGATCCCCTAAAAAAAAAATTTTTTAACAATTAAAGGACATACTTAAAACTTGCACTACTAAAATTGAACGGGCTACAAAATGGCATTTTCGGTTTTTTGATTCAAAATATTTGAAAAAATATTAAAATTTTAAAACAAAAAGAGTAAACGCTTAGAGCGGAGACCTTTACTGTTTTCAATTTAGAAATCTATTAGCAAAAAATGAAAATTATAAAAGTTATTTCCAAATAAAAGGGAAGAATTTGGTTCACAACGAATATTTATTTAGAATTAGGAATAAAATTCCGTATCGTACAGAAAAAACCTTAAACAATTGATATTTACATGTATTTGGTTATTGCTTAAAAGTATGTGTTAGCACAGTGTGTATTATTAAATAAGTTTCATTGTTGACAGAGTTATTGATTTAATTGTTCACAATATTAGCGACCAGTTTATCACTGTTCAAATAAATGTTGCTAATAGTATTATTTATTTGTTGTTAATAATATTAGCGACCAGTTTATCACTGTCCAACTAAATACTGTTAATATTATTTATTTATGTTTAACAATGTTAGCGACCAGTTTGTCACTGTTCAACTAAACACTGTTAATATTATTAATTATTTGTGTTGAACAATATTAGCGACCAGTTTGTCACCGTTCAGCTAATATTGTTATGTTAGTATTTCTAATTAGCTTACCTCTCGAGTGGACGAAAATCACAAAGTGAAAGCCCATCACACGAGAGCGCTTCTTTTATAGCCGAGGGTGCTGAGCTTTTGCTTCGGCCTTAACAGCGTTCGTTTATGTTAATTTTCAAACAGTGTGCTTTTGTGTATTGTAACTAGCATATGTTGTGGAACATATTATAGTGCTTTTAGGTTAACAGGGTTGTAATTGACAACTAATAGTACTAAATCTTATACTACGAAAAGTAAATACTACTAAATTATACCTATGCTACAGTCTCCCCCTTGCTGAACGTGAAGTAAACGTAGCGCTCATCACATGTTTGTTTGTTCTTATTTATAAAATTATAAAAATGCAACTTATATCTAAGGAAAATCATGGCAAATAGAGCAATTTGTTGATGTGACCGAATATTCAAGACACATTGGCTTCTTACATTTGGCGCACAGCTTTCTGGTTTTTCTACGGCGTTTTTCCTCTTGTGCGTAACATAAATAGCAAAGATCCGCACACAGGTTTTGGCGTGCGCGCTGCGGCAGATGTTGATGCTGCTGTTGACACCATTGATTCCACCGGTCGGTTGAAATATGTATGCTTCAATAGCAATTTTAGTCGAAAAATTTCGCGTCACTTGACGATTTATGGCTCTGGCTTCAATAATGGGCATACACAATGCTTCAGCCAAGATGCGCAGAATCAGCTTACGCTTGTTTGATCTCCAAGGCAACATAGGGTTATTCAAATCGTAGACAATGTAGGCTGCAAGAGCTGTAATGTCCAACATGTTGAAGAACATGGCTAGTGGCCATCGTTTTGTCTGTCTTGGTGTTGGATATTCCGCAAACATTTGGTCCATTCGATCAACACCACCTTTGGTACGATTATAATATTCAATTATTTCAGGTTTCCCACTGTCAGCTATTTCAGCATCATTATGCATGGTCGAAAGCAAAATTACTGCTTTATTTTTTTTGGGAACATGAGAGCACATTGTCACATTATTTTTGAAGCCAAATGCCGTTGAACCAATTATCCTGTTTTTGTTCGGCTTCATTTCTTGAGGAATATATGATTTGTTTTTGCGCAAAGTTCCAACGATCGTGAGTTTCCAGGTGAGAAGCAGTTCTGCAACTGGCAAGGTCGTAAACAAATTGTCCATTGTAATGTTTCGGCCACTTCCTTGGTATTTGGCAGACAAATCCTTCACCACTCGTTCGCCTTGGTTCGTTTCCCTACCAGTTTCTGCTTGGCCAGTATATATTTGTCCATGCACTGGATATGCATTTGTGGCATCGCAAATCCACCAAACCTTGATACCATATTTAGCAGGTTTTGACGGTATGTACTGCGTAAACCGTGTGCGTCCACGGTAAGGAAATAATTGTTCATCAATCGTCAAGCATGAGCTGGGCTTGTAATGTGCAGCAAGATTATTGTTCATCATCGTCCACAACTCACTGATCGGTGCTGCTTTATCAGTTAGTAAGCGTGTTGCACGAATGTTTTTATTGTCAAATCTTAGGAACCGCAATATCGAACAGAAACGGTTGACTCCCATTGTGGCGTGATATAAAGAATAGTTTTTGACGCTCCATAAATCTCGAACATGTTCTCCATTGCTATGGTTCGCACCAGTCATAATAAGTATGCCAAAAAATGCATACAGCTCTGTTATTGACACAGGCGTCCACGACTTAGGAGTTGTGTTTGGATGCGCATTGTTGTAAGCATCATACGTTTCTTTTGCTAACTTAATATAATAATTCTTTTGCTATTAATATAATAATTATATCAGCCATTTGAACGTTCATGAAACATTTGAATGTTTGCTCTATTTACAACATTTCAGTGCATCTCGCTGGTCCAGAACGTTCTCTTATAATATTTTGTCTGAGTACCTGACGACTTACATTTGGTTCTTTCATCCACTCAGTACCATCTCGTGCAACAAATTTTTCGTCACTAGCAGATAATTCATTATTTTCTTCTACTTCTTCTTCTTCATCGTCTTCTTCATCATCCTCATAGTCCGAATAAACAGGTAATACTTCTGCGGCACTTTGCGAAACTTCAGCATCGTCATCATCAATTTCAATGTCATTGATTTGAATTTCTTCTTCATCTTCTGAGACAAAATCATAGGGCGCGTCATCGTCACAAATTTCATCAAATAAAGATTGTATATATAATTCTCGCTGTTCCTCAGTTAGCCTGCATAATAAAAAAAAAATAGTATATGTTTACATTGTTGCTTATTTTACATTTTTTACCTTCTATATGCTGCACTTGATAAATATTCGTTTCTTCTTGAAGCCATTTCGTATTTATTTTCACTTATATTTTCACTTCTTACACTTTTGAGCACCAAAACAATAATGAAAATATCAAAACAACCCTTGCAGCTGCATATAAAATACAAAACCCAGTTATACCAGTGTATTTGCTACCTACGTACCCAGGTAGAATATTTCAATGAAATAAAAACCAAAATGTGTATTCGTTGTTACTCTACAAGTATATTATTATAAATTATATTATTTTGTTTTGCACTTATCAGGACAACAACAAAAACCAAAAAAAAACAAAAATCCACTGTTGCATGTCCTGAAGTTATTTGCCCATATCGCTGGAACCAGGAGGAATATTCGAATGAAACAAAAGACAAAATACTTGTTATATATTAAAATATGCATTTCAAATATACATTTAAAAAAATCATAGAAATCGAAAAAAAAAACACAAAATAAGGTGTGTCTTTTCGTGGTATTTTCTGGGTGTGTGTTCTAGGGTTAAAGCGGATGTGTGATATGTCTCAAGTGCGATTTCATATGAGGTCGCACCGATTTTCCGTTTCACGATATAAGGGCCATCACGTTTTGGTACGAATTTGGAGTCTGCGTTGCTTGACTCAGTACGTGAGTTCTAACCAATACTTCGTCTCCCACATCGATTTTAGCCTGTGGTTGTCTATGTTTGTCAGCATAAATCTTGTTACGAAGTTGGCTTTCTTGCTGAGTTCATTGCAAATCGTATGGACGGTAAACCAATATTCCGCACGTTGTATTGGTTTTGTACAAGGATCGCTAGTTGAGCCTTTAGGTCTCTGTTTTTGCGTTCGACTGGATTACTTTCAGGGTGAGAAACAGGTGTAAAAACTTGGTGAATTCCCGTGCAGTAAAATATTTTCTGCATAATTTCTGACACGAACTGCACGCCGTTATCAGATTTAAAGCGCCTAGGAACACCATATCGCAAAAAAACTTCTTCGATTAAAACTTTAGCGCAAATTTCGGCAGTTGCTTCATTTAAGGGGAATAATTCTACCCAACGACTAGCAACATCTTCTGCAATCAAAATCCTTTGATAGACAACTTCCGTTTTATGCAAAGGACCAAATAAATCTACGGCAACAACTTCGAACCGTTGTTTGGTACTTGTTGTTTGAAGCAATCCCATTGGATTCATATTACTTGCTTTGTATCGCTGACACTCGATGCAGTTCCTAACGTACTTCGTAATTTCGGCTCGCATTCCTGGCCAGAAGTAACGACTTAAGATACGTGCTATTTTTCGCTCTGCTCCATAGTGGCCCGCTGTGCTGTCATCATGATACGTTTTTAAAATTTGGTGTTTTCGTTGGCTTCTTCTAAAGAGTCGCTTTAAATATTCGAGTCGGCTCATTTGGCGAGTCGCCTGGCGCGAATGATTATGGATAGCGAACATATCAGTTCGCCCAGAAAATTTGGTTGCCAGTTCTAAAAACAGAAAGTGGCGAACGTCAAATGTTAAAAAACATTTCAAATTAAATCTAATTGAAGTTTCAATTATTTATTATTTGATAATTCAAATCATTATTGAATTTAAAAAAACTATGAACAGTGTAGTTTTATTCTTCGAGGACCGGTATGAAGTGGATGAAGGCAACGTCCTAAGGATAAGACGTAACATTCGCGATAGTTCAGACCCAATGAGTCTCCCAAATACGCTGTAAGTATAACACATCCCAGGCAGGGAGTCTTCAAGGGCTCGTCTGAAAAGCTGGGACCTGCAAAGCTGTAAAAAATTATCTTGTTATATGTATTACAGATTCGTGTCGTACTTCAGAATAAACAAAGATGCTTTTGTGTTTCTCTTGGAAAAAATGGAAAGCTCGTTGCAAATACAACGTAGTGCAGCGATTCCCCCAATTTTGAAGCTAGCCTGTGCTCTGCGATTTTTCGCCGATGGGACGTACCAGAAAGGAGTTGGTAACGACTACGAACTAGGTTTCGCACAAGCAACAGTGTCAGTGGTCCTAAAGCAAGCTTACCTCTCGAGTGGACGAAAATCACAAAGTGAAAGCCCATCACACGAGAGCGCTTCTTTTATAGCCGAGGGTGCTGAGCTTTTGCTTCGGCCTTAACAGCGTTCGTTTATGTTAATTTTCAAACAGTGTGCTTTTGTGTATTGTAACTAGCATATGTTGTGGAACATATTATAGTGCTTTTAGGTTAACAGGGTTGTAATTGACAACTAATAGTACTAAATCTTATACTACGAAAAGTAAATACTACTAAATTATACCTATGCTACAGTCTCCCCCTTGCTGAACGTGAAGTAAACGTAGCGCTCATCACATGTTTGTTTGTTCTTATTTATAAAATTATAAAAATGCATCTTATATCTAAGGAAAATCATGGCAAATAGAGCAATTTGTTGATGTGACCGAATATTCAAGACACATTGGCTTCTTACATTTGGCGCACAGCTTTCTGGTTTTTCTACGGCGTTTTTCCTCTTGTGCGTAACATAAATAGCAAAGATCCGCACACAGGTTTTGGCGTGCGCGCTGCGGCAGATGTTGATGCTGCTGTTGACACCATTGATTCCACCGGTCGGTTGAAATATGTATGCTTCAATAGCAATTTTAGTCGAAAAATTTCGCGTCACTTGACGATTTATGGCTCTGGCTTCAATAATGGGCATACACAATGCTTCAGCCAAGATGCGCAGAATCAGCTTACGCTTGTTTGATCTCCAAGGCAACATAGGGTTATTCAAATCGTAGACAATGTAGGCTGCAAGAGCTGTAATGTCCAACATGTTGAAGAACATGGCTAGTGGCCATCGTTTTGTCTGTCTTGGTGTTGGATATTCCGCAAACATTTGGTCCATTCGATCAACACCACCTTTGGTACGATTATAATATTCAATTATTTCAGGTTTCCCACTGTCAGCTATTTCAGCATCATTATGCATGGTCGAAAGCAAAATTACTGCTTTATTTTTTTGGGAACATGAGAGCACATTGTCACATTATTTTTGAAGCCAAATGCCGTTGAACCAATTATCCTGTTTTTGTTCGGCTTCATTTCTTGAGGAATATATGATTTGTTTTTGCGCAAAGTTCCAACGATCGTGAGTTTTCAGGTGAGAAGCAGTTCTGCAACTGGCAAGGTCGTAAACAAATTGTCCATTGTAATGTTTCGGCCACTTCCTTGGTATTTGGCAGACAAATCCTTCACCACTCGTTCGCCTTGGTTCGTTTCCCTACCAGTTTCTGCTTGGCCAGTATATATTTGTCCATGCACTGGATATGCATTTGTGGCATCGCAAATCCACCAAACCTTGATACCATATTTAGCAGGTTTTGACGGTATGTACTGCGTAAACCGTGTGCGTCCACGGTAAGGAAATAATTGTTCATCAATCGTCAAGCATGAGCTGGGCTTGTAATGTGCAGCAAAATTATTGTTCATCATCGTCCACAACTCACTGATCGGTGCTGCTTTATCAGTTAGTAAGCGTGTTGCACGAATGTTTTTATTGTCAAATCTTAGGAACCGCAATATCGAACAGAAACGGTTGACTCCCATTGTGGCGTGATATAAAGAATAGTTTTTGACGCTCCATAAATCTCGAACATGTTCTCCATTGCTATGGTTCGCACCAGTCATAATAAGTATGCCAAAAAATGCATACAGCTCTGTTATTGACACAGGCGTCCATGACTTAGGAGTTGTGTTTGGATGCGCATTGTTGTAAGCATCATACGTTTCTTTTGCTAACTTAATATAATAATTCTTTTGCTATTAATATAATAATTATATCAGCCATTTGAACGTTCATGAAACATTTGAATGTTTGCTCTATTTACAACATTTCAGTGCATCTCGCTGGTCCAGAACTTTCTCTTATAATATTTTGTCTGAGTACCTGACGACTTACATTTGGTTCTTTCATCCACTCAGTACCATCACGTGCAACAAATTTTTCGTCACTAGCAGATAATTCATTATTTTCTTCTACTTCTTCATCGTCTTCTTCATCATCCTCATAGTCCGAATAAACAGGTAATACTTATGCGGCACTTCAGCATCGTCATCATCAATTTCAATGTCATTGATTTGAATTTCTTCTTCATCTTCTGAGACAAAATCATAGGGCGCGTCATCGTCACAAATTTCATCAAATAAAGATTGTATATATAATTCTCGCTGTTCCTCAGTTAGCCTGCATAATAAAAAAAAAAATAGTATATGTTTACATTGTTGCTTATTTTACATTTTTTAACTTCTATATGCTGCACTTGATAAATATTCGTTTCTTCTTGAAGCCATTTCGTATTTATTTTCACTTATATTTTCACTTCTTACACTTTTGAGCACCAAAACAATAATGAAAATATCAAAACAACCCTTGCAGCTGCATATAAAATACAAAACCCAGTTATACCAGTGTATTTGCTACCTACGTACCCAGGTAGAATATTTCAATGAAATAAAAACCAAAATGTGTATTCGTTGTTACTCTACAAGTATATTATTATAAATTATATTATTTTGTTTTGCACTTATCAGGACAACAACAAAAACCAAAAAAAACAAAAATCCACTGTTGCATGTCCTGAAGTTATTTGCCCATATCGCTGGAACCAGGAGGAATATTCGAATGAAACAAAAGACAAAATACTTGTTATATATTAAAATATGCATTTCAAATATACATTTAAAAAAATCATAGAAATCGAAAAAAAAACACAAAATAAGGTGTGTCTTTTCGTGGTATTTTCTGGGTGTGTGTTCTAGGGTTAAAGCGGATGTGTGATATGTCTCAAGTGCGATTTCATATGAGGTCGCACCGATTTTCCGTTTCACGATATAAGGGCCATCACGTTTTGGTACGAATTTGGAGTCTGCGTTGCTTGACTCAGTACGTGAGTTCTAACCAATACTTCGTCTCCCACATCGATTTTAGCCTGTGGTTGTCTATGTTTGTCAGCATAAATCTTGTTACGAAGTTGGCTTTCTTGCTGAGTTCATTGCAAATCGTATGGACGGTAAACCAATATTCCGCACGTTGTATTGGTTTTGTACAAGGATCGCTAGTTGAGCCTTTAGGTCTCTGTTTTTGCGTTCGACTGGATTACTTTCAGGGTGAGAAACAGGTGTAAAAACTTGGTGAATTCCCGTGCAGTAAAATATTTTCTGCATAATTTCAGACACGAACTGCACGCCGTTATCAGATTTAAAGCGCCTAGGAACACCATATCGCAAAAAAACTTCTTCGATTAAAACTTTAGCGCAAATTTCGGCAGTTGCTTCATTTAAGGGGAATAATTCTACCCAACGACTAGCAACATCTTCTGCAATCAAAATCCTTTGATAGACAACTTCCGTTTTATGCAAAGGACCAAATAAATCTACGGCAACAACTTCGAACCGTTGTTTGGTACTTGTTGTTTGAAGCAATCCCATTGGATTCATATTACTTGCTTTGTATCGCTGACACTCGATGCAGTTCCTAACGTACTTCGTAATTTCGGCTCGCATTCCTGGCCAGAAGTAACGACTTAAGATACGTGCTATTTTTCGCTCTGCTCCATAGTGGCCCGCTGTGCTGTCATCATGATACGTTTTTAAAATTTGGTGTTTTCGTTGGCTTCTTCTAAAGAGTCGCTTTAAATATTCGAGTCGGCTCATTTGGCGAGTCGCCTGGCGCGAATGATTATGGATAGCGAACATATCAGTTCGCCCAGAAAATTTGGTTGCCAGTTCTAAAAACAGAAAGTGGCGAACGTCAAATGTTAAAAAACATTTCAAATTAAATCTAATTGAAGTTTCAATTATTTATTATTTGATAATTCAAATCATTATTGAATTTAAAAAAACTATGAACAGTGTAGATTTATTCTTCGAGGACCGGTATGAAGTGGATGAAGGCAACGTCCTAAGGATAAGACGTAACATTCGCGATAGTTCAGACCCAATGAGTCTCCCAAATACGCTGTAAGTATAACACATCCCAGGCAGCGAGTCTTCAAGGGCTCGTCTGAAAAGCTGGGACCTGCAAAGCTGTAAAAAATTATCTTGTTATATGTATTACAGATTCGTGTCGTACTTCAGAATAAACAAAGATGCTTTTGTGTTTCTCTTGGAAAAAATGGAAAGCTCGTTGCAAATACGACGTAGTGCAGCGATTCCCCCAATTTTGAAGCTAGCCTGTGCTCTGCGATATTTCGCAGATGGGACGTACCAGAAAGGAGTTGGTAACGACTACGAACTAGGTTTCGCACAAGCAACAGTGTCAGTGGTCCTAAAGCAAGTCTTAGATGTATTCGATCAAATAATTTGCCGCGAATGGATAAGTATGGAAATTAGGGAACAAGAGAAACAAAGCGCCCGACGTTTTTTCTTCGAAAAATGCCGTCTGCCGGGTATCATCGGATGCGTGGATGGCACACATATTGGAATTGTTGCTCCAAATCGACCGAAACATCAGTACCTTAATAGGAAAGGGTTTTACAGCATTAATGCCATGATTGTAAGTGAAAATAAACAAATTTGATATACATACATAACATATTTTTACTTGGTATATTCAAAGGATTGCGATCACAAAATGAACATACGTTATGTAGATGTTCGTTTCCCGGGTTCAACGCATGACTCATTTGTTTGGGCAAACAGTGAGCTTAAGGACATTTTCCACAGAACGTATAGTACGGAAGATCGCAGTTCAATATTTTTAGGTACGATGTTGAAACCATTTTATCTTACGAATGTAACTTAAGTTTCTTATAGGAGATTCCGGGTACCCCTTAAGTACATATTTAATGACTCCATTTAGGATTGCGAGCTCAGGCAGCAGAGAGTCTACCTTCAATACTCATGAAGCCAGAGGTCGAAATATAATAGAAAGAACAATTGGTGTGTTAAAATGTCGTTTTCGGTGCCTTCTAAATGAAAGAAAACTTCACTATTCCCCTGAGAAAGCAACACACATAACTAACGCCTGTTGTGCTCTGCACAATATTTGTATAAATTTCAACGTTGAAGCCCCGAATCTACCTAACTACAATTTGAACGAATTCGTTGACATGGAATTGGAAAATGTGCACATTCCTTCCAATGAAGGGGAGTCGCGAAGGGTCGAAATAATGAATTCATTATTCTAAAATCAAACTAAAGTAAAATAAAAATTTTTAAAAATTAAATAAAGAATTAAAATTGAAAAAATAAAACCAAGTTTTATAAAATAAAATAAGATTAAAATAATATGGAATAAAAAAAAAATAAAAAATAAAATCTAAATATCTAAATTTTTACTCAAGTTATGTAAATTTATGTGATTTTCGATATCGAAAAAGGGGGCGTGGTTATCATCCGATTTCGCCCATTTTCAACAACGACCTATCTTTGCCGGAAAGTAACATGTAAACCAAATTTCATGCAAATATCCCAATTTTTACTCAGGTTATGTTAATTTGAGTGATTTTCGAAATTTTCGATATCGAAAAAAGGGCCGTGGTTATAGTCCGATTTCGCTCTTTTTCAATTGCAACCTACCTTGCACAGAAAGTAACCTGTATACAAAATTTCATCCAAATATCTAAATTTTTACTCAAGTTATCGTGTACACAGAAGGACAGACGTACGGACAGACGGACGAACATGCCTAAATGAACTCTTTTCAACCTAAGAACTTTCATATATGGAACTCTATATCTATCTCGATTATTTTGTGCCGTTACGTAGTACCGTTATGTGGACAAAATTATAATACCCTTGTACTAGTACTAGTACGCTGGGTATAAAAAATAAAACAAATTTAAATAAAATAATATTAAGAAATAAAACAAACAGAAAAAAATAAATAAAAAAGTAAAGTAAAATAAAATAAACAAGTAAGAAAGTGTAAGTTCGTCTAAACCGTACCTAGCGATTTCTACCAATTTCATCAAGAATATTTCCTATACCACCATGGAACCAAGACATTTCAATTTATGTGATTTCCGAATTTTTTGATATCGAAATAGAAGGCGTTGTTGTTGTTGTTATCATCTGTTTTCGCCCATTTTCTCTAGCATCCGACTTTGGCCAGAAAGTATACCAAATTTCATGCAAGTATCTCAATTTTTGCTAAAGTTATGTCAGTTTATGTGATTTTCGATATAGAGAAATTGAGCATCGTTATAGTCCGATTTGGGTTATTTTCAATAGCAACCTACCTTGGCCAGAGAGTAACCTGCATAATAAATTTCATGCAAATATCTCAATTTTTACTCAAGTTATGTCGATTTAAATAAAATAAATTAAAATAAACATTTATGTAAAAAGAAAATAAAGTAAGAAAATAAAATTAAAAAAATAAAACAAAGAAATACAAAAAAAAATAAAGTTAAATAAAAAAATAAAAAAAAAAATAAAAAAATAATGTAAAATAAAATAAGACAAAAAAAATAAAATAATAAAAAGAAAATAATAAAATAAAAAAATAGAATAAAAATAAAATAAACAAGTAAGGAAGTCTAAGTTCGGGTAAGCCGAACATTAAATACCCAGTGTATGGAAACAATAGTAGGTATATATTTTCTATATATATATTTCTATATATATTATAATTTGGGAAAAACGAACTCAATAATTTTATTAGTTAGTTTATAAAATTAAT
Source organism: Campiglossa producta (assembly GCA_964058755.1). NCBI lineage: Eukaryota > Metazoa > Arthropoda > Insecta > Diptera > Tephritidae > Campiglossa > Campiglossa producta. The sequence continues at coordinate 1,026,652 of CAXKVI010000007.1, read as the reverse complement.
ATTTATTTATGGTACGGTATAACATATATGTACATTGTTCGTGTGCCCTCAAAATCTTACTTATAGTTGAATACATTTCTTACTCTAATATACTTACGCCCAATTTGTGACAAATTTTTAAATTGAAAAAAATAAGTTTGGGGCAGTTTTTCGAAATTCGAATTATTTTTAAAATTATAGCTATCACCACTTTTCGAAATTCCTTACTTTTTGATGATTTTCTCACGATTGGTCAAACCGATTTTGCTAATTTTTTAAATATACTCGTATATAAAAGATGGTATCTTCTACCAAACGACGATTCTAACTTTTGCAAAAAAAAAATTTTTTTGCAAATATTATTCGCAATTTTTAACTTCTCCATCGTGGTCAGATGGCGCTTTTATATGATGTTTGTTGTATGATTAGTAACTATTGGCAAAAAAAAATTTGTTTGGTACTTTAAGGGGGCGGGAGTTATTTACAACAACATCATACAAAAGCGCTATCTCAACACGATGGAGAAGTTAAAGATTGCGAATAATGTTTGCAAAAAAAAAATTTTTGCAAAAATTGGAAATGTCCTTTTGTAGAAGATACCAACTTTTATATATATTTAAAAAATTAGCAAAATCGGTTTGACCAATCGTGAGAAAATCATCAAAAAGTGAGGAATTTCGAAAACTGTTGATAGCTATAACTTTCAAAATAATTCGAATTTCGAAAAATTGTATAGCTATTTTTGTTTGATCGTTCTGAGCCATACTACCAACTTTCAAAAAAATACATGGCCGTCGAAAAAAAGGCTGCTCACTTAACAAAATTAACCCTCGTGAAGGGTGGATACCTTGCCGCGGTACGAGGGCTTAAGTCGATAGCCACAGGGCTACGCTGCCCTTGTGATCATAGCTCCGTACGGCACTTCATCACGAGAGCAGCCTAGCCTCTCTGGCGCGACGACAAAGATCTTCCCCCTCCCAATCCAGGGTGTTATGCGAAACCGTGCCCATTGGACGTTTGCAGCCGGGAGGCAAATCGTGGCTGTATTTGAACGGAGCCTCTCTGATACCGGGTCGCCGCAGAGAGTAAGCATGGCCTTACCGCGGTACGGGGCTCTGCCGCGGCGCACGACATATTTTCCCCTACTCTTCCCTTGACCCTAAGCTGGCCTTGTCCGGCGATGGGTCGTACGAACAAGATGAACTCAAATAACCTAAATAAAAACGAAAAACATAAAAAACAAACAACGCCAAATTTCACTCCTCACAAAGGAGAGCTATGGAGGAACAGGCGAGAAAGCAACAACACCGCCGGAGGACAACCTCCGTTCCACAATCAAGGGGGGGATCGACAGCGATGGCAACTGCGAGTCGGTCAACCAACCCTCTATCGAGTAAGATTGACTTGATGGGAGCTAGCACCAGTGCGGTTGCCAACGCAGCTAAGCGGACAACGGCGGATGCTAAACTCCCATCAACCGCTGATATGAAAACCAGTATCTTTACGTCTGTGGCAGCGGTCTCACGACCTGGCCTCGGAGTTTCGAAGGAGAAGGAAGCTGCAACTGAGATGTCGGCAAGGAGAGCGACCGCGATGGCAACTACGGGTCTGCACTCCCGGGAGACATCTCCCCGCCGCTTCACATACCACGAGAAAAGATTGGCTGCAAAGATCCTGAAGAGGTATGAAGGGGTACCGCAGGAATCGCTGTCGCCGAATTCCAGTAAATCGGTAGAGCTAGCGAAAGCTGTGATACCGGATTTCCAAAATTCTTACATGCCAAAGAGGTTAAAAGTTAACCCTTTCAAGCGCCAGAGATCGGACCTGGAGTTAATTCCCCCTCCCAAGCGGCATCAGAATACCCCTGGAGCGGGCAAACTAAGCTTTGCTGAGGTAACCAAGGACAGGATCCTTATAGGCGTCCTTGACCGAGGCAATGACCGTCTGGCCATCCCCAAGCACCGGTGGCGTTTCGTGCGAAATGAACTCGGCAACATTCTTCTCAACGTTGCTCCGGAGTTTCCGGGTAGTTCGGCGCGAGTAACGGATACGGGTTGGCACCAGGGTCAGATTAAATTACTCGCATGCGAGGATGCAAAAACCGTAGCACTGTACAAGGCAGCAGCTGCTAAACTGGGGAAAGTCTGCAAGGGCGCAAAGATAGAGGTCGTCGACTGGAAGGACATTCCAGCTCGTCCAAGGGCAAGGGCGTGGATTCCGGCCATCCCTGACGAACCCGAGAGAATTCTCGGGATGCTACGGCTAATGAATCCGTCCCTCCCAACGCATGACTGGAGTGTCAATCTGGTCGGGGATGCGGTAGGGCCCGACAGACAGGTGGTGTTCACCATGAATAAAGAGTCAATCGAGCCCCTAAAAAGTTGCAATGGCCTAGTACACTACAGCGTAGGCCAGAACGTTATCCACGTATATCGTGGTGATGCTCATCGCGCTGCCTTCTCGGCTGCTCCGGGGGAACCGGAAAACGAATTACCAGAAGAGGAAGCGGAGGATTCCGATGCGGAAAGCATTTTATCCGCCACGTCCCTTGGCGATAGTGCTGTGAACAACTCGGAGATGGAGGACAGCCTACAGGACGAGGAAGTCCTCGACGTCCCGGTGGTAGCAGCCAACGCTGAGCGATTAACATCTAACGCTACAGGCAGCAGGACTCCTGCAACGCCATATCGGGCAGTTAATCGGAACAACTCGTCCTTGATAGGCAACCTCCGCGATGGGGCAAACCTCGACGATATGGGGACGGCAGAGAAGTCTGTGCGCTCTCATGTTGGTGGTGCTTCAGATTAATCTGCACAAATCTAAAGTGGCTTCGGCTGCTTTAAGTAGTCGTCTTTCTCAATAGCTCGAGAATCTGCGGATTGGGGACTAAGGGCTTCAAGCTCATTCGAGCCAGCGAGGAAAGCAAAGTCAGAACGTGCATTTTGGTCAAGTCTGAGTTGAACTCCTTTCTCCTACCTAACTACACCAATGGTGATATTACCGCTATCAGTCTAACGGTCGACAGCACCCGCCTGACGATGGCGTCGGTCTATATGCCCTACGACGCCGAAGAACCCCCACCACAAACGGAGGTGAAAGACCTGGTGTCAAATTTCTGCACGGGTAATCTTATTATTGGAACGGACGCTAATGCTCACCATATCCAATGGGGGAGCTCCGATATCAATGCCAAGGGCGAGTCTCTGTTTGATTACCTCTTAACAACTAACCTGGTAATTTGCAACGTGGGTAATGAGCCTACTTTTATCACTAAGAGCCGCAGGGAGGTCATACCTCACTATCTGTAGTGAAGGCGCTTACGAGTGGGTCAGAAAATGGGGGGTTCTGGAAGAATATTCATTCTCCGACCACCGGTACATAGAAATGGTTCTAGACTTTATTGTAGAACAACCAATCATGAAGCGCAACCCACGTAACACTAATTGGCAGTTACACAATGAAATATTAGACAGAGACCTGCCAGTACTGCCCTCATAAGCCACCTCATCAGTAGAGGAGCTGGAGGATCTTGTTACTACATTTACATCGGCGCTCTCAAATGCTCTAGGAGAGGCTTGTCCAGTGCCAAAACCACGCGGTAAACACAGGCCACATTGGTGGTCCTACGATTTGGACTCGCTCCGCAAATCATGCCGGAAACAATTTAACAAGGCCAAGAGCCTCGGCTCTGAGCCTCATTGGCACGAATATAAGCTAAACTAAGGGCCTACAAAAAAGCTCTGAGACAGGCGAAGAGAACTTCGTGGCGAAATTTCTGCACTGGCGTCGAAAAGGTCGACGACACAGCGAGACTAAGACGAGTCCTCTCGAAAAGTCAAACAGCCATCAGCTATTTGCGAAAACCTGACGGATGCTGGACCAGCACGGAAGAGGAAACCCTTGAGCTGCTCTTGAATACACATTTTCCGGGGAATCTGCATGACACACCATTAGCACCTCCAACAAACCTGGCAGTAAATATACCCATCAATGAGGAAAGGGTAAGGTGGGCAGTTAAGATCTTTGAACCGTATAAGGCTGCCGGGCCGGACGGGATTATCCCGGCGCAACTTATAAACACGTTGGAGACATCAGCTAAATGGCTGGTATTTCTCTTCACAGCCTGCCTGGCTCTCAACCGCATTCCGGGCTCCTGGAGAAGCGCCACGGTAGTGTTTATCCCTAAGGCTGGGAAGGCATCCCACTACGAGCCAAAAGATTACAGACCGATCAGTCTCTCGTCCTTTGTACTCAAAACCTTTGAGAGGATACTAAGCGACTACCTCTCAACGACTATTGATATCAACCTTATCTCTAGCTATCCGCATGCATACACCAAGAGTAAATCAACAGAAACTGCCCTGCACAGCCTAGTATCTGTCATTGAGAAATCGCTGTGTGAAAAGGACTACTGTCTCGTGGCCTTCTTAGACATTGAGGAGGCTTTCAACAATATAAGCCCGGAGGCGATCAACTCCCCTCTAACTAATCTGGGCGTAGATAGACCTCTAACTGGTTTAATCGACCAACTTCTTAGAGGAAGGAAAATAGCTTCTTCACTTGGTACGGTTGAGTTATCACGCTATGTCACAAGGGGAACGCCCCAGGGTGGTGTTCTTTCCCCGGTTTTATGGAACCTCACAGTCAACTCGTTGCTACGTGACACAAGCCTAGGGAAGATAGTGGCATACGCAGACGATTTCGCTATAGCATTCAGAGGCAAGTTCCCACATAGTCTGTGTGACCTGATGCAAGTAGCACTGCGAGAGGTTTCCAGGTGGTCCTCTCGCTGCGGACTTAGTATCAACAGTGGAACTTGTCCTCTTCACCAACCGGTACAAAATTCCGCCACTAAGCCTACCAGAGCTAGATGGCACGCGCATGGGCTTGTCGGATAAGGCCAAATTTCTAGGCATAGTTCTGGACAGGAAATTGAATTGGAAGGAGAATGTTCTTCAGCGCCAGAAGAAAGCTTGCATCGCTCTTTACACATGCAAAAGAGCCATTGGCAAAAAATGGGGCCTCAGCCCTAGAGTATGCAGTAGGATCTACACGGCCATCATTCGCCCAATCATGCTGTATGGAGTCGTCGTATGGTGGCCGGCGCTGAGCAAGGCAACATACCTGAATCTGTTGCGGAAAGTCCATAGATCCAATATGATCTGTATAAGCGGTACGCTTACTATTGGACACTCCAGTATTCTGGAATCTTACAGCTTTCTCCCTCTCAGCACAGATCGTTGTGCGACCACTACAGTCGGGGATAGCTGTTTCAAAATAAACAGCAGAGAAGACTGGGAGAGGACGGATTGGTGACCCGAAACAAATGGTGGCACTTCCGTATACACCGACGGCTCGAAGTTGGACGGCAGAGTTGGAGGAGGGGTTTATTCAAGGGATTTGGACCTTGAGCTCTCCTTCAGACTACCTGATCATTGTAGCGTCTCCCAGGCGGAAGTCTCGGCAATACTGGACGCCGCGGCCTGGTTAAGCAAACGTGTTATCGGAGAAGATATCGCTATTTTCAGCGATAGCCAAGCGGCAATCAAATCCCTTGGCTCATACACGTTCAACTCTGAACTGACGCTCAGCTGTCGTCGATCTCTTCAGGAGATGGCCCAACAGAACCGCGTAGACCTCATATGGGTCCCGGGACATAGGGACATTGAGGGAAACTGTAAGGCAGACGAGCTTGCCAGGCAGGGCACGACCAAGCAGGTTCTTCAGGATAAAGAGCGCTTAGGTATGCCGTTTGCCACATGCAAACTAATGCTGAAGGAGCACACACTCCGTCAAGCCAACGGAAGATGGCTGCAATCCCCAGGGTGTCGGATATCGAAACAAACCTGGCCAAAATGGGATCTTAAAAGGTCTAGACGCATTTATGCCCTAACTAGGAGGGTAATTTGCATATTGATAGGGATATTAACCAGTCACTGCCTCATGCCATGAGAAAACAGTGGAGCACCTCATCTGCAACTGTCCGGCTTTAAGAGGCGCGAGAACGCGCTTTTTTGGGAGTTCCGTTCCTAGATAGCCTAAGCCAGATCGCGGAACTGGACATAAAGGACTTGATGGGCTTCATAAAGTCATCTAAGTGGTTCGAGGAGGAGTAACGGTGTCGGTTTAGGAGTGTCAGTCCCGGGATTCTGCTATGTGGAAAATCCCAACAACTCAGGGATTTTCCATATGGCTGGGTCCCGGGACTGACTTTCCTTGTGTTGGTGGTATCACAACGGGCCTTTCAAAACTGGCCTAAGTGCGCCTCTGCGGCAGCCACTTGAACCTACCTAACAAAATTAACTTATATTTTAAGACTCGTTAATAGTAGACAATTCCTTACAAATTTAACTTTCAAATTATACTATTTTAGTTATTTACCTTACCGAATTATGCCAATTTATGTGATTATGTGGTTATCATCCGATTTCCCCCATTTTCAATATCAACCAACCTTGGCCGAAAAGTAACCTGTATATAAAATTTCATGCAAATATCTTAATTTTTACTCAAGTTATCGTGTACAAAGTCGGCCGGACGGATGGACAGACGGACGGACTCCTCCTTTCAACCTAAGAACTTTCATACATGGATCTTGATTATTTTGCGCCGGTACGTAGTACCGTTATGTGGACAACGCTGTGTATAAAAATGCGTTCCTTAAAAGTGGGCGGGGTCACGCCAGAAAATTTATCAAAAAATCATCATATATGGGGATTCACCTATAAAATTATATAATTTTACCCATTTCCGTTAGCGAATTATGTCAATTTAGGTGATTTTAGAAATTTTCGATATCGAAACTGGGCATGGTTGGAGGGCGATTTTATCCCTTTTCATCAGGTATACTCCCAACGATACTAGTATGCTTTTTGCCAAATTCCATCGTTCTATCGTAATCAGTTTAAAAGTTACGATCAGTCAAATTTTCAAAAATGCCTCCCTTAAAAGTGGGCGGTGCCACGCCCTCTATAAAAATTTATGAAAAAATCATAAGAGAATTACCAGGGGGATTCACCTATAAAATTATATCATTTTAGCCATTTCAGCTACCGAGATATATCAATTTATGTGATTTTCGAAATTTTCGATATCGAAAGTGGGCATGGTTGGAGGGCGATTTTATCCATTTTCATCAGGTATACTCCCAACGATACTAGTATGCTTTTTGCCAAATTCCATCGTTCTATCGTAATCAGTTTAAAAGTTACGGCCAGTCATATTTTAAAAAATGCCTCCCTTAAAAGTGGGCGGTGCCACGCCCCCTATAAAACATTTATGAAAAAATCATAAGAGAATTACCAGGGGGATTCACCTATAAAATTATATCATTTTAGCCATTTCAGCTACCGAGATATGTCAATTTATGTGATTTTCGAAATTTTCGATATCGTAAGTGGGCATGGTTGGAGGGCGTTTTATCCATTTTCATCAGGTATACTCCCAACGATACTAGTATGCTTTTTGCCAAATTCCATCGGTCTATCGTAATCAGTTAAAAAGTTACGGCCAGTCATATTTTAAAAAATGCCTCCCTTAAAAGTGGGCGGTGCCACGCCCCCTATACAAAATTTATGGAAAAATCATAAGAGAATTACCAGGCGGATTCACCTATAAAATTATATCATTTTAGCCAAGCTACCGAGATATGTCAATTTGTGTGATTTTCGAAATTTTCGATATCGAAAAAGGGGGCGTGGTTATCATCCGATTTCGTCCATTTTCAATAGCAACTTACCTTGGCCAAAAGGTAACCTGTATACAAAATTTCATGCAAATATCTCAATTTTTACTCAAGTTATCGTGTACACAGACGGACGGACGGACGGACGGACGGACAGACGGACGGACGGACATGTATTAATTGACTCCTCTTTTCAACATAAGAACTTTCATACATGGAACTCTATATCTATCTGGATTATCTTGTGCCGTTACAAACTACCGTTATGTGAACAAAATTAATATACCCTTGTACTAGTACTAGTACACTGGGTATAAAAAATAGAATAAAAATAAAATAAAATGATTTAAAATAAATAAAAAATAATAATAATAGTTTTAGTTCATAATGTTGTTAGACGCTTTTGCTACATAAATACTGTTGTACATTGGTTTATGAGTGTTATTGTTATTATGCATCGTTATGCCATTTTATTTATGTATAAAAATCCAAGGTCAAATAAAAAATTTACAATAAAAAACAAGTTGGACATTTCAAGGAATGGTAAGGAGAAAAAAAGATTAATAATAAAATTCTGGATCTTCATTCCTTTTCTTCAATAACAGCTTTCGTCATGTATTTGTCCTTTTTTTCTTCTCATCTTTCTTCCGCCTTTCCCTTTCTCTTAAAAAGTTAAATTTTTTTCTTTTTATTATTTTTTTTTCCCTCGTGAAGGGTGGATACCTTGTCGCGGTACGAGGGCTTAGTCGATAGCCACGGGGCTACGCTGCCCTTGCGATCATAGCTCCGCATGGCACTACATCACGAGAGCAGCCTAGCCTCGCTGGCGCGATGACAAAGATCTACCCCTCCCAATCCAGGGTATTGCGCGATACCGTGCCCATTGGACGTTTGCAGCCGGGAGGCAAATCGTGGCTGTAGTCGAACGGTGCCTCTCTGATACCGGACCGCCTCAGAGAGTAACCATGGTCTTACCGCGGTATGGGGCTCTGCCGTGGCGGACGACACATTCCCCTTAATCCACCCTTGACCCCAAGCTGGCCGTGTCCGGCGAGGGGTCGTACGAACAAGATGAATACAACTCAAAATTCAAAACAATCAATAACTTCGTTTACTCCGCAGCAGAGGAGAACTATGCTGGAGCAAGAGAAATCACAACGCCGGAGGACAAACTCTATTTCAAAGTCAACTGGGGGACCGACAACGATGGTAACTACGGGTCGGTCATCCTCGAAACTGCTAGCAAGTGAGAGTGACTTGATGAAAGCCAGCACCAGTGCGGCTGCATACGCAGGTAAGCAGAAAACGGCGGATGCTAAACTTCCATCAATCGCCGGCACGAACATCAACCTCTCAATGTCTGTGGCAATGGTCTCGGGACCTGGCCTCAGTCATCCGAAAGAGAAGGAAGACGCAACTAAGCTTCTATCAAAGGGAGAGACCGCGATGGCAACTACGGGTCTGAACTCCTCCCAAAAGACATCTCCCCGACGCTTTGCGTACTGGGATAAAAGGAAGGCTGCAAGGATCCTGAAGAAATATGAGGGAGCATCGCAGGATACACTATCGCTGAATGAAAGGAAGATGGTGGAGAAAGCGAAAGCTCTGATACCAAATTTCCAAAGGCCCTATGCGCCTAAAAGGCTGAACGGGAATCCCTTCAAACGCCAGAGATCGGACGGAGAGGTGGGTCCCCATCCGAAGCGGCATCAGAATATCCCAGTAGTGGGCAAACCCAGCTTTGCTGAAGTGACCAAGGACAGGATCCTTATAGGTGTCATTGATCGAGGCAACGACCGTTGGTCCATCCCTAGAGACCGGTGGCTGTATGTCCGGAACGAAATTGGCAGGGCCCTTCTCGACATATGGCGTGAGTCTCCGGGTAGTCCGCCGCGGGGTACAGACGCGGGTTGGCATCAGGGTCAGATTAAAGTTTTCGCGTGTGAGGATGCAAGAACTGTTGCACTGTACAAGGCAGCAGTTGCAAGACTGGGTGAAGTCTACCCAGGGGCAAAAATCGAGGTCGTCGACTGGAAGGACATTCCGGCCCGGCCAAGGGCAAGGGCATGGATTCCTGCCATCCCTGCTGAACCGGAGAATATTCTTGAGATGCTGCAGGCCTGGAATCCGTCTCTCCCGACGCAGGACTGGAGTGTCAATCTGGTCGAGGGTGAGGTTGGGCCTCATAGACAGGTGGTTTTAACTTTGAATAAGGAGGCACTCGAGCCCCTTAAACGGTGCAACGGACGAGTGCATTATGGAATGGGTCAGATCGTGATCCACGTATACCGTGGCGATGCACAACGCGCTGCCATTCCGGCCGCTTCGAAGGACTCGGAAATCGAAGGACCAGAAGAGGAGCCAGGGGTGTCAGACGCGGAAAGTATGGTATCCGCCACGTCAAATTGCGAGGAAGCCGTGAACGACTCGGCGATGGAAGATAGCCTAACGGACGCGGAAGACCTCGACCGCACGGTGGTGGAGGGCAATCCGGTGCACACTAACGTTGATGCCGCTTCAGACAGTAGAGATTCCGCCACGCCAAATCGTGCAGATAAATTGTCGTTGAGAGATAGGCCCCGGGACGGGGTAGACCTCCACGACGGTACGACGGTGGTAGGGAAGTCTGAGCGCTCTCATGTTGGTGGTGCTTCAGATTAACCTGCACGAATCTAAAGCAGCCTCAGCTGCCCTAAGCAGTCGTCTTTATAAAGGCGACGTAGACGTGGTCCTTATCCAAGAACCCTGGGTTAATAGCTCAAGGATCTGTGGATTGGGGGCTAAGGGGTACAATCTCATCCGAGCTAATGAGGAGGGCAAGGTCAGAACCTGTATCTTGGTCAAGTCTGAGCTGAACACCTTTCTCTTACCCAACTATTCAAATGGTGACGTTACAGCTGCCAGCTTAACGGTCGGCAGCACCAGCCTGACGATGGCGTCGGTCTACATGCCCTATGACGCCGAAGAACCTCCTCCACAAAAGCAGGTGAAAGATCTGGTGGAAAATTTCTGCACGGGTCATCTTATTATTGGAGCTGACGCTAATGCTCATCACGTCCAGTGGGGAAGCTCCGATATTAACGCTAGGGGCGAGTCTCTGTTTGACTACCTACTAACAACTAACCTGGTGGTTTGTAACGTGGGTAACGAGCCTACTTTTATCACTAAAGCCCGTAGGGAGGTCATAGACCTCACTATTTGTAGCGAAGGCGCTTATGAGTGGGTTAGGAAATGGCGTGTTCTTGAGGAGCATTCATTTTCCGACCACCGGTACATAGAAATTGCCTTAGATTTTTCTGTTGAGCAGCCAGTTATGAAACGCAATCCACGCAACACTAATTGGCAGCTACATAATCAAATATTAGTTAGGGACCTACCAGTGTTACCCCCACAAGCTCCATCATCAGTAGGAGAACTGGATGATCTGGTTGCGACCTTTACAACGGCGTTCTCAAATGCCCTAGAGCAGGCTTGTCCAGTGCCGAAACCACGCGGTAAACATAGACCACACTGGTGGTCCTACGACCTGGATTCGCTCCGTAAGTCCTGCAGGAAGCAATTTAATAGGGCCAAGAGCCTCGGTACGGAGCCTGAATGGCTCGAATATAAAGTTAAACTGAGGGCCTATAAACGGGCCCTAAGGCAGGCGAAGAGAACTTCTTGGAGAGATTTCTGCACCGGGGTCGAAAAGGTCGATGATACGGCGATACTTAGACGAGTGCTCTCAAAAACTCAAACAGCCATTAGCTATTTGCGGAAGCCTGACGGATCGTGGACTAGCACGGAAGGGGAAACCCTGGAGCTGCTATTGAATACACACTTTCCGGGGAACTTGCATGAAGCACCTTTAGCATCTGCAACAAATATGGCAGTGAATATACCCATCACGGAGGAAAGGGTAAGGTGGGCGATCAAAAGCTTTGAGCCGTTCAAGGCTGCTGGGCCAGACGGGATTTTCCCCGCACAACTCATAAACACGTTGGAAACATCGGCTAAATGGCTGGTATTTCTCTTTTCAGCCTGCCTGGCTCTCAACTACATTCCGCACTCCTGGAGAAGTGCCAAGGTAGTCTTTATTCCTAAGGCTGGGAAGGCCTCACACTATGAGCCTAAGGACTACAGACCGATCAGTCTCTCATCCTTTGCACTCAAAACCTTCGAGAGGATAATTAGCGATTATCTCTCCTCTACTATTGATAGCAACCTTATCTCTAGCTATCAACATGCATACACCAAAGGTAAATCAACGGAAACTGCGCTTCACAGCCTTGTCTCTGTTATTGAAAAATCGTTGTATGAAAAAGATTACTGTCTCGTGGCCTTCCTAGACATTGAACGTGCCTTCAACAATATAAGCCCGGAGGCTATTAACACCGCTCTAACTAATCTGGGCATAAGCAGGTCTCTTATTGGACTAATTGATAAGCTACTAAAGGGAAGGAAAATAGTTTCTACACTGGGCACAGTTGATTTCTCACGCTATGTCACAAGAGGAACGCCTCAGGGTGGTGTTCTCTCTCCGCTTTTATGGAACCTCACTGTAAACTCGTTGCTACGAGACACAAGCTGGGGGGGCGGGAGGATAGTTGCATATGCAGACGATTTAGCTATTGCATACAGGGGCAAATTCCCACAAACCCTGTGTGACTTGATGCAAGTAGCACTGCGAGCAGTTTCCTCGTGGTCATCTCGCTGCGGACTCAATATCAACCCGGGAAGAGTGGAGCTTGTCCTTTATACTAACCGGTACAAAATACCAACGCTAAGCCTACCAGAACTAAATGGCGTGCGCCTGAACTTGGCTGACAAAGCCAAATTCCTAGGCATAGTTCTGGATAGAAAGCTTAACTGGAAGGAGAATGTCATCCAGCGCCAGAGGAAAGCGTGCATTGCACTTTACACCTGTAAAAGGGCCATTGGCAAAAAATGGGGGCTCAGTCCCAAAATCTGCAGATGGATTTACACTGCGATAATCCGGCCAATTATGCTGTATGGAGTCGTGGTATGGTGGCCTGCGCTGAGCAAGGCAGCCAACCTAAACCTGTTAGGTAAAGTCCACAGATCTAGCATGATCTGTATAAGCGGCGCGTTGAGAACAACGCCCAACGAAGCTCTCCAGGCCATTCTTGGCATTTTGCCACTCGATCTGGAAGGGTACCGGGCAGCGGCAGCATCGGCTCTGCGTCTAAGGGAAACTTCCGGCTGGGGCGCAGGCACTACTGGACACTCCGGTATTCTGGATTCTTACAGCTTTCTCCCTCCGAGCACGGACCGTTGTGCAACCACAACAGTCGGAGATAGCTGATTCAGAATAAACATTCCCAGCAGGGAAGACTGGGAGAGGACGGATCAGTGTCCTGCTACTAATGGCGGCATTTCCATATACACCGACGGTTCGAAGTTAGACGGCAGAGTTGGAGGAGGGATTTATTCCAATGATCTGGACCTTGAGCTTTCCTTCAGACTGCCTGATCATTGCAGCGTCTTCCAGGCTGAGGTCTCAGCAATCATGGACGCCGCGGCTTGGATAGGGCAACACGCTATCGGACAGAATATCGTTATTTTCAGCGATAGCCAAGCGGCAGTCAAATCCCTTGGCTCTTACTTGTTCAAGTCTGAACTGACGCTCAGCTGTCGTCGATCTCTTCAGGAGATGGCCCAACAGAACCGCGTGAGCCTCACATGGGTCCCGGAGCACAGGGACATTGAGGGAAACTGTAGGGCAGACGAACTTGCTAGGCAGGGCACGACCAAGCAGGTTCTTCAGGATAAAGAACGCTTAGGTATGCCCTTTGCCATATGCAAGCTAATGCTGAAGGAGCATACACTCCGACAAGCCAATGAAAGATGGCTTTTATCGCCAGGGTGCCGAGTATCCAAACAATCCTGGCCAAAATGGGATATTAAAAGATCTAAATATATTTACACCCTAAGAAGAAGGGATATATCTATATTAATAGGGGTTTTAACCTGGCACTGCCTTATTGGAAGGCACGCAGCAAGGCTGGGTGTACCCTACCGACGATGCTGTAGGAGTTGCAAAGATGATGAGAAGGAGGAAACGGTGCAGCATCTCATCTGCAACTGCCCGGCTTTAAGCGGCGCGAGAAGGCGCTTTTTCGGAGTTCCCTTCCTGGATAGCCTACGCCAGGTAGCGGAGCTGGACATAAAGGACTTGATGGCTTTCATCAAGTCATCTAAATGGTTCGAGGAGGTGTAACGGTGTCGGTCTTAGGAGTGTCAGCCCCGGGATTCGGCTATGTGGAGAGTCCCAATAGCACTGGGATTTTCCATATGGCTGGTTCCCGGGACTGACTTTCCTAGTGTTGATGGTATCACAACGGGCCTTTTAATACTGGCCTAGGTGTGCCTTTGCGGCAGCCACTTCAACCTGCCTACCTTCTTTTTATTTCCAAACTTTCCTTTTATACTCTGCAATTGCTTGCAAATTCTGTCCAATACTTTTTGCTATTTTTATTAACTCCTAATGACCATGTAGTTGCATTTTCAAGAGTTTAATGCGTTCTTCCTCGCTATCGTTAACAGCCGACGAGGAAGTTTTCCTCCTTGTAGACGTTGCAGCTTCCTCTAGGCGGTTAGTGGCTTCCCTCCCTGCTTGTTTGAGCCGCCCACAACATTTCCTCTCGGACAAGCAGCATTTCGAAGGCCTAGCAAAGCCTCCACTGCCTGCTCCAAAGGCGACAGGCTGAGCTGTTCATATGGTCCCCCGCCCGTTGCAGTATTCTCCCTGTAATTTGCTGCAATCTTTTGCTTTAATTTTAATTTATAGTCCAACCATACCTGATATCAAAAGAACAAATTTTCGCAAATCAAGATCATGACCCCAAAATTATATCAAAATGACTCCAAAATTATACCAAAATTATCCAAAAAATTATACCAAAATGACCCCAAGAAATTATACCAAAATAACCCCAAAATTATACTAAAATTATACAAAAACAAGTAAGGAAAGCTTTCTTCGGCTGTGCCGAAGGCTATATACCTTTCATGAATAAGCGTCACGATTTTCACTGTTCGATCCCCAGTACAGCCTGTGTCAATTTAACTATATTTACTATACACATTACACATCTTTGTATTAATCTATTATATATAAATGCGCAAACATAACTGGTTCATCCCTTTTTTGCAATAACCACAATTCTAAGGTATATAAAATTTGGTATGTATCGATATGTTTTGCCGAGCAGGGTGGCCGAAAACAAACCAAAAATTAAAAAAATTAATTATATTATGAAATGCTAAACACGCATTCACCTTATAGAGCCGCTGTTATGTGTGAATGTACGTAGGTATGATCACTAGCATTGTTGTGTTTGCATTCAATGCAATTGTGTGTGTAGTCATGAAAAATTGCATTGATTGCTGTTGCTGAAAACGAGAGTTGTTTTGTTTACTATAATAAGCACGAGCCCGTCAACTTCATGGCGCTTACACAAAGTGTTTACAAAAACAAAATCTGTGGGTAGGTAGTCAGATAAGCAAAAATAAAAAAATAAAATAAAATAAAATAAATAAAAATAAAATAAAATAAAATAAAATAATAAAAGATAAAATAAAATAAAATAAAATAAAATAAAATAAAATGAAATAAAATAAAATAAAATAAAATAAAATAAAATAAAATAAAATAAAATAAAATAAAATAAAATAAAATAAAATAAAATAAAATAAAATAAGATAAAATAAAATAAGATAAAATAAAATGAAATAAAATAAAATAAAATAAAATAAAATAAAATAAAATAAAGTAAAATAAAATAAAATAAAATAAAATAAAACAAAATAAAATAAAATAAAATAAGATAAAATCAAATAAAATAAGATAAAATAAAATAAAATAAAATAAAATAAACTAAAATAAAATAAAATAAAATAAAATTAAATATAATAAAATAAAATAAAATAAAATAAAATAAAATAAAATAAAATAAAATAAAATAAAATAAGATAAAATAAAATAAGATAAAATAAAATAAAATAAAATAAAATAAAATAAAATAAAATAAAATAAAATAAGATAAAATAAAATAAGATAAAATAAAATGAAATAAAATAAAATAAAATAAAATAAAATAAAATAAAATAAAATAAAATAAAATAAAATAAAATAAAATAAAATAAAATAAAATAAAGTAAAATAAAATAAAATAAAATAAAATAAGATAAAATCAAATAAAATAAGATAAAATAAAATAAAATAAAACAAAACAAAATAAAATAAGATAAAATAAAATAAAATAAAATAAAATAAAATAAAATAAAATAAAATAAAATAAAATAAAATAAAATAAAATAAAATAAAATAAAATAAAATAAAAAAAAACAAAATAAAATAAAACAAAATAAAATAAAATAAAATAAAATAAAATAAAATAAAATAAAATAAAATAAAATAAAATAAGATAAAATAAAATAAAATAAAATAAAATAAAATAAAATAAAATAAAATAAAATAAAATAAAATAAAATAAAATAAAATAAAATAAAATAAAATAAAATAAAATAAAATAAAATAAAATAAAATAAAATAAAATAAAATAAAATAAAATAAAATAAAATAAAATAAAATAAAATAAAATGAAATAAAATAAAATAAAATAAGATAAAATAAAATAAAATAACCCTCGTGAAGGGTGGATACCTTGCCGCGGTACGAGGGCTTAAGTCGATAGCCACAGGGCTACGCTGCCCTTGTGATCATAGCTCCGTACGGCACTTCATCACGAGAGCAGCCTAGCCTCTCTGGCGCGACGACAAAGATCTTCCCCCTCCCAATCCAGGGTGTTATGCGAAACCGTGCCCATTGGACGTTTGCAGCCGGGAGGCAAATCGTGGCTGTATTTGAACGGAGCCTCTCTGATACCGGGTCGCCTCAGAGAGTAAGCATGGCCTTACCGCGGTACGGGGCTCTGCCGCGGCGGACGACACATTTTCCCCTACTCTTCCCTTGACCCTAAGCTGGCCGTGTCCGGCGATGGGTCGTACGAACAAGATGAACTCAAATTATCCAAATAAAAACGATAAACCTAAAAAACAAACAACGCCAAATTTCACTCCTCAGCAAAGGAGAGCTATGGAGGAACAGGCGAGAAAGCAACAACAACGCCGGAGGTCAACCTCCGTTCCACAATCAAGGGGGGGATCGACAGCGATGGCAACTACGAGTCGGTCAACCAACCCTCTATCGACTAAGATTGACTTGATGGGAGCTAGCACCAGTGCGGTTGCCAACGCAACTAAGCGGACAACGGCAGATGCTAAACTCCCATCAACCGCTGATATGAAAACCAGTATCTTTACGTCTGTGGCAGCGGTCTCACGACCTGGCCTCGGAGTTTCGAAGGAGAAGGAAGCTGCAACTGAGATTTCGGCAAGGAGAGCGACCGCGATGGCAACTACGGGTCCGCACTCCCAGGAGACATCTCCCCGCCGCTTCACATACCACGAGAAAAGATTGGCTGCAAAGATCCTGAAGAGGTATGAAGGGGTACCGCAGGAATCGCTATCGCCGAATTCCAGTAAATCGGTAGAGCTAGCGAAAGCTGTGATACCGGATTTCCAAAATTCATACATGCCAAAGAGGTTAAAAGTTAACCCTTTCAAGCGCCTGAGATCGGACCTGGAGTTGAATCCCCCTCCCAAGCGGCATCAGAATACCCCTGGAGCGGGCAAACTAAGCTTTGCTGAGGTGACCAAGGACAGGATCCTTATAGGCGTCCTGGACCGAGGCAATGACCGCCTGGCCATCCCTAAGGACCGGTGGCGTTACGTGCGAAATGAACTCGGCAACATTCTTCTCAATGTTGCTCCAGAGTTTCCGGGTAGTTCGGCGCGAGTAACGGATGCGGGTTGGCACCAGGGTCAGATTAAATTACTCGCATGCGAGGATGCAAAAGCCGTAGCACTGTACAAGGCAGCAGCTGCTAAGCTGGGTGAAGTCTACAAGGGCGCAAAGATAGAGGTCGTCGACTGGAAGGACATTCCAGCTCGTCCAAGGGCAAGGGCGTGGATTCCGGCCATCCCTGACGAACCCGAGAGAATTCTCGGGATGCTACGGCTAATGAATCCGTCCCTGCCAACGCATGACTGGAGTGTCAATCTGGTCGGGGATGCGGTAGGGCCCGACAGACAGGTGGTGTTCACCATGAATAAAGAGTCAATCGAGCCCCTCAAAAGGTGCAATGGCCTAGTACACTACAGCGTAGGCCAGATCGTTATCCACGTATATCGTGGTGATGCTCAGCGCGCTGCCTTCTCGGCTGCTCCGGGGGAACCGGAAAACGAATTACCAGAAGAGGAAGCGGAGGATTCCGATGCGGAAAGCATGTTTTTTTTTTTTTTTTTTTTTCAAGCGCCTGAGATCGGACCTGGAGTTGAATCCCCCTCCCAAGCGGCATCAGAATACCCCTGGAGCGGGCAAACTAAGCTTTGCTGAGGTGACCAAGGACAGGATCCTTATAGGCGTCCTGGACCGAGGCAATGACCGCCTGGCCATCCCTAAGGACCGGTGGCGTTACGTGCGAAATGAACTCGGCAACATTCTTCTCAATGTTGCTCCAGAGTTTCCGGGTAGTTCGGCGCGAGTAACGGATGCGGGTTGGCACCAGGGTCAGATTAAATTACTCGCATGCGAGGATGCAAAAGCCGTAGCACTGTACAAGGCAGCAGCTGCTAAGCTGGGTGAAGTCTACAAGGGCGCAAAGATAGAGGTCGTCGACTGGAAGGACATTCCAGCTCGTCCAAGGGCAAGGGCGTGGATTCCGGCCATCCCTGACGAACCCGAGAGAATTCTCGGGATGCTACGGCTAATGAATCCGTCCCTGCCAACGCATGACTGGAGTGTCAATCTGGTCGGGGATGCGGTAGGGCCCGACAGACAGGTGGTGTTCACCATGAATAAAGAGTCAATCGAGCCCCTCAAAAGGTGCAATGGCCTAGTACACTACAGCGTAGGCCAGATCGTTATCCACGTATATCGTGGTGATGCTCAGCGCGCTGCCTTCTCGGCTGCTCCGGGGGAACCGGAAAACGAATTACCAGAAGAGGAAGCGGAGGATTCCGATGCGGAAAGCATGTTATCCGCCACGTCCCTTGGCGATAGTGCTGTGAACAACTCGGAGATGGAGGACAGCCTACAGGACGAGGAAGCCCTCGACGTCACGGTGGTAGCAGCCAACGCTGAGCGATTAACATCTAACGCTGCAGACAGCAAGACTCCTGCAACGCCATATCGGGCAGTTAATCGGAACAACTCGTCGTTGATAGGCAACCTCCGGGATGGGGCAAACCTCGACGATATGGGGACGGCAGGGAAGTCTGTGCGCTCTCATGTTGGTGGTGCTTCAGATTAATCTGCACAAATCTAAAGTAGCTTCGGCTGCTTTAAGTAGTCGTCTTTCTAAAGGCGACGTGGATGTGGTCCTCATCCAAGAACCCTGGGTCAATAGCTCGAGAATCTGCGGATTGGGGACTAAGGGCTTCAAGCTCATTCGAGCCAGCGAGGAGAGCAAAGTCAGAACGTGTATTTTGGTCAAGTCTGAGTTGAACTCCTTTCTCCTACCTAACTACACCAATGGTGATATTACCGCTATCAGTCTAACGGTCGACAGCACCCGCCTGACGGTGGCGTCGGTCTATATGCCCTACGACGCCGAAGAACCCCCACCACAAATGGAGGTGAAAGACCTGGTGTCAAATTTCTGCACGGGTAATCTTATTATTGGAGCGGACGCTAATGCTCACCATGTCCAATGGGGGAGCTCCGACATCAATGCCAGGGGCGAGTCTCTGTTTGATTACCTCTTAACAACCAACCTGGTGATTTGCAACGTGGGTAATGAGCCTACTTTTATCACTAAGACCCGCAGGGAGGTCATAGACCTCACTCTCTGTAGTGAAGGCGCTTATGAGTGGGTCAGAAAATGGCGGGTTCTGGAAGAACATTCTTTCTCCGACCACCGTTACATAGAAATGGTTTTAGACTTTATTGTAGAACAACCAATCATGAAACGCAATCCACGTAACACTGATTGGCAGTTACACAATGAAATATTAGACAGAGACCTCCCAGTACTGCCCTCACAAGCCCCCTCATCAGTAGAGGAGCTGGAGGATCTTGTTACTACATTTACATCGGCGCTCTCAAATGCTCTAGGACAGGCTTGTCCAGTGCCAAAACCACGCGGTAAACACAGGCCACATTGGTGGTCCTACGATTTGGACTCGCTCCGAATATCATGCCGCAAACAATTTAACAAGGCCAAGAGCTTCGGCTCTGAGCCTCATTGGCACGAATATAAAGCTAAACTAAGGGCCTACAAAAAAGCTCTGAGACAGGCGAAGAGAACCTCGTGGAGAAATTTCTGCACTGGCGTCGAAAAGGTCGACGACACAGCGAGACTTAGACGAGTCCTCTCGAAAAGTCAAACAACCATCAGCTATTTGCGAAAGCCTGACGGATCCTGGACCAGCACGGAAGAGGAAACCCTTGAGCTGCTCTTGAATACACATTTTCCGGGGAATCTGCATGATGCACCACTAGCACCTGCAACAAACCTGGCAGTAAATATACTGAGGAAAGAGTAAGGTGGGCAGTTAAGAGCTTTGAACCGTATAAGGCTGCCGGGCCGGACGGGATTATCCCCGCGCA